>JACJUY010000020.1:325119-402664 GCA_014220935.1 Platorchestia sp. MABIK
ACCGAGGACTGAGTGCTGCACGATGGACCGAGGACTGAGGGCTGCAAGATGGACCGAGGACTGAGGGCTGCCAGAAAGACCGAGAACTGAGGGCTACCAGATGGACTGAATGCGGCCAGATGGACCGAGGACTGAGGGCTGCCAGATGGACCGAGGGCTGCCAGAGGGACGGAGGCGGGAAGGGCAGAGAGGGGAGGGCGCGAGAGGGGCGAGGGCCCGTAAGGTCAACAAAGGTGCTCGTATCAGACATTCGCAGCCTCTGGAGCAAGCCGCTCTGGGCCTCCTGATAAGGCCGTCGTCCAGTCGCCGCGGCTGCAATATTAGGTATTGTTGTGGTGGGGCTGTTGCGCCGCAACATTATGGCTGTTGCGCTGCTACAATATGGCTGTTGCGCTCCGCAACATTATGGCTGTTACCCACCGCAACATTATGGCTGTTACGCGCTGCAACATTATGGGTATTTCACGCTGCAACATTATAGCTGTTGCGCGCTGCAATATTATTGCTCTTGAGTGTTTCAGCAATGTTCCTGTTGCGGAGTTACAACATGACTGTTGTTCGTAACATTATTGTGCTGTTGTACGGAAGAAACCTTTAGTTCGTTGCGTGATGTAGAGGTGCTTCGTTCAAAAATTTCAGCTAAATTTTGAGTGAGTGAAGCAACGTCATTGCTTGCTCATCGCGAGTCATAAATTTTTTCATATTGCTGTCTTTACCACCACAGTCATACGAGACGACCTCAACAGTGATCGACAACAGAATTTATGGTTTTTATCATTCATGACAAAAGGTTTCTACGTTGATTTTTGGTTGACGTTTATGTGTAGGAAGACTATTTTTGCCGAGTAACGAACCTTATGGTGCTTTATTTCTTAAGCAACAACTGGCGACGCAACGATTTCAGTCTGTTACAATGATAGGTTTGAGGATAAAACTTTAGTACCATCGCATGTTTTTGGTTTAAGACCTTGTGTTAGATACTTTGAACTCACATTTTCCTCCGAATTTTAAAATATAACTTTTTTTAAGAAATCCACTTAGGTTAATAAAACTTCCTAAAAAGAGTATATGCGTTGCACGGAGACAACACTAGCGTATCTTAGGCTATGGTTGACGTGTTTTTAAATAGAAATTCAATTCACTCAGGCAAATCATCTATTTTTGAGATCCTCGCATGTCTTCAAGGCTTCAACGTGAGTTAAATCATTAGTTTTATTTTTTCCGGTGCTTAGATATTTCAATATTCTCAATTCCGCAACACTCGACACTGTTCAAACACAATTTCACCTAAATACGTACATGAGCAATATTTTAGGTACTCTCAGAGACGCTGTTTTGTCCAAACTATTCACGATATCATTGGTCGTACCTCACTCTACAAGTACTAGCGTCAACATGTCAAGGAGAAAATGAACAACAGCTCTAACATTACTGATGGCGTGAAGAGGATGCGTCAAGACACCAAAAGTTTGTAAAACTACCGGCTTATTACTGTACTGTGTGTAAACGCGTGTTGTGGGTGAAAACTAGTAACTATAAATGTGATAGCAATTATTTCTCGTATTATCTGTTTCATAGCGTACGACTTGGATAGCAGCATGAAAATAGGACGGGTCACTTGGCTCTTTTATGGTCGTTGTATTCTATTCTTGTATGTCTGTTCTATCGCATCACGTTAACTACGTTTGTACGGTCGCAACGGTTGGTTAGGTTGTAAGTGGGTGAATTGAAAACGGACTTCACAGCTCAAATACATATTTATCCTTTCTCAGAAGTGTACAAAATATAATTACATGATAATATATTACCTAGTGTTCAAAAATCCATTGAGAACAAGGTAGTGAAATATTTGAGATGCTACTCAATTACGCAGGTACTTAAATGAGCAACATACCTGGTTGAACACGTGTGTACCAATACGTAGTCAACGTATTAATTTAAATCAATATCATGAATTGATATTGCTTTACTTTAAGCCCGGCGTTTGATGAAAATAATACAGGTATGGGCGGTTTCACTCCTCTGAATATACGTGGAAAATATTCGTTATGACCGTCTGACATTGATTTTATTACTTAATTTTTTCTAGCCCGACACCCTCAAACCGCCGATGAATAAGGAACGCTATTCTTCCTCACCTCAGGATTTCTTCGATCACTGCTATCTAAATAAGGGAAAACAATATTCGTTTTCGCAGTCGTTTCATTATTTTATGTTCTCATACGCTATTCAATCTACTCCAATTAAATGCAAGCGATTGAGAAAATGGTTGTTCACGCTCGTAAAAGGATGATAAAACTTCAATAAAGATTTATTGGTTAATTTGAACATCTGCCTGGATAAGCAAGTCACAATTTCACACAATGTCGGCAACCGCTTAATATTTTCGTCTTCTTGAATTTCCTCTCATGGTTTTGTCAGCTGAACGTACTCCACGTACTGCAGATGTGAAGAGTGCTGTGCATGTCCCATGCATTCATTCTGTGCCCTGGCTTGCATTCATTTGTATGCATCTGATGCAAACAAGAAGGGAGTATTTTGGAATTATTCCTGTGCTTTTCTTCAAAATATCAACGACTGAACAACCAGCATTCAAGCAATCTATTCGACTAATACTTTTTTCTTATCTTGTCCAACATAAAAGAACAAGCGAATTTAGCTCAAAATGAGAAGTATCTACCGCGTTTGACGCTGCACATGAACGTGCAAATTTTTGATAGGGAGATAATTTGGCCATCAGTATTTCCAGAATTATCTGATTTACTATCATAATTAGGGCCCAGCATCGCCTTAAATTGAGCCCTGATAAGAAAACCATTAAGTCTTTCGGAACATAAAAACTCTATAAAAACTCCATAAATGAACCAAAATTAACAAATGGTTCATTGGTCCACGATCAAATGCTGAAATTAAGGTCTAAATCGCATGTAAAATATAAGAATCGCGAATATTTTGTTTCAGTTGGTTGTCAATAATTTACACATATCCATAGGTATGCAGGTGAAATAAAATTATCTATTATATTTTTACTGTGCGGAACTTGGAAGTGTTCGGCCGATAGTAGACTAAAACCGCTTGATGCTTTCCAAAGAGAGTAAAAGAAAACTAAATATGGAGTGATGTTGAGGGTTCAGAACAACTGCAGGCACTATAGTTTGCTTGCATTTCTTCTGCGCTTTAGAGAATCATGCGCTAAATTCGAGTCCCGCGCTACTCGAATGAGGAAAATATGGCGTTATTGACTTTAGAAGTGCAAACGAGGCGATACTAAACATCATTTGAAGTTCTTTCATGCGAAAAAAACGGTTCATTTCTAACAAGTTATCACACCATTATATAAATATATTTAATTTTTATGACATGCAATAGAAACATTCAAAATGGTAAAACCTAGCGCTGAAACTCAAAAATGTGCTTGTACAATCGTTTGTGAAATTTTCGAACAAAATTTTGTCTCTCAAAGGTTCCTGCATCGAGAGGTCTCTTATCATAATTTTCAATGCCAGAAGCTACTTCTGAAGATTGGCAATCGCAAAATTAACGCTGAAAAAAAAGGACACTCAAATGCTTCTTTATCCACAGTTCTTGCATTATTTATCTTCATTGTTCACTACTGCTGCTAAGGATGTTCCCTTGCCAGTGTAATTGTGTATCTCTCTCATAGAGCAGTGAGGAAGTTATAACCCTAGCTGAGTTCCATTCAGAATAGAGTTACAGAGGCTGAAGAAGGGATTAGAGAATCTTCAAAAATTAGAACCCCATACCGAATTTTGAAGTGAATGGACTCAATCCCAAAAAAGTAATGAGTCACCTGTATAATGCATTAGTGGAATTTATTGAATTTTTCCATCAAGCTTGATTACAATAAAGCATCCTCCTTTTTGAATCGCTCTGAACTTGCTAAATTTTTGCCAATATAGTTCGTCAGTCTTGGTTTTCACAACACGCAATTTAGTTCGCAGGCAAGTTCTTGGAAAAATTTGATGTTCAGAATGTTTCCTGTTTTCGCTCATATCTTCAAACACTCCTGGCTGAATTCATGCAAAAATTATTTTTTCGGCGAAGGGGAACAAAATTCCGCTTAGGCTAAAACTTACTCATCGTAATTTAGTAGAACTTCATAAATAATCTACAATAAACACTTGACTATGCGGTTCAGGCGCTTAAGGTCATTTAGATAGAATGTTAGCATCATCTTGTAGAAATAAAATTCACCGTAGGAATTTTGATAAAAGCCTGCATGTACACGACTCAGGGAAGGACTTTATGACGACCAATTTTTTTTATAATGTTTAAAGCCTCTCACATCTCGAGCAACGTTCTTCTCTACAACACGACACTCTTTATTGAGTGATTTTTGCAGCGAGAGAGAAATCTATTCACTGCTTGCTGTATTTCTACACTGGTAGGCAGAGCCAAACAAAATTTTAATTACATAAATGATACAAGAAACACGTACTTCATTGGAACGGAAAAAACAGAGGCCCATTTTCCCTCGCATGTTTCGGTGAAATGAGGGATAAATTTGCGAATTGACACTCATGTTATGTGCCGAATTGACACTCTTATTTGTTTTTCCGACTTACAGTATATTCACTGCCGTCCCACCCAGAACTCTGGCTGACAGACACTGCCGAATTTTTCACATTCTACATAACACTCACAGAAAGTTATTCCGTCTCATCTCATTTTTAAAGCGACTCGGAGCCTATGCATAGAAAGGCATTGATAACCCCTGTGCACTAAAGTTCACAAATAAATAATTTTTCCTGCCTAAACTAATGTTCAACGAGAGTTTCAAGACAATCAAACCAGAAGTACGTGTGCGCGATGGCAACCATCAGCCAATTCTATAACGACCGCGGGTAGCGGCATCTGTCGGCGGCGCAACTCCGAGGCAACGTCGTGCGGATGTCAAGCGATCATTTCTATCAAATTGGAAGTGCGAGGGACAGTCTAGAGAGAGAGAGACAGAGAGAGAGGGCGCGTGAGGGGCGGAGAACGGTATTGTAGGGCTGTTGGTACGGCCGAGGGACCAGCAACAGTTCGCCCGCCACCCTTGCCCCAGCGAGGCACCAGAGAGAGGCTGCTCTCGGTCCCGGCTGTGTGAAGATCTTCTGCCCTCACACACGCTTTCTGGAGCTCTCGGCACAGGTGGTGCGTGCGGCACGTCTTCGTCACGCGACCCTGATCTCAGTGAAGCGAAATGTTCAAGTTATGCGCGTAGCTAATAAGGAATGCGTTGGTGCTTTAGAGGACGATGATGATGAGTTTCAAAACTGCTCTTGTTCAGTGTATTTTGATTGGAACAACGAAAATGTAAAAAACGTGTAGCAAGTACAATTTATCATCAGTCAAAGCTACTGTCCCACAAGAAAATTTTTAGGGACAGATACGTAAATGACGATGAAGTTGTGTCGTAAACAAGCAAGATTTTTTCCAATATCTTCGATTTTTGAGTGTCACACTTTAGGAGGATTCGTTATAGAAGCAATATTTTTCATGGTGAAAAAAAACACTCATTTTAATATCGAAATGATTTTTTCTTGTAGGTAAACTGGGCTCGTGATATCAAATGGAGTAAAAAATTCGCAGTCACGTGCTTTTGTCGCCAAGATAAGCTTAGTACGATGTATTGGGAGGTAATAGCATTGAGGTTGTTTCAAAATTTGAATGGTTGTTGAATGGTGTCATACGAGGGGGTGAATACAAATAAATCAAGCTGAGCTTGAAAAGAGGATTCAAAAATACCCAACTAAAATGTGGGAAATAATGATGGACCTAATGAAGAATTTAAGAATAATTCATAACCATACAAACAGAATAACCAGTATCAAGACCACTAGTAATCACATCATTTTGTAACATTGAAGCCCTTCAAGAGCCTTCTCTTGAAATTCATCGATAGAATACAAACAATGCTCTCTTTCTAACTGAATCATGTTAGCATAGAGGAATTTGTGATAACTTTCGAGGTTTGTGCAGACGTGTAGACGCTCTACATCGCATACGTAGAAGAATTACATGTCTTCATAGAATGGTAGCTTAAACATAAGCACTCCATTATTCGCAGCACAATCTGCAATTCAACGCTGTCGAAGCCTGATTGTTAAGACTTTACGTTCTTATTCCCAAGTGTTTTTTTTCGAGCTTCGTCCCGCGATCTCCCTCCACTCTTCATTTTAGTGATGTTGCGTCACAGGTAAATATGTCACACAGTGGGTGACCCTAATAAATTTCACGCCGACTAGCGTAAAATGTTTCCAGCTTTGTCGAACTGCAGCAGATATACCTTTGTTTATCTTTTTCAGCTCTTTTCCCTTGACATTCCAGTTATGGATTAAAACAATGTAATTTTTGCAGGCTGCGAAAAGATTTCTTTGTGGTGTTATAAGGTAGAAACTCCGTGATAGGTTTCACATAAATGACGAGTGAAGTGATGAGACACTCCTGAGTGCCAAATGCTGTTTCGCGAGTAGACGTAAGAGAGACCGATTGTCCGGAGGCTCAACTTAAGCTTCACGTCCTTCAACTGCAGAGTTCGTCCCTTCGAGTGTCGAGGAATGATTCCGATGAAGTGATGGTGGAATGAGGTATGTGCGCTTGTTGAATCATCTCAAAATACTGCATGTGGTTCTTTATTGAATATAAAAATTTAAAAATTCGACTTGGATCGATGAAAGTTAATTTTTAAGATTTTATACAATGTCGTAACACATTTGATCTTCAGATGATTTTCAAAGTGAACCGTTTGAAAACTCCTTCGAACAATGTTCACGTCAAACCATTAATTTATTTTTCTGCAGGGCACAAAAGTTTGAATTAGGTCAAGACAAAAACATGTTTTCAATCTTTGTGAGTAGGAATGTAAAGCACCAGAAGCCTTTCAAGCAAATTCAAATGGAGGCAGAAATCAAATTCCACTGATAAAATCAAGCATTTTTCATCGAAAAGATATTTGCCCGTCGTTCGAATCTACCTATACTTCATGAATAATTTTGTCAAAAAACTGACATATTTTAGTGCGTCAACTTGACACAAAACTGACACACTAGAGTGTCTCAGAAAACAATATCAATCGAAGTATTGTGACCCACTGTTGTTTGTCATGGGCTGAAACGACACACATAAGTGTGGTAAGCGTATGTCAGCACTATTTGACATACATTTTTTACATTCTTAGACTAGTTCATGAACACACGTAATTGACTAGCAAAATCGAAGAATTTGAAGAAATAAGTAGTTTGTAAATATCTTAAGGTCTCTGGAGGAAATTATATTTCATGCATGAACTTCTCTGACAGCTCATTTTCTGACGAGAAAATTTTCGCTACGTGACAAGTGAATATGTGGTATAACTTTCCCGATCGCTTGACCATACGGTCGAAGATGATTCACCCAGATGTACAAAGAGTTCTCTGGATAATCGCATGACTCACACAGAATTTCTCAGAGTGAAGTACATCTAGTGTCTGGTCATCGCTCTGAGGCTTGACTTAACCTCAATTCAGAATCTTATTCCTTAATAGCTTCTTTTTGAAAACACATCTCATTCAGAGCGGCGATCTGTGGTCCTTCGCGATAGGAGGGCAACTATACGGGAAGGCAATGCGCCTGTGAGGAATTCTCGATGTTCTTATGAAGCAGAGCAGGCGGACCGAGGCTCATTCATTCTAAGCCTGCATCTCAGCAATGGGAAGAAGTTTATCACAGATCTGAGATAAAGATTTTACTGACGATACCCGACCATGCATTTAAGAATTCCAAAGAAAAGAAAAGGAAACGATGTTAAGCTCTGCTTGATCATATCGTAGAACAAAAGAATCTAAAGTACTTTTATCGTTAACTTGGTCTGCTGCCATTCTGCACGCTTCGATCGAAAGACCAACGATTCAAGAAAGATTCTATTGCGCCATAGAGATTTTACCAGATACAGTTTGATAACATTTTTTTCAGAGTGCAACACTTGCATGTGCACTCACTCAGCGCTCATACTCAAGTCCCGAGACGATGTCACCCACTGATCTGAGAACATTTCTTGGACCATTGTTACCAAACTCAATGACACTGAACAATAGACGCCTATTTCTGCAAAGACAGATACACCATCGGACAAGCACGCGAGTTCAGGGAATTTGAGTTTGGCTGAGGTCGTCCATAGCTGTGCTTTTAGGCAATTTGATGAGGCTTACCGGCAGTTTTTACATTGTATCTCTGATCGATGACATTTCTTTGGTTTATTGATTTATAGCAGAAACACTTTCTATCCTGTTAGGTGAATACCGTGCTCACCTGGACAGCTGATAAAGTTTACTGCAGAGCATAAGGCAGAATGGCCAATATAATGTTTTTGATTCTTTCGTTTTGTAAACCTCCCAGCGTACCTGCGGAAGATGGCGAGCAGAGGTCCAAGGACCATAACTTCTTAGACTAATTTTTTGACCGGAGCATCTATGACTTTGCCCACCCATTGCATAGACTATGACTGGGCGGTTAAAACAATGTATGCCCAGGCCAAAAAATTATAGTAGGTTTGATTGGCCCTGATTTGTATATAGAATGAGTTAATTCATGCTAGAAGCAAAATGACGAGCGAACGAACACTATAGTTAAATACGAGAATATTTCATGAGTGAATATCAACGCACTTTGTAAGTCTGATAGAGCTCATTCATTCATAAACGTACTTGTGATAAAATGTTAGCATGTCTTTCCATAGAACTTGGCCTAAATAGTATTTTATTCCAGGGCGGAACTTTCTTCAAACTTAAATATTCGTTTTGAGTTTCTTTCGCACATGAGTTATAGGTTTCTCATTTGCATTACAACTATTAATTAAATCAAGTTCAAATCAGACTAATCAGGAATTTGGTCATAAAAAAACACATTTAATTACACACCTGTTGCAAATCCCTGCCGAGATTCTTGATCGGCTAAATGAGATTCTGTATTAATCAAACTTTGTTACCCATTGATTAAGTATAGATAAAAAAACGAGCATAAGCCATAAAAATCCCCAAAATCATGGTAGAGCTAAATTTTCATCCTTTTCATTAATTTTAAAGTTAAGTGTGGAATATAAAGCGCACATTTATAGGGCTTCACTTAGATCCATCAAAAATTTGCGACCTAACAAGCATAATAAAACAAACCAATTTGCTCCTATGTGATTACTGACTTCACTGAAAGGAATTCTACCTTAGTATAGGCTTTCATATTTTATAGTTGTCTATCCTACATTTTGACCCATAAAGATAATGCTGCGACAAAATAGTTTTGATTACGGGAAAGTATTTTTGCCCCAGCATTGAGCACAAGAATAAGCAGAAATCAGGTTGTCTAACAATGTAAACCTTATACAGGTGAACCAAAAAAAAAAGTTTTTCTGTTGACTAGGCTATGCTACTTGTTTTTTCTAGGCCAAAATCCTCATATATGAATTTTTTCGAAATAAAATTTGAGCAGTGAGCATCAGGCAACAATGAAAGCAAAATACTCAGAGATAAATTTCACAAAAACAATAGCCCAAACGGGACCACTTTGGCTAAAAAAAAACAGCGTTTATATTCTCTAAGTCAAGAAAACAACTTTCACTACCAGCTGTAACGCTACAACGACGCAAAGTGTTTGAAAATCACGGCCCTGATCCCCCGCTTAACATCGGGACGTCTTGTGATGCTGTACACGTGACAACGCCACCGCTAACTTTTCTAAGCATCTGGTCGTCAGAAGGTCGAGCTCAAACTGCGTCTGATTCAAACAGTCATTGAGAGCTAAAAAAGATGCTGCATTAGTACAGCAACTCCTACCTGCTTTTTGTATAGAACGCTTTGCTCACGTCGGTTTCAGCAGCTTAAGAATGAGCTCGGCTTTCTGTGCACAGCTGTACTTCGTTTCTGAATTTTAGGTGTCGTTGGAGGGTTTGTGACTGATATCCGAGGAAAAACATTGAAATGCGCACAAGTATCAAAGCTGTTCAAGAACATTTGAATAGTTGGAAGTACCTGATTGCGGGTATCGTTTTTCTCTCATTTGGTCCAAAAATATCTCTTATATAATAGTTTGCAGCAGTTCAAAGTAATGATTTTATTGACGAATGCTAATGGAAATAACTTGCTCAAATTGTATAAATTGTTAAAATATATGGTTGAATAGTTTTGAAAGCCTTGGGGGATCAATTTACTCATCTATTCAGTTTGTCATCATTTGTGTCATTTGTAAACATACAACAAAACGTGCGAATTTGTATAATGATGAAAGTTTTTTTTCTTTGCGTTTAAACTGGGGACTAAAGTTACACCAATTATTGCTTAAACTGTACATTTAATTTAGAAATGTTGAAATTGTTCTACGCTCGCGTTTAAACTACTGATTCATGACGCCAGGCAGTGCCAAACGTTGCTGAAGCTGTACAGTATATTGGTTTTGCGGCAAGAAATGAAATCGTGCACCATCGCTCTTATCGGAGAAGATTTCACGATAATTTTCCCTGCGTTCCGCTCTGCCTGAAATATCGTAAAATTCCTGACCATAGCGACCAGCCTAGGCCTGATAGCGGTAGACCAAGAATCGTGGTTTCTGAGTATCTTCCTGCAGCGGTAAATCTAAAAGCAGCTTCTGTACTGCCATTATACCGAATTAACAAAAGCATCGAGATGAAATTCGAACATTTCAATTTATTTTAGGACATAATTTTTGGTACTTTTAATCAAAAAATTATTCTGTACTTCTTAAAGAAAACAGAAAATTTTTTTTATACAAGCATGATTTGCCCTCAAGTTTCCGTTAGCTATGTAAATCTCTCAACAGTGGTCTTTCTCAAACTTTTCACCAAAGGGAAGAAACCCCGTGCTTGAACAAGGTTCGAAATGACGATGTTCCTCACAAAAGACGAGTGTTCTAACCACTGATTCCCACCGCCCTCCTTTATGAGGAAGGGGCCCTCGCATCCTAGTCAGCGCAAACCAGATCGCTGTAAATTTTTTTACTGACTGGTCAAATAAAATCAGGAAATAACTTCAATTTTGTTTTATGAGTTCTTACATCAAATAAAGCAGTTAATTTCATTTTTCATTTTACCTCTTTAGCTCGTGAAAAACATTACGTTAAAAGCTTGCCTTTATAAGAATTTCTCAGAAAATTAAGCTCCGTTTTTGCAGTTTTCAGCGCGCACTTCATTTTTTAAATCTCAAATATTACTGTTTACCCATAAAATCATTTCCTTTCCGATAACAGTAATTGGTTTCATATGTTAAAATGCTGTCAATGTACACCTCATATTTGCTGTATTAGCGTTTCAAGCGATGAATGCCTGTACGTATTGAATTTTGTTAACAGCAGCTGGCGATAGCGTTGTTTCTTCTAAGCTTAAATTTCGAAAAATTGTGAAGACCAATACATCTTTCTGGAATTATATTCTAACGCACTACACGGGAATTACGTCTTACACGTGGGTCCAAACATAACCTATTGTTACACATGACATGGGAAAACGATTGAAGTTTAGAGTTTTCATTTCGATTAAGAAATTTTCCTTTGTTACAGTAGTTGAGTTTCCATTCCGTTTGTTTCGAAATCGTTTCTCGGTATTTTGAAAGAAAGCTGGAATAAAACAAAGGAAGAATGAAAAATTTAATAGACGATTTAAGCATGAACACTTGTCAACTTGAATAATCATCGCCGATCAACAAACAACATCTGCAGCATTTCAGGAGACAATACAACAAATAAAGTGCCTGCCAGTTGCAGCGCAGCTTTCTCCACGACAATTTTCTTTAACGAAGAACACTCCCTTCAAAAATCTAAAATAATTTGCACTTACTGTCAAATACGTCTATCAAAATACATACATCTCCGAACAGTTCCGTTCTGTAGGGGAAAACGAGACTGCTTGACTGTCGATGTTTGAAGTCTGAACAAACACAAGCAGCTATCTCTGAGCAGGGCAAAGCTATCGCCTGCTATCTGCCGCGGACAAAGCTATCTTGGTTATCTGAGCGGCAGGGGGTGGTGGGCAGGAGGACAGGCAGGGGGCATCGTCCCCTCAACTAAAGTTGCCAGATTGGCCTTTTTCTATCCCCAAAATCCTTTACATTACGCTTTTTTAAGAACAAAACTTCCTCATTTACCGTCTGTTTCTATGCCCAAAATCCTCAACATTATTTTTTTTTCAGAACAAAACTTTTTCATGAAGACCACTTACCATCTGGTAGCCATGCTTGGTCGCCAGATTCTGAGTGGTGTAATGGTCAAATTTATGCGAGCGAGGCCCGAATTTCAAAATTTTGGACAGAAAAATGCTACTCTTGGAGGCTTGCCCCAAACATAGGATCGTGTCACGAAGAGTGCCATTGTCTTAATTACTCTACACAGCGCATAGATTTTTGAAATGAGATAACATCTTGAAAATTGTGAGAGCGATTTGTTAATAACTTGCATAAAAATGTGTTTTCATGGATGGGATAAAATCGCGCGTATTAACTACGTAGATGAAAACCTTACACCAATGGGTTAACCAAAAAACCCAAATTAATTAGTTAGAGGAAATAGTATAATAATGAGTTAGATAAAACCGGTCAAAAAAGATGCATGGCGAGCGAATTTTCCTTCATTTAAAAATAGGTGGAAAAAATCTGTTTAGTTGTATAAATAAATACTTCACAACTCAGGTGAAATGTTCAATCTAACACTACTTCCGTATTTTACCAGTTGTTCGAATTTGTAATGGTTGAACTTATTCTCCACAATTTGAACGCTCAAAAAGTATAGATGCTAGAATCCATAACAATGTCTCTTTTCATGTCATTTCTTCACAGGGGCTGAAAAATTCGAACTTGGTCAGTTTCAATGCTTCGTTGGGATATCGTTACTATCTGGCGGTCACAACGGCCACTTCGAGGCACAAATATTCACTTTCAGTTGTTTTTCGAGTGAAGGCTCGTGCAGCGCTCTTTAAGCTACCAGAAATCAAAAATTCTACTCGATTCCCAACGTTCAAATGGTATTTGATGAAAACTGAGCCAACGCAGCCCAAATTTTCCCGTCTTAGATGAGCATCATTTAGCTCGAAATATTTTTTTAAGTTTGCTTCTCATTAAGGAATTCGTTTTTTTATTTTTTTCCGTTGCCGACCCGTCTGCCTGAAAGACATTTTACCCTGAGGACGTGAGAACACTACGATCCTGCCTGTCATTGTTCGTATTTATCTACACCGATCAACTACGCTTCCAGCTGATTCGCTATCTCTGGTTCCTATACCCAACACCTCGGGCGATCTCAACCAAATATGTTGGTCATGTTTTTTCTGGCATATCACTCGCACAGTGTGCTCCTGTGCATCGTAGAACCACTCTGTGCGTGATGTAGTGTTTAACACTGCAGCATAACAATCTTTATTTATTCAGATAAAATATTAAACGAATGCACGTATTGATACATCACAAAATATACGTACGCACCATCATTCATCTCATCCTTGGTACGTCAGAGTCCCTACGTGTGCAGGACATCACAGTCCCTACGTATCCGGTACATCAAAGTCCCCACTTGTCCGGTACATCAAAATCCCCTTGTGTCCAGTACATCAAAGTCCCCACTTGTCCGGTACATCACAGTCCCCACGTGTCCGATACATCAAAGTCCCTACGTGTCCGATACATCAAAGTCTCCATGTGTCCGGTACATCAGTCCGTATTTGCTCGAACGCATCACCATCCCATCGGCCTCACCACATCATCGTCCCTATCTGCACCGACGTTTCCCCTCGCTATCGCCTGCCATTTTCGCCCACTTATCAGCCTCAATCTGGCCTTATCTAATATTAAAATCAGCTCCAAGGTTTTCTAGCATGCTGAGAGCTGAGACTTTTTGGCCGTTCCAAGTTGATATCGACAGCTCTCTCACACGACCATTCTGGCGGCTCCTTATTCCAATTGATGTTCTATTTAAATGCAAGACCTGCTACTTCCATGAAACCTTATCATACCAAAACAGCTGCAAAGTTAATAGTGATTTTTTGCGCGCTTCTGATTTTTTTGTAGCTTGCATATTCTGTCTTGCTTTATGATCTCCCATCATTGCTTTTGTAATGATGGGATGCTCGAGGGTTCTCCCATGGTATTCATAAGTAAGCATATTAAACTGATGTTCGTTAAAAGATCGTTAAACTAGTGTGGATTAATTTTTTTCGAGATTTACAGGTACCTTAATCTTTTATTTCAAAAATCTAAAAATACATTCCTAACGTTCAAAACCTGATATTTGCTCGTATCAAAAAACGTTCTATATCTAACCCATACTCTTAGAAATTTACAACATTACTTGCTTTCTGAGACTCTCTCTGCCGTATCGTGCACATTCATCGATTTCTCAGCTGACGTGCTCACACGATTTGTCACGTGTCGCACTCATCGTAGTATGAGAAAAGCAACATTGTTCTAAATAAAAATACGGAAAAGTGACCATCGTGAGCGCCCTTCATTTACGTTAAACAGGCATGGAAACATTTTGCAGAGCAAAATTACAACGGAAGTTTACAATTAAGAATGATTGTAGAATGCTTGCTCTACTTTTGAGACTCGAGTTGCACCACAACATGCTATCGCATCAACGCGAGGATGTTGTGTTTTCTAGATCGCAGTTGATAACAGCATCAAAACAGCCCAGAGATCAATGACGGATCTGGATGAAGTTATTATTTTTGAGCAACGTTTTTCAAGCACATAATGACGACTCGTCCTACAAACTCAACGAAATGTGTGTTTATGATCGTGTTTTCGATTAATGAAAGGTTCGGGTTTAAGAAGCAATACTCAGTGAGGTTACAATTTTGAAGGTGGAAAATCGGAATCAAGTTAGTAAATCTTAAAAATTACGTTTTAAATTTGGCAATGTACATGCTCTGAGGATTCGTTGTCATTATTTTAACTCTAATGAAATATGTTTGTGCACACTGACGTAAAGTTCAAATTGCCAGGACAAATTTGTTTTCTTATTCACATCAATGAGTTATTTTGAGATGAGTTTTAGCTTTGTACAGTATTTGTTTGCCTCATCTCTTGCGTCTCTTTTTCCACTACGAGTAAATTTCTTTAGCAAACTTGAAGCGAAGCAATGGCCGCAAATCTGTTTCAGTTTTTACGTAATTTCTGCCTCTCTGGGTTACATCAACGTGGAGTCAGCCATCATTAACAGTTCAACAAGCTGCAGTGAGAAATACAGTAAATCAAAATGAAAAGAAAATGCTGTGAAAAAAGTATTGATTACGGCAAGGGAATTCGAAGTGTGGGAAATAGTTAGTTCAGAATATTTATTTCTTGATGTGGCACTTAATTTGACTCTCATTATACAGGTACGCCAGTTCTTCTAATCTCTTTTCCTTTAATTCCCTGTATGAAGCGCGGCTTGGGTATCCAGACCGGGTACTCAAAATCAAGATTTGGGAAAAGAAGAGAACTTAAAGTTAGTATTCTATCATATCCAAATTGTACGCAGTATTTGAAGCAAGAATGAGTACCGTTTTCATTGATTGAACGCTCGAACTAGATCTGGAGGTCGTTTTATGACAGCTTCGAGGTAGGCCTCGAAATGTTTTCCTGATGTCTTTGAAGTACATCTGGATATCTGTTTCTGGCAGCTAAGAAGAAGCACTGAATTTTTTCGTCAGTATCATCGTCTATTCATAAAACACAAACTGCTTAGTTTTTGCACTCAAATAATATAAGTTCCTTGGTTGAAAAGCTGAGTCTTGCTGATGGAAAACTGGAGATAAGGTTTGAAAATTGGTCGTAAAAAAGGTCTGTGCGCCTAGAAAATAACGCTACAAAACCCTGTTCCAACTCCTCAGAGAATGAACTGCGAACATTCGCATTCTCTAAACAATTTCAGCAATATTCATTTTCAAGCTGCATCACAGTTCTTACTTATAATGCATCACAAAATCAAATCAAAATATATCACAGCTCATATTTATAAGATCAGCAAGTTTCTCTTGATCAAAGTTCACAATATTATGAAAATTTCTTCGTATCCCGACCGATAATTCCTCGCTGCATGATAATCTCTTATATATGCAATATTCAGTTGCCTGTTTATTGATGAAAATGCTGATTTTAAGTAAAATTATTTCCTCATTTAACTACTTTTTACGTGTTTTACCACCACGCACGGTTATTGGGCAGAATTTATTCACCGATTTTTAGATCGAAGGTTTAAAAGCCGATTTGATCGCAAAAGAACAAAAAAATGGTTCTGCGCGACTGCAGTACATATAGTGGCGTTCCATAGCCTAAATAGCTCATTAATAAAGGCATAGTAAAACAATAACCTTTGCTTCAAAAACTGACTACAGTGCAGTTTTTGCGAGGTCTGTTTTTGCATTCCGCGAATATTTTCGAATCCGTCCACCAAAATCCCGTTGCTAACTTCGTTCTCATGCAAATTTTTTTTCGGCACGAGTGAACCCGACCATTGTCCTGACGGGTCTCAAATAATTAGAGTTGTGATACTCAATGTCACGTTAACACAGATATCATTCTTCAAAATGTATCAGTTTGGTATGTTATTTTATGATACCCTACATTCTTATAGTTTTATACAAATTTCCTTTCATCTTAAACTCTTATCCAAGACTCGTTAGTATTGTGATAACCCGATTCCCAAGTGCGTTTTCAACATTGTTTTAATTTTTCTTCAATGCCAAACATCAACTCCAATTTTTCCGCTGACCATTTCTGAACTTTACCGGGAACTCTAAAACCGTTGCCTATGGCATCAATTCACAACAGCCTTATCAATTGTGCCGTGCTACGGTTTTGAAATATTTGAGTGTTTCATCATTGGATATTCTATCTGGTATTATTTGCCCCCGCTTCGCTCGCGATCTGATACCTTACGAATTGGCGAATTAGCGCAGAGATCACAGTAAACACTGCAAGCGAACTGATAACCAGGAAGACTTACCCCGTGGATTACAAAATAAAAGAGGGTGCATTGAGCGTGGCATGAACGTTCAACATGGACGCCATGGTAATTTTGTCAAAGATAAACTGCATGCAATAGGGGGCTGAAATTGTAGGCTTTCAGAGTTCGGTTTCTATGTTAGAAAAAATGTTAAACTTATTGGCTTTTCATCGCAAAGAATTTGTATTTCTCAGTTCAGTTCATAAGACCATCGTAATTGAATAAGGCCTTGTTGACTACAACACTACGGAAAAGGTTAACATTTATTAACTCATAATGAAATTTTTGTTTGTAAAGATGTATTGATACGTTAAAATGTGATTGGGCCAATTATTTGAATAGAAATTTTTCACTCAAATCGATATGTTATTCTTTCATGAAATTTTTAATTCTCGTAACGTATGTTTTACTACATTTTCGCTTCGTAAACAATGAGTGCAGAATTTTCCAATGACGCTGTTTTTTCCCTAGATAGATAATTTTATAATGATTGCGCCCCAAAGAAATAAGCAAAAAATTAAAGAGGCTCCCTCATGTCGAAGCTGGGTGGCTCAACAAATCACAAACCTACTGTGCGATATTTGGTAGGCGACGTCGTGAAAGAAATTTAGCTTAAAGCATTAAGCAACGTTAACAAAAGATTCACGGATTTTCCTCTGTTGCTCCGAATAAATCATTCCTTGGTACTCCATATCTAAAAGCTAAAATTACCTTGTTTGATATACAGAAGTTTACTTTGTTTTACGGTTAATTTTTTGACAACTTTGTTTCAAGATACTGCATTTACGCACAAAAAATTGACCTTCATTCACCTTAAACACTTCGTACTTCAATTCTAGAACGAAGCGAAGCTTTGACTTCTAACGTAACTAACAGTTAAAAGAGGCCTAGAAAACTTGGGATTGGGCTCATTTGAGTGAGTGGGCGGCGATGCACAGGGTCCAGGGGACGAGTTCTGCAAGTACGCGGACGGATGGATGCCGCCTGAAAGCTCGGCGGAGAGACCGACCTTCGGATCTCATAAGCTGTCTCAGGAGTCGGCGCTTTTTAACAATAGCATGCAGAGTGGAGGGCTATCAGCAGAAACGGGCTAGAGCTATCAGCACCTCGTCTCGAGGCTCTAGTTTTTTACGGTTATCTAAATTAAATCTTGCCGGAGGAGGAGGGCAGAAACGGAGGAGGGCGGAGGGGAGGTTGTATGTCTCGAGCGATATCTCCACATCTGAGCTGTAGTACGGGCTGCCTTGCTACAGAGCTGGATTCGCTCAGGACAACCGCGTGGGGCAGCGATGGGCGAGGGAAGAAGGGATGTGAGGAGGCTGTAGATGTGCGGCAGTGACGAGTGATAAGAAGAATACAGACAGTGCAGCAATTAAACGCAACCAAGAAAAATCGTAGCCTGGAATTAAGCTTAAGGTGAACGTACTGAAATTTAACTCAAAATGTGTGGACTGAGACGGTGAATGTACTGGGCAGTCACATGTACTCCTTAATCTTTGTCAGGGATAAAAGAAGTGAAACATATTATCCTACTGATGAACAGGAAAAGGAAGACACTGATTTCAGTAAATACGAGAAATGAAAGCACTTCAGTAAAGACCAAAAGATTAGTTGCTCACTCCGTTAGCACCAGCGTTTTTTATTTCGTTTGTTTCAAAATGGCGGCCAGCAGTTGAACATATGACAGCCCTTTGAACCGCCAACGGCAATGAAGGTTTTTAATTTTTCCGCGTGAGTTAATTCTATACCATTGAATTGATCTGATTGCAAACGCTACAGCAGTGTACAATAAACTAATCACGTTTATTTTGCTTTCGATTCTTGACTTTGAACAATTCTACGCTGTTCATACTTTGATGCATGCAAATAACTCCATTTACTGCAACCGATTCCAAATGGAGCGGAGAAAAGCGTCATTTTAATAGAAGACATCCGTTTTGTAATGATCGAATATTTTCTGAAAGCTTATTAAAATTTCAAAACTTTACAACTATTAATGTTTAAATGAATTTTTACTGAAGAATTTCACCTACTGAGACTTCCGTTATCGGTCAAATATTCATGGGCCATCCATTCATTGGATAAAGGAGGTCAGAACTTGTTATCCTTTCATTTACAATCACATGGCCTTGATTTACAACAACAATGTGCTAACTGATAACATACATGTGCACTGTGCTGGCAAATAGTCCGTTATTTAAATCACGCTGTTCTAGCAAATTGAAAAAAATTTTTGAAGTGGTTGAGTGTAACGCAGCAGGTGACTACGGAACCTCTGACATTGTCCTCATAATTGGACAGAAGCAGCGTTATAAATTTCTTCAGCTTACACGTTTATTAAGCGCGTACGAATGCAGCCAGGAGACCCTAACCAAAATTGCAAGAGGGTCGTTTTCCTAACCGAAATTCCCAGGCTTAGTCTTTTTTCAGATGATTTTTTTAAATTCAAATAAAATTTTACCATAAAGAGCATGAAGCATAGACTGTCCTGTGACCTTAAGCCGATCACTCCTCACGGTAAATTTCCTTTGAAAAATGCCAACATGAAAAATCACGGTGGTGAAATGGTAAAATAAGCAATCTGATACTTGTCTCTGACACGGGTTGCATGAGGGCAGCAGCAGCAGCAGCGTGGTAAGGCATCCGCTTCAACACAACAGTGCCCAGCGCTCGTCACCTTCCTTGATTTCCATGATGAAGCAAGTCCCACGCTTGGCGGCCTCAGTTCTTTCATAAATCTATCCGTTGCAATTTACTAAGTGGTATTTCATTCATAATCCAAATCGTCACAGTAAATTAGGAGCACAAGGTAATTTTCAGTTATTATAATCCCATACACATTAGATGTGAATGTGTGTTAGATTAAATCATGTACATATACTACTTACTGGGCATCTGTCAGGTACTGCAATGTCGAACAATTAAGTCCACAGACAATTAACTTCTTCGCCTTTCTTTGCCCTCCCACACGAGCACAATGTTATGAGTATTGCGTGTATAGCAAGATTAGCCAAAATCGCAGTTGTGAATCACGGACATTTCAGTGAAAATTGTTTGCGTCACCCGAGAAAATAAGAAATTGAAAGACCTTCCTATCGAACATTTTACAGCATTTTAAAAAATATTTTTAATGGAAAAAATTAACGGAAACGAACCATCCGCTCAAAGGAAGCACTGCAATCATGTCTTGTGATGTGAGTAGCGCATAGTTATCGAGTAATGATGTCACAAAGATGATGTTTGCTTTATTTTCGGATGAATGTTATGGATCTGATCTATGGTAAATTTACTTTTAAAACTTCACTCCGTTCAGATGAGTCATTTTTTTCTAATCATTCCTTCCATTTTGTTGCTTTTTGAGCTGTTTCGCTCACCTTTGGAATACCCGAGTAAAAAATGAAAATTTTAAATAGATTTATGCTAAATATTGATAATTTGAATACTTTCGTCAGTGGAGGAAGAATGCTATACTTAAGAGTTCACACGTGTGACCAAATTTTCCAGAAAACGCTGTCCGTTAAAAAAAAAAAGCGGCAACTCAGTGGGCTTAACGTTAGTTTCAAATCAAGCTCTCGGAGATGCGACTTCACAGAGAGTTCAACCATACAGGGTATACTTTATTAAATTATTACCCATTATAATTATGAAAACCACTGACATGAAGGATTGTGAACTGCTGTAATTTCTAATTGCGTCATGTGAAGAATTACCTAAAAATTCAGGATTTATTTTGAGTCCAAACTATGTGATTCCGACAGTGGTCGCGCTTCCATCTTCCACTCGTCTAATAGCTGGAAGCTTTAATTCAAATAATGATGAAAATATCAGCTTTTTTTCGAGCCATTATAAATAGAATAGATAAGCAAAAAAAAATCTGTAAACATCTGAATAGAACTGCGCGTGAATAACATAATAAATTTTCGAAAAAACAATAATTATGACCCTTCATTGCTTTATAAATTGTTCTGAAGTTTCAACCAAAAAATCTAAAAATCTACTTTACAACATGTGTTAATAGACGAGTAAGTAAATAAATAGATGTTATGTGCACATTGAAGTAAGGCCCAGTTACCACTGCTGTACAAAAAGCGTCGACGAGGCATAAAATATCAGACCGGTAGAGATCGAGAAGCTAACACAAGAACTAAAAACACATGAAAGCTCATGCGGCTCCCTCTTTCTTAACTGCTACCAGTCTTATCACAAAAATCAAGCAAGAGTTTTGTTATCTGATGACGGCGTGTAGTGTTGCAAACTTGGAGGTTCTGTAGTCGGTGTCAGTAATTTAAAAGTCCTGCTGTGTAATTTTTTAATGATAGCATCTCTGCAGTAACTACCAGTCAGAAGACTAGCTTAACTGTTAGAAAGAAGGAAATTAAATTCAATGTTGTTTATTGTACTATCATGATAATAATAATAATACTGATGACTGGCATGAAACGGTATAAGTTCATTTTCTTATCAAGGAGATCTCCGATAAATGAAGATCTAATAGTACAATAAATGCTACGCTTGCAAACGTACAAAATACCCAGATTTCAATGTCGATAACTTGCACTCGAGTCTTAGGTAGAAGCAAAACTGTTTATTTTCGTAAAAAAAAATCCTTGTTTGTTTTGAAGCTTCATGAGATCATGCATTGCTGACATGGAGAAACTCGTCTAGAGATGGACTCTAAAGAACTAAAATGTACTCACTTAAGATACCGAGATCTAAACACGGGTAAGGTCTGACGCATTCTCGTAATCACCACTCAGCTCTCCGTGGCGAAAGAACTGACTCATGTCGAGGGACACAAAATATTCAACTAATGTTCATGTTACAAATAGTAATGCACTATAGGTTGTGCTTATATCAATAAAAATAAATTGAATATTAGCTCTTCACGTGTTATATTCTTCTGTCGTGACAACCCTCAAAACAACGATGAAAAAATACTAGTTTTCAGTTTTTAAACCAGACGCACTCGTTATTATTCTAGAAAGTTTTAGTGCGCCTACAAAAATTTTTCCAAACATCAGTGCAAATGAGAAAAAGAAATCAATGACAGTGGCTCATAAGTGAAATGCTGCCTTATAGCTTTGGAGCTCCAAGCGTCATTTGAATCTTGAAACAGGAAAAATTTACTCTGCATTCAATATATGATCCACAATGGAACGATCTCGAATGACTGATTTTATTTTGCAAATAAGAGTAGCAAAAGCTGTGCCGTTGCACTAGCTGGCGTCTCTTTAGAAGCTTTGATACCTGCCACTGATATTTACCGTCAAATTTCCTTCCGCAATGTAATATAAATAATTATATTCACTAATGCATCGCGTACTTGTTTTCAGTTGTTGATTGATTATTTGCATTGTAATCAGACGTCTACATTTATTTAAATGCATGATCATTTGCATATCTGCATTCACTTATACCAGAAGAATAGCGAAGTGTGCAGGTGGTTGAAAACGAAAAACGCTGAAAAAACTCACTCTAACAAGAGAGTGGGTTGCAGGAGGCTGCGGTATGGGCGCGTACATCAAAATATTACTTTCTTCTACTGACGTGCTCTTAAAAACAACTAGAGTACACATCTGCCAAGAAAGTAGACAATTTAAATACAACCAACTAACATGGTCGTAAATAGTTTCGAATAATGCTTGTTATTAAATCATAATCTGCTGCTGTAGACATCAATGACAGCCCAGCAGAAAAGTGCGAATTAAAACTGTAGAATATCGTGGAGTATTACAGAGCAGCGGTGGCTTGCGTATAGCACTAAGCTGCACGATAAGGTAAAGAGACGGGCGTCTTAAGTGAGAATTTAAGCCCATAAATTATGCAAAGGAGTCGAGAGATCCGTAAAGAACGGCTAACATTTGCCCGATTTCAATAGTCATTAGTTAGGCTGGTAGGGCGGCGATAGTGGATACGAAGAAGGCATGGTGCACTAATGACGACTGTGTATCGATAGTGCGATGAATAGTGAGATAGTGTGAGGGCCAATGGGACCTTGTAATTGGGTGATAATAGTCCAGCGCTGGAGGGTGAGAGCAGAATGGATGCCTACACTGGATAACAGGCACTGATAAACTTGGAATGATGGAGGTGCGCTCTGATACTCTGGATAAAGGAGATGATGAAGCAGGTGATGATGTTCCATGACGGCAGTCCCGCCTATGATCTGTTACAGGCAAGATGGCCGCCGTGCACAAGCAGAGCGCTCGCAAAGGTGCTAGAGGCTCGCGAGTTAGAGCAGTAGAATAGGTGTTGATGATCGGGTGAGGATGTGGCTTATGAGACGGCCGGCAGTAATTAGCTTCGGGCCTGAACTGAACAATGACAGAAACTAGAGAAGTTTTTCTTCGCTCAAAGGCCTTTGAGTTGAATGGGAATTTCGAAGGGCTGTCATCGAGTATTCCTGAAAGATATTTCAGGTGGTTAATTAATTTATGAGCAGCCTGGAGCATAAAAAAAAATTAGAGAAAAATGTACCACTATTTGACTGTCTCATAACATTTAAATTAGTTTCTGGAAATTGATTTAATTTTGAAAACTGAATGAGATTTAGTTGTCATATGAGTTTTTAATTGATCTCATTGTGCGAAGTTCAAAAGCCAGTGCGTGCGAGTTGACATTAAAAATGGAAAACGCAATCATTATTATTCCATTAAATTCGTTTTTCCCCAGATGCACTTTTAACGGCACTCCCGCATCATACATATAGAGACTACAGTCGACTGATAGCGGTCTGAGTAATTACAGGTATCTTTAATTAAGACATCGAGAAATACAACAGCATCGATGCTGCGCAGTTAAAAATCGGAGAAGTGTCAACCATGGTTCGCTGCAAGTCAGTGGAGTTTAGGGTCAGCTCAGCGCAGCACATTACCCCAATAGTTCTCGCTGCAATAAAGCGTTCGTACTCACTATCAATTTAATGTAGCACTGCAATACGAATCTTAATTGTCATGCGTCCCTACTATTAAGTAGTAGCCGCCAAAAGTTCAATGCAGCTAGGTGCCGCTCAGTAAAGTTTTCCGCCGGAATTACTGCAATGGGAAGTGCAAGGGGTGCAAGAAAATTGCAGGAAAAAAAGACATCGCGTTTTTGTCGCTGCACAGCCACTGCCGTGTCACGCTATTGATACTGCACAGGCTGCCATTAATTCAGCGCCAATTTTAATTGGGTGTAGTGCGATATTGCTGCTCTTGATATGGTTGCGGCTGTCTAATTGGGTCTAAACTTGTTTTCCGCCAACGGATAAACAACTCACTTGAATTAGCTAAGTCTTGTTTGAGAAGGAAAATTATTGCTATTAATGGAAACTACTTGAAATTCCCAATTAATAATCATTGAAAAAAATTATAAGATGTATATGCTCAGCCTGCTCAGCTGTAAAGAAAAACAATTTCAAACGCTGACTTGAAAGCTTACTTTATTTCTTTGTAAATTATCATACATTTCAGTGTAACAAATGTTTGTTTTCTCAAATTTTAGGGAAATTGATGTTCACTCTTTAATTCTATTTAATTTTTGAAGATTAGCAAACCGCTATGCAAAAGTAAATTTAAAAAATCAAACTCTAACACCAAGAACATTTCCGTCATAATCAACTCTTCTTCGTCAGTAACACGGACCCCTGACGCAAATCCATTCTTAAACAATAGCTGTAAAACAGGATTTTTTTTAACCAATTGATAATATTCGACTGATTCTATCTCTTATTTAACTGAAAAAGAATAAATTCTAACATTTGGTTTCATAAAGGTCAATCCGGAAACCAGCCTGAGGTCTACCAGGAAACTAGCCGGGAAACCTGTAAAGACAGTAGCTCTGAAGACGTGCCACAGGCGCAGGTCTGGTGGCAGTTTTCTCCATGACGGTCGCAGCGGCGCGCACAATCCGCAAAGGGAAAGTGCCGAAACTTTTTCACTCATGAAACCCCAAGGAACTTGGCAAAAAATTAGTACCGTAAAGCAACAATCAGAAATTGTGCCTTATCATCATCCCCAAACACCCTCTAATCAGGAAAGTGCATGTAAGGATTAGACATATCATGATATTTTGAACAACATAAGCTTAAAGAAGTGAGAGCAATCACGCGATGCAATTCGGCGTACAAGCTCCTGCAAAGCTATAGGTCGATCTATGAAACAATAATCATAATGTAATCTATCGAAATAATCGGTGTTGTGCTACAATATACAGTTGCAAACAGTTCCAAGTCTCCAGTTTTAAAACCAGAGCATAGTTTGAATTCTCAAGAAATTCAAAACACAAAAATTCACCTACCACCGTTAGTAATAGCCATTAAAAATTCGTTCAGAGCCTAGAAAATTCAATCGTACCTGCTCCACGTGATGCAGGTTTCTATACTCTATTTTGAGAGTAGTTCTTGAGTTCATCCAAAGCATAACACATTAGTTTTGATATTCAAAGATTTTCTGAGAAAACTCATTTGCGTGAGTTTGATGCGCTTTTACGACACATTACGAGCTCAAAATTCCGAATATTCGCTGAGAGTTAGCCATAAAGTCTCCTACCAGCTAGCAAATAAGTTTACATCAGCGAGATTACGGGGTTTCTGGAATGAGAGGATCCCCACCGAGACTAATCTCACAAACGCTTCTCGTGCCGTGTTAAGGCTCGATTTAACAGGCAGAACAGGTTAATTACAGGTGTTTCTTACCGGCTGCCTGCGAGCGGCTCCGAGAGGCGACCACGGCCCTGCTCTCAGCCTCTTTTGGCTGCCTTGTAACGTGCAATTAGCCGGTCGAGGTGTTAACAAGCCGCGCTCCGACCGTCTGACGTACGGTTCGGCTGCTCTGGGCACCGTAGCAACCACGGGACTTACGCGCCATTCGAAAGAATTTCCTTCCTCCCGTTAAATTTGGCTTTGAAATATGAGGTTTTCTTGGCTGTGAAATATTGGTCTTGTATCATCGCCGTTGTGAAGTTAACCTGCATGCTGGTTGAGGTGCCCAAGCTGCTGAATAGAGTGGTATTATGAGTTTTTTCATTATTTTTTGATTCGTTGCCTTGTCTTCTGAATTATCAACCTTTGGCTAATTGACTATATTAAACGTACGTGCAGTTTCTGTACATTCATCAAGAATTATTTTAAAACTATACTTGCATATTTACGGACCCAAACTAAAGTTTTTCCCTATTTCATAGTCTTTAGTCTCCTTCATTTATGCGTTGGCATCTACTCGAGATACAAAAGTCCTAGCATCGGGCTCCTACTTTCTGCTTACTGCACGGGATGTTCCTCATAACACAAGCCAGAGTAATGCGGAAACAATTTTTTTTAAATTTTGTTAACATTCTAGCCGCTTTCAGTTCTATGAACGGTTGCCACAGAAAAAACAGCACGTAGCGGTACAAAATCGATAGGAGGAATTATGCAGCCTGCAGAACCGCAATAATAGCTAGATTTGTTGGAAAATCAGCCCCAGGTACAGAAGAAAACTATTCCAATATAAATGCGGTGAGAGATTTACTGAAAAAGCAACTTATTTACTGAACTTATAATAGCAACTGAATTCATTTAATTAAAAAAATAAAGATAGGTTGATTTACACTTTTCCCCTCACGTTTGATAATTAATGCACCAATGCAATGTACGCAGTACGAAAGTTTTGTATGGAACTCATTACGCAAACCATATGGAGCACAATTTATCAGATGGAGATCTTAGCTCAAAACTGGAGCGTCTGGAGTGAACAAGTGAGACAACATAGCTACAAGAATACCCCGAAACTCCCATTGAGAGCACACATATAATGCCACGCAGGCTCGATCTCTATAAATGATACTTTGATAATTATCATTCGACCAGCTGAAAGTGTAATTAGCTGAAAAAGCGTTGCTACGAAAGGGAAATTACATAGGCTGTGAGGGACAGTAATGTGGGCGCTTACTGAAACGGAGAACAAGTTTATAGGAATATAGGAAGTTTATCATTTTTCCTGAATAATTTGAACTGAGATCGTGAAAGACTCTAACTGTTGAATGAGTAAGTAGAGGGTCACGTGGATTTTATTTACATAGATTACGGTTTTTTACTCAACACATAACGCCTGAATTCACGCCAGTTGTAATAAAAATGAAAATGTGTTGTTAGTTGCTTCGTTTCAATTTAAGTAAAGTTCGCAGCTTCGTAAATTTAAGTCCTTTGCTCGTCGCTTAGTGTTCCAGTATATTTAAAAAATAATTTTGAGTTTCGCAGAATGCTGGCACTCAGTATTAGTCTTCCATTTCATAACAGTCAAGGCAATTAATTTCTACAACTTTTAAAATGATAGAAATATATTTTTTTGGAACACTTGATTTGATCCACCACGTTATTGTGACAAAAATAACTTTTTTTTTAGTCTAAAGTATTGAGTGTCTAGGGACCTCGCATCATTTATAAATATGTCAGGAATAAAAAAATGGATTATTAAGAGCATAGAATACAGAAAAATATTGCGCATTATACGGGAAATTTGAAGGAAGCTCTTCAGCCTTTTGAAAATATTTTTTATCAAACGACAGGAAGTAGTAAACTTGAAATCTTGTTTAATGAGTTTTTCAATGAATATAAGTACGCATGCATTATCGAACTGAAAATCAACGATAATTTCATGAACATGAATTCCATTTATTTTGCACCACAATAGTTGATCCTCTGGCTATACAAAGACGAGCTATCAAATCTTCTGATTCATAGATTGTTTGCAGGGACATTTCTTTTGTTTATCTTATATAAGGATGACTTTGCTGTTAAATATTTTTATTTGCGTATTATCATACTTCCACCACAAGTTCATAAATAATCGAGACGCAAAATTAGCCTGCTCGTTGAACATGCTCAACACCAAATACACTTTTATCTCTAACACAACACATAATTTTTCCTAAAGAACTTCAATGGAAAAGACTTGAAAATTATTACATGAAGTATAGGAATATTAACGCACACCGAGTTAACCGAACTCAAAGCTACGTAAGTACACACTACACAGGATATCGGCACACAAACACCACAAAACAACGTTGCGCAAGCTGCAGAATACCACAATCTCAGTCCTCGTACTGCACCAGAGCGACGGGTCTCTACAGTCCGCACACGCACCTGATCAGTTGTTTAGAGACGCGATTCGAGTACATAGGATGCGTCTGATATTTTAAGTACCGACGCTTTTCTGGACAATAACATCAAGCACAGATAAATATACGCATAATATTTTTTGATGCGAAGTGTCTATGGGAACATTTTACACTGTGTCTAAAAAAGTGACTTTTTTATCGGAACTTTGGAAAAACTAAAAATTTCGCGATAACAACTTCAGTCAAAATGACACGATGTGAGTATATCGTTTGCTGAAAAATACTACTGTAATTGAAAATGTTCATATTAGCCGTGCAGTGTTAGGGTCAAGATGAAAAGGTGCAACAGAGTTTTTCCTGCAACGATTTTTATTTGTATTCTTGTTTATGTGAAGATGAACAACCGACCCAATATTTTAACAGAAAAGCTGCAACAGCACAAAGAATCAATTTAGGAAATGGGTGTCTAAAATTTCAAAAGCGAGATATCTAAGTAAAAATGAATTAAAGTGGTCTCACAAGCACCGGGGGAGAAAAATGAATGGCGAGATAAGATCATCAAAATTTGCATGCACTGAATGGCATCCATTGTCTGCATTTTTCTGGCTTAGAAGTAAATGCATTCTCAGTATCTATGTCTCTTTTTTGTGTTGCAAATATTGGGCAACAAAAAAAGTACTGCAGCAATGGCACAGTTAATAAAAAGTATGTGAATATAAAGCTATTGTTTTAATAATGATCATGCTCATTCTCTTTCTCCTGAAGAGAGCGTATTCTAACTATCTTAGATTTCTCATCCTTTAATGTGAGAAATATCATTCATTTACCACAACATCATGCATCCGCTATATTAAAATTTCCAGGAACCGTGTCAGTGAATGACTGACAATGGCTCAAAATTAGCATATCACACGAATGACAAAGACGTACAAAAAAACATGACGAGCGACAATCTTCTCGACTCACAAGAGTTAACATCTAACTGCAAGTAGGATGATTTAAATAGTATTAGAATGGAAAGACTGTCGTATATATTACTGAAGCCTTCGTCGTCAACTCAAAAGGCGCCATTGATTATAATTACGGAACGGTAGTCCTCGCAAACACAGCAGAATATGTCCCTGCTTGGTTTCTTCTGTAATATTAAATGATTATCAAGCGAGGGAAACACATAACTTAAATTGTCACCTTGATTCTTCATCTTGACCTCTAAACTACCAGACTTCACATTGATCTCCAGACTATCAGATTTCACATTGATCTTCAGACTGCCAGACTTCATCTTGATCTCCGAACTATTGCATTTACCTTGATCTCTACAGACTACCAAATATCACCTTGATCTCCAGATTATCGCATTTTATCTTGATCTCCAGATTGCCAGACTTCACCTTGATCTCCAGACTGTTAGATATCACCCTGATCTCCAGAATGCCAAACTTCACCTTGATCTCAAGATTTCTAGAGTTCACCTTTGTCTCCAGACTGTCAGACTTCACCTTGATCTCCAGACTATTAGATTTCACCTTGATCTCCAGACTATTAGAAATCACCTTGATCTCTAGACTGCCAAACTTCACCTTGATCTCAAGATTTTCAGAGTTCACCTTGGTCTCCAGAGTACCAGACTTCACCTTGATCTTCAGACTGCCAGACTTCACCTTGATCTTCAGACTGCCAGACTTCACAAGGATCTCTAGACTCTCAGACTTCACCTTGATCTTCAGATTGGCAGACTTCACCTTGCCTTTCAGACTGTCTGTTTGACTTCTTATTGATCTCCGGGCTACCAAACTTCCAGACTTCTTTTAGATTTTCAGACTGCCCGACTTCACCTCGGTTTCCAACCCTGTGAAAAGGATAGGGGAAAACGGCAACCTCAATGCCAGACAAGTAATGATCCATTATTTGAATATTTCGGCGTGTGCAGTCATAGGTAGGCAAAAACTCCTTGAGATTTTTTAGATGGTCGTTGAGCAAAAATGAATTAAACTCATGCTCATATTAAAAAGTAGTCACGGTTTGAATCTGTCACGAGCATCATTCAATCGAATTGGTCACATTAAAATTTTTTTTTAAGCTCATTTCATCTATTAGAGCTCATTGGCCATCAGCCTAAAATTTGAACCTCAATTGATGTTATTTCTCCCGCATAACACATGTTCCAACTTTCTCATAAACTATACTGCATGGAGAATTCTCACAGCATTTCATAAATTTCAAAGAACATCACCCACATGCGATGAACTCGTGCAAAATGGTCGGACTGAACAAATCCTGAAGATGACCTGATACTCAAGAATAATGGCAACGAGAAAAGAACAGATGCCTTGGTTTTTTTTTTCTGAAGAACCATTAAATAACGCCGGGGTATGAAGTCTTCGAGACAGCTTTCAACATCTCGACGTGCCGCCCGTTTTGAATATTGAATCGGGCATTATTTTGCTATCTGCTGGCGTGGTAGGTGCGAACCGATTTGTTCCGAAGACTTATGACCACCAGGAACGTAAACAGCGACTTATCTGATGAGAACCTTTGCCCGCTCTGCTCCACGCCATCATTTCCCCCAGCCAGCCATGCGACTCAATGAACAACTCATGTGATGAACTCGCATGAGGTGAGAAGAGGGCGCTTCGGCTCCTACCTTATCTCTACGCATATTGAAGGCTTAAAAAGACAAGACAAGTGAGTTTACATGCAGCGTCAAAACAAAGGCGAACGACCCGTCATACTGAACTCAACGCTGTCGGTGGTGCGTTCCTTCTCTCAGAAATTATTGGCCTCTAATCTACGCCCCAAAAATTGCCGAGTCAAAAGGTGTTTCACTACCCTTTTTGCTCTCCCCATGACTGATTTTGGGAAATTTGTAATTTTCGGAGCCCTTGAATAGGTTCCTTACACACATGCTGCGGCGGTCAAGTCGATCTAATCGCGTTTTTTTTATTTTCACGACAGTTTTCCTCTATGGCGATGTACATCTATGCCTTCGGATTCTGGTAATTCACTTTAGGGAACAGTCAGCTCTTACAACTGGCTTTTGATTTGAAGACATAAATCACAATCATTGTGCGTAAACCAATTCATAACGCAGGTGTGTCTGAGCACCCCCGAGATATTCCAGCTATTCGTCATGGAGAACGTTTCTTTTATGGCTCGAGCTGGAGATTGCGTGCAGTATTTTATTTAAATATTAGCTCAAAGTTAACGCCTCCACGGTAATCCATCACGAGCTCGTTTGAATGAAACCAACTCATCCTAGGAGGAATAATGCAAGTGCAAGAGTTTACACAAGAGGGCGGACGCTCAGCCACATGTGTCGGGACGCCCTCGAGATAAGGCTCAGTTACAGGGACTTAGCTACAGCTCCGAGCGCTTTACGATGGCCGCAGCCATTAACACCTCTGCAAAGCGGCATATCGGCCAATATCAATCATAGCTCGCGTCCCGCGCGCTGATTTCATTAGATTCATGTCCTGAGTTACGAAAGTGTTCGCAGCCAAGCCAGCCTCACATGAGTTGATAACTACGAGCATGTCAGTCTTTTCGCAGCAAGACAATCACGGTTAGGTCAGGCTTCTACAAAGTCGAGAATTAGAAATTTTCGAGTTTTTTCATTTCATAATCTGATCTTTTGGGGACCCTACGGAGAACTATTTAAATCGAAAAACCTATGCACCAATGCAATTATTCGATCATTTTTTGACAGCTGTTTCGCTGTCATAATTTCCCCCTTATCCAAGTCACAGCAGCCCCTCATCCTATGAATTTAGGCTCCACTAATTATCGAGCGATTCTAAGATACGATATCAGTATAGCCGTGTCTCGGAAGCTTTCAGGTTCACGCGTGTTTGTTCATTAAGAGTACTGAGCGTACCTGTTGAATGCAGTGTCATATTATACGAGATTTTGATCACCCCTATCGAGTTACACCACACCGACATCGTCCTGAACTATTTAGCAAGAATAGAAGAGCACTTCACACCATGGGTGTCAAGTTATCGCATAAGGAGGCGAGCAACCAAGAAACGTGTCTTATCTCTGAGTGGAGGAGAGGTAGATTATCATTTTAATAAGGGTGTCGACGAGACGTGGCAGCTTTGCACTTCGTTTAGAGGTCTCGAAGATATGGAAATAAGAAGAGGGCGAGCGACAAGCTATGACTTGCATGAGCGGACCAGCCTCTGATGTTATCTGGAAGAGTGGGAGACTTGGGCAAGGCGGGAGTAGGGAGGTGAAGACGATAACGTTGAGGGGGTCACATGTGTTGGTGTGAGAGGTGCAAGTGCTGCCTCGCGTGGGTGAGTAAGTCTTGACCCATGAGAAGGATTGTAAAGGACAGATTCGTGTATGCATTAAATTTTAAGGGAGTTACGAACGCAAGTGCTTAATATCTGACTTAAAACGTGGTTGTTTTACGACCTATACTGATGCACTGACAGCTGCATTGGATGGATCGTTTCTTCGATTTGCTCTTTCTGCGTACTTTGGAAAAATCATAGTTTTTAAAATGATGATGGCGTGATAAAATCTGTTAGAATGAAAATAAAAGGGCTCAGTCAAATGCACTTAGGCACTGGAGGTAGTAAAACGTAACACATGTTTAGGAGTGTGGGACGTGCGCAAAAAGCAGTTGCAGTATCAAAAATTGATTGAAAGTTGTTCTAGACAGGAGAGCGCTTCGCGAAGAGACTCATCTTCTACAAACACTCGCTTTCTGTCTGCATTTCTTTGTTTTAACCGAAATTTAAAGAGACGTGTTGTATTCTTCTAGTTTTTATTCCATGATTCATAGAACTTTCCAGTTGAAATTCATTCAAAATTTTATGATGCTTTAAAAGTGTTCAGTATGTTACCGTTGTGATATTCAAACTGCAAATTGGCCGATCGGTAAACAATTTTTTTTAGAATCGGTGAAAAATAAATTTCGAGTACAATGCAAGACTTGATGTCACACGTTTCCTAAGCGCGTGTTGCGCCCTGTACACGCACATTAGTAACGCTCTAGTCACGTTCTATTGAGACACACATACCGTATCAGGTTGAACGTAAGTCTTCTAAGTTGCGGTGTTATTTGTATATTTAAAAAAGCTTCCACGATTCTTCAAGTTATTTTGACCAAGTTTTTGTTCACTATAATTGCGCCATTTTCTTACGTAGAAAGTCAAAAACAACCTGTCAATATGGCTAATCTAAAGCTCACAAGAAACCGGTCTCGCAATGGACATTGAGAATATCTAACTACTGGTTCAAGAACATCGAGCTTACTTTCGTAAATTTATTGAAGCTCGTCATATGCGTTAGTCCCCTCATTTGCTATCAACAAAGCCTTAGAAATTTCAAATTGTTACTCAACTCCCCAGTGTAACTTTTTCGCCGGAGCATGCATGTTTTTCGCCTCCTAAAAGATTTAATTACTTGGGCGGTGAAAAACATGCATTCAGGCGGCGAAAAAGTTAGACTGGGTCTTTTTCAAAACACCCTTTTTAGATATTGTAGATATTGAATTTACAGATCATTGCTTTCTTTTTTTCTGCGTTTGTTTGTTAACAAATCCCTCCTACGTATGTAAAGTTTCAGGATGTGAGCAGCTTTAGAGTAAAAATAGGCAAACAATTATGCTGATACACTGATACGTAACATATATGCCCTACAACTTGCTTTATTGACAAATTTTTCCTGATCTTTGCTTCGAAATGGGCTCGATTTCAGTGAGCATAGTTTTTGGTAAAAAAAATTGGTGGTTCTTGGCGAGTTTGTACACCTACGAATAATATGTGCAGTTTTTAATCTTCCGTTTACAGCCCGAGTAGCGCCATTTTGCACTACTTGATGGCATCTTTCGAACTGAATAATTTTTTATAAACTGTGTTTTTTCGAAAATATTTTCCTTTTATGAACTGAAATATATGCATTTTGGGTCAAGCTGAGACAGCTAATGATTTTTGATTCTTAAGATGCTTAGTTTTTTCCACGAACAGTACAAGATTGAACGTCGATTGTTTGCTTTCAAATCGCCAAATATTCTCCATGTATTTTGAGTTAATATTTAGCATTCAATTTTTTATCAAATATGAAGAGCATTTCCAAAAAAGCCTGGATCTTACGATTCTTTGCATACTCTCCAGAAAAAAATTTCATACAGAAACGTAAAACCTGACGAGTTGGCAAGAAAAATAAAACGTATTTGATAAAGTTTGTCTCCTTGTATCACAGAGCTTTGATTCTTAATGACAAGACTTTGTCCTCGCGTGCGAGCATTTCTCGCAAAACTGCTCTTACTCTGAAGAAAAAATCGTGACCCCGTTTTACGACATCAATGGTGTATTCATGAGCCACTTCTAATCTGACTGGACTGTATGTAAGCGTCCAAACAACATTTTCTGCCTCAAGCTTGACTAAGATTCAACCCAAATGCCAAGAATCGATAGTATCTAAGTGATTCGTAGAAAACGCTACATTCACTACTCACTACTGATAGCCTTCTGCGTCGTTTTAGAGTTGCCCATTTGTGTTGGAAATATCTGACTTTTCAAGTTGCACTTTTGTGACGATTCAAGTCAAAAACTTGACAACATGCACGTAAAATTCAAACTCTTCGATCTGATTTGTACACGTTCGAGATGGTTTGAGAAGCATTTTACGGAACAGCTAAATTTCTCCATCTGGAGAATCGTAATTCTTTGAAAGCTAAAATTTACCGAGACATGTACGACAAACTGGGCTGACATTCCGTTTGGGGAATATTTCAATCCTTTTCGCCAACCAAAGTTTCGATTCTCAGACTACTCCCAATTACCCTTTCGGAATCTCAGATAATTTCCGACTTCCACACATGCAGGATTGTACAGAGGTAAAGAAATTTGTGTTTCTTCGTATACATAAAGCATACACTTTGCCTCTCTTTAACTTCCTCATTATAAAAATCTCAGTAATTTTCAAATATTTATGTATCAAAAGTTCGACTTCATATAACAAAAAAATCCTTCTTCTTGAGCCTAAGGATAACAGCTTTCCGGAGTGGTTGCTAAAGTAAATAAACTGACCTGAACAGGAAAGGCTTGGAGGAACTGATTGCGTCAACAATGATGTGAGTTTTGATTTCTAGCTTCTTTTGAAGTTTTATCTCAGCCAGCCACTGAAATGTATCTATAATTTGATCTCATGTAATTTTAAAAATACTGTGAAACTCGTCGTACCGAAGTAACGGCCGAAACTGCCCTTCGTAGATTTTATAAATCAATTTCTGTAGTCTTGCATTTCTTTTTCCCAAACGTAGTGTTGCTTGATCAAATATTGTATCTAAAACTGATGCCTTGGTAACAAAATCATCTTAAGGTGACTCAACTATTGTATCTATGGGAATTAGCACTCCAAGGTGGAAGCTGTGAGGTCCCGAGCTCAAGCTTAAATAGACCTTCCTTTGTTGTAGTTGTTTTTGTCTTGTAATGGATCAAATTCTTTCTATTCATTCCTGTCCTTCAGCACCTACTACCTTTCTTTCAATTTTTATCTTATTTCATGGATTTCCTTCTTAACTTACTGTTTCTATACGCCGAGGGTCTTGTGTGAGAATACACCATGTGCACAGATTCCCCATTCACAATACACTAAATGACACCTTTCTCCTTCCTCTCTTTGAAACACCTTTGTTGCGGTTAGGGAGACTTAAACTAACTAATCTAACCTAATCTTGTTGACAAAAGTTAAAAGAATTTTATCTTGTAAAATTTATTTCTTTGATTTTCTACAAAATGTAAATTTACAACTTCATGGTGTCAATTTATTTGCCGAACAATATTTTCAGATGCATTCTATTGGCAAGACGCCTTAAAATTCTTTTCAAACATATGTACGTTATGTCCTGCCCAATAATTGTAACACAAAAAAAGTCATATGAAATGAGAATGCATTAACTTCTTAACCAGAAGAATACAGACAATGTGTTCCATTCAGTGCATTGCAATTTTGACGATCTTATCTAGCCATTCAGTTTCCTCCCACACTGCCTGGCACGACAAGTTTATACATATTTACTTAGATATGTTACTTTTGATGTCTTAAACATGTATTTCTTAAATTTATTTTTTTTAAGAAAAACATTGCGACGTCCTGTGTCCCAGGGTTTGTTTAATTTATTTAAGGACCGGACACTTATTAGAGAATTACGTCAGCATCAACAGACGTCTCACAAAAAGTTGCCTCTTATCGTCCAAGTCCGGCCGACACGATTGGCTATAATTGATAGAAAAATTATTTTCAAAAGCACAATGAATATTATAAAAATTTAAATACCATTCAGCTAATATTTAAAAAGGTATACATAGTGCCTCGGTCAACAAGGCTTCAAATAAATTCGTTTAAAAAAAAATAAAAGTTCTACTCTCGGGAGTGATTCCTTTTCCTGTCTCGCTGAGAAAACATGTCTTACAATCCTAAGTGTCACATTCATTCATTAAAGCTATCTTTCTTAATTACTTTACTGCTTGTGTATATGTTTTGATTTGTAATCTTTCCGAATATGTAGTTCGTACTCTGAAATAATGAAACTGTCTAAATTGAAGCCTTACGAATAATAGTCACTAGCGTGTACAGAATATTGAACAACGACCAAAAAACTCACACAATGTGTTCGATGCAATGACCAATAAACATGCATGCTCTTTTGGTGCGTGATATAAAGGCCAGTTCACTAATGTCCATGTGATCCGTATGTACATGTAACGTTCAAGGTAGAATGACCAACACACTCGTATACCATGTTGGGGCTTAATATTGGAGCGAAATTGACGATGCATGGCGTAATTTTTCAAATTCGTAATGATAACGATGTATGACGTAAACTCTGCCATGCCCAACGACCACAATCCAAACGCGCGGTGACCACGGCAATGCAGGCAGTGCGACACTTGTACATTGTACCTTCTCATTGGAGCGGCTTGAGCGCTCACAAACCTGCATGTAGAGGAGGTCAAGTCAATCCTCACAAACCTGCATGTAGAGGAGGTCAAGTCAATCCTGCATGCGCAGAATGACAGTAGTTAATTTGACCTCTTTGTTAGATGACTGCATAGATCTTATCAAAAATGAATGAAGGACTGGTTAATGTGTAGTGTTTTTTACTTGTGGCTACTGAAGTTTTAGTTTTGTCGACGTGGGGTACATATTAAAAGGCACCCAAGCTTGGATAGCTGTGATTCTTTTGTCAACTTACCACCACATTTTTGACATGCTAAAACTAACAATCTTGTATTTTGCTTAACTTTTTGGTCTGCTTTTGACGCTTGCCGCTTTTATTAACGAATGAACTTTTTTACGTTCTTGAAGGAGCTTGCAGATAATACTCTACGTACTTTAAAAAATCCTTTTTTCGAGTTAACGATAATAAAGATATGTTATTTATCACTTCGATAATTTTGGCAGGAACTGATAAGAGCTTAAAAAGGATGCTTCGTGACGTGTATATTTGCGATAAAAACTGCAATTAAGAGACTCAAAAAAGATGTTACGTGACACAATTGGAAACAAAAAACTGGCACTAAAGAGACATCAAAAATGATACTGCTTGACAACGTGTTGACACCATGTGACAAGCAATGGTAATGGAGACAAGAAACTAAAATTGAAGAGGCGTCTAAAATCTAAGCATAAATGTTCATAAATCGAAATTGAGTATAAGGCAAAGGCAATGCTTGAGAATAATTTTTTGTTGCTCAGTAGCTTCAGTAGGTTAACTTTTTATCTAACCTGTTAAGCGATAAAGAGCTGGCTTAAAGAATTTGAACATTGGATAAAATTCAAGAGAAGATCATCAGAAAGATCAAAGAGTCATATTTATAATACGTAGAATGAGTGTAGAACACCAGAAAACTATGTGAAACCCGATCTAACTACTTCCATGCACTACTCAAGCAGTTGCGGCTCTTTATAAAATAGCACGCTCATCTTTCACGGGTTTGTGCAAAAGTAGTGAATGTACTTGATACATGTCCGAAACTATTTACAGGGATTCTTAAATAGACTACATATATTTGTCAATTTCAGGTCTCGGAGCTTCATTGTCTCTACCCATAATCATAAATTTGAGAAAAATAACCGACATTAGCAAATAACAGCTGTGGTATTATTAGATGACTACATGTTATAGAATTAATGAAGCGAAGCTTACAGAAAGTCAAATCGTTTTATCAAATGAAAATGGAAAAACCTAAAGCTATCCCGAAATGAAGAGCGGGTATGCAGTATTCAGAAGTAAGGTCTATATGACGACCAAACTTTCGGCAGTATTTCGAAATGGCTGCTGTTAGAGAATTAAAAAGTAGTTCTGTTCACTATCACTGAGTTTTTTAATTAACTTGTGACTCACTGTCAAAAGTTCGTGGCTTCATTTTATTTGTAGTTATATATTTATAGTTATTCAGTTAGTTACATTTTTGGCAATTTGAGGACGACCTACTAAGAAAAAATGTGTCAAGTTATTGTAAAAAAAATGTTAGCCGTTGTAGACTTACCTCGAAAATAAAAATTTTAGTCTGCAACAAATTATTCATTATTTGTATTCAATTTATTCAATCGTTAGATACTTAGAGTAAATACCTATTTCTGAAGAACCTATTATCAATTTCTAAAGAACCTTTAATTACCTAGGGTAATTAATCATTACCGAAAAAGATCACATTCATTTTATGTTACTGTAGGCAGAACACACAGAAGGAAGCGCATAAAGCCGCAAGTGTGGCAAACGTTGAGCATTTCATTGCATGTCGGTACGAGTTCTGTAAACCAACACTCGGCAGTCATTTTGTCTGACGCGGAAATAGGAGGTTGCAGCATTTGGGACGGACGGCACAACATGCAAGCGCCTCATCGGTGCCGTCGCTACACGTCCTTCTTCTTTATCTGACGAAGACCCGTCAAGATGCAACAGATACTCCTCACTTCTCGCTGAACCTCCGCTTTGTTCGCTTGCAGCGTCTTCTGCTCACTTTCAAAGAAGACCAGACTGATTGCTTGTTATTTCGAGTACTTGTCAAGCTTGGCGTTCGATCCGATGTACAGGTAGGATAAAAGCAAGGCATGTTAACCCTGCGCATCCCAAACGCGTCGGATTATGCGGTTTCACTACAACATGAATTTACACTTAAGTGTGCCAACATCACCGACTTCGTGCTATAGATAGATTCCTTCAATTGCACTAAAGTCATGGTGGATTCAAACGGCAGTATTTTGATTTGTCCCATACTGTTACTGACTAAACTCTCTGTAACTTTGAAACTGATAGAGTAAGTTTTCCTATTTGGAGTGATGGCGACGAGACAAACAACGATGAATATCAATCAGGTTGTCCTGTTTATTCCTTTTACTTATTTTTATGAAGAAATTACTATCCACTCTTCCTCCAGCCCCTATATTTAAAGGCTGGGTTTCAGTCGAGGGCATCACAGAAGTTCATTTCTGAACCAAGAACTTCACTCAAATCTTGGGCAGGTGACTCTAGAATTCCGTGACACTCGCTTGCATTGTTGAACTGAATGCCTAGATGAGAACCAAATAATTCTTGTATCTTTTAACTGAACACCTAGATGGGAGTTGAATTATTTGAAAATACAGCTTGAGTGATTTTAAAATGATCTCTCGATATATCCTACGGATGAGTAAATTTTCTCGCTATTTCGAAGGAGAGATTGCAACGGACCTCATTAACGACTCTGCCACTATAGTTTCTCGAAAGATTTACATTGGAGAAAAATGGAAGCTCATTGCTCCAAATGAGAAGTATTCAAATCTCATCTTGCATTTGATTTCGCACACTCACAATCAACTTTAAAAAATCTCATGCAGTATTTACAAAATTTCATGCATGCAACAGGACTCGGCGGAAAAAATTGTTCAAATTTTTCCATTTTAAAGCGACGTTTTGTCAATTCAAGCGTGCCTCATCTTTCCAATCACATTTGAAGTCCTGAGCTCCAAGCGTGTTTTTCGCCGAGAAACTGCCGGGCATTCCTATAAATTAACGATCTGTTCAACTCAAAGTGTTCTTGATGAAGGCTTCACTTAGTACCCGTTCGGCTAAATTATTGCTCTTAATATCTTGGAATTTTTCACACTCAGCACTCTTTCGGATCAGTGGGGTTCTGACCCATGCAATAGGATTTTAGATTTAATCAAAATCAACAATTAGTAAATGATGAAAAAGATTATTCTAATTGTGGTCTTCCGAAAATTAAAAAATTACTCCATAACAAAGATTACTTTAATCAGGCTGTAAAATGTCTACTTCATTCAAATTCTTTTCCTGTTTCAGTATACTGAAAGTTTACATACATGTCAGTAAAAATTGCGAAAAATAACTTCAAAAACTTATTACTCTCCCAATTAATACAAGCTCCCATTTAAAACACAGCTAAGCTCTTTAATCGAGCTTCATCTTGTTTGAAGCTTTCCTAAATCCGCAAGTAAATATGTTATCACAGACTAAAAACGGGCGGTAAACACTAAAAAGCGTTAAAGCTTCTTTCAGCAGGGTTCGTTGGACCAGACAGTTTGCCAGAAGAATGGCCACTTCAGGGAAGGCTATAGGGCCGCGCGGAGTGCAGGGAGAGGCACCGGAGTGTTTGCGCTGCAATTGGACACGGGCACTTGGTCGGCAGCGCGGTTTACAGAACCTGGTTGGCAGCCACCTCTCGGGAGTGTTGTCCGCACGCAACGTGCTCATGATAGCGAGATCAATGCACATCACCAGCCTTTGTTAATTATTGTGGGTCAAATCCTGAATGAAAAATTGCTGCACTTTCCGAAATTTGTGGTCCGATAACTAGCAACAAATATAGATTTTGATTGTTTTATTTGGTAAATAGTGTGAATGTCAGAAATGAGAATCTGGGTGCCTCAATTTGGTTTTTCTAATTGTATTCGAATGTTCAAAAGGAAAAAACAGAGGTGTAAAAGAAGCGCTACCTAGATAAAGGGACATAAATCTGAAATTGATTAATCATACATTCGATATTTGGGTTTAATTGAGTCTGAAACGCTAGAACTGAGTCGATGCTAAAATTCTTCGAAAAGCACATTTTTAAATCTAGAAATACGATTCGTGAACTAAATGGTATGAAAAATGTAATTTTTTTCAAGGCAAAATTGTTTCATTTTTTAATTTACTATAAGGTTAAAAATAAAAAGACTAAGGATTGAAAGAGCTTCATCCATAATGCAATTGATTTGAAACAGCAACTTATATACCCGGAATTTTACTCAAAGTGGAATATGTGTTAAAATATACATTTTAGGTTTGTGTTTTAACAAAGACCTCAGGCTGATTTTGTTCTCAGTTATACGTGATTAATTATTCATTTTATCTGAAGTTCGAAAAACTAGGCAAAAACACTAAAATATGAGTTAAATTTCACTACTTGGGATATATTTGGTTGTTATTTTAACTGTGTCGGCTCTTTAAGCGTGTCTAGTATAGAGAACTTCAGTTACTGAAGAAATGAAAACCATCGATCTAGCAAAAATATCATCGATCACAAAAGACTCACGAAAGCGCGAACTTAAACACTCGCAATTAACTTCTCAAAATTCAATTTTCACAACAAGGCTTGAAAACTTACGCGCACTTTTAGTAAGTTGGTCTCCCCGAACACAGGGCACGCAGGCCTCGAGTAGAGGCAGGACAGAGGAGGGAGTGATGGTATCTACAAACCCGACTCCGGCCCAGATGCTATCGTTCGTCTCTGCTGCCTCTCACTGCCACGGGCACCGTAGCCAGGCAACCGAGAGAGCGATCTGATACTATCTGCTCGGCTGATGGGATTGCCGATACGGTGTTTTTGCTCGGGTTCTTGGTTTTGTAGATGGGCTCGATTAGGCTCCGCGTTGGACAACTCGTGCGTTGTTCACACAATACCGGGCCTTTGAGTGTATAACTGACGGATGTCTATCATTATGTAATTGGTGAGATCACCCTAAAGAAATTCAAGAGTGTTTCCATCACAGGGTCAGAATGGAGAGTCCCATCAATAAATTTTATCTTAGCAGCCTAGGGTTACGGTTTTGAAGCCTAGCAAATTGGTATTGCTTGCTGTAAATTTACGTAAATCTTAACCAAGATCGGGTTTGATGGTCAGAAGTTTCAACCATGTTAATGACTAGATTTCATAAATTCCATTGGTTTATTGGTATTTCACAATCTACTCTAATAAAAACTCATTGACATATGGCTAAATTTAAAGTTAAATATATAGCGAATGTGATATTCCAGTTGTGCGTAGCGAGAATGCGATCATAAACTTGACCAACGTTACACTTCGAGCGTCCATTACACGGTAGACTGGTCTTTGTTAATCTTCCATCAAAGCCAATATGCCTGGCATCAGAAGTCGCTTGCGGCCGTCGTGCCAGAGCGTAAACGAAGCTCAAGCTCACTTGTTCAAAGGTGCCAATGCTGATCTGAATTCAAGATTGAGTCTTCTCATGTACGTCGTTCTCATGTTCTAGCAAGGAATACACTGATCGACGCCTTATCAGACCGATCAATGAAAAACAGGATCACTGGCCCGACAAGATGTCAGAACAAACGTTCAAGGGCTCGATAGATGTAATGTCAGGAAGGGCAAGAATTATACTCATCACCCTTCATCTCGTCAGTCATGCATGGATAGTAACCCATTCCGCAGAGATAATATTCAGCGTGAGTATGAATACGCTGATCATCTAAAATGACGATGGAGGTGCAGACCATTGATGCGGAAATATGTGATCGTGTTAGCAAGTGTCTCGGTTATCACTTAGGCTGCGCTGAACGAGCGTTCTTCGCAGCTCCACATCAACATCCCTTGAATTAGGGACTAGACATCAATCAATAGTTGCCCTGCGGAAATATCTTGACTAGTCCCCAAAAAAGACGTAAGTGAGGTATCCGCACTGGAAGCTAGGCGAAGCTAGGCTGGCCTCGGGTGTAGGTGAATGTTTATAGTCTCTTAAAATGGAGTTATGATGTGCGAACCTTTTCTTTTTTCACTGACGCGGTTCTTGTCTCGTTTGAATAGTAATGTCAGCTGTTAGACCCCATGTGTGAAAACGATAAAATCGGGAACAAACCGCACTCACAAAGTGCTTTCAAAGGAAACATCAAAGTCTTAAGTTAAAATGTTTACTTAGATTTATAAGCCAAGCAAAATGAGGAGTGAACTTATGGAAGTAATTTTTACCTAAAACAGATTCAGGTGTGATAAAAGCTCATTATTCAACACAATTAACTTTTAAACAACTCTGTCAGGGATTCCATTCTATTTCTCTGAGTGAAATTCGAAATTTCTAGAAGTTTAGCGAGTAATTGTAGTGAATGCTCAATCTATGTATAAGCCAAATGAAAAGGCGAATTTGCTCAGTTTTCGCGTCTCTTATACGCTAGTTCTGAACCATATGCAATTCGATCTGAAGCTTTTCATACACCCAGTTTTGCGATAAGAAATTGAGATTTATTTCAGCTGTGGCCACTTGCATGCAAACTCAAGTTCAAAATTTACCGCTCTCCCCTCACGGTATGATTCATCAGATATTGGTCCAAGGAGCTGAAGAAGGTCTGCTAATTTTTGCGTTGCTGCTACGTAACTTACCCCTTCACAATTCTTTCATGAGGCGTTAATCATTCATCCTCTTTGCACGTCTTGTAGCAAGCGAAATAATCCTAGCAGGTGAATTGTAAAAAATTTATGCAATTTTTACAAAAGTTCAGCTCTTAGACGCACTTCGATCAACGTATCGATGTACAGAATACCAATCGAGATCAGGGACATTTCAAATGTAAAAATTTAAACTGAAAATAAAGAAGTGATCTTTGTCCCGATCAAGGGGAGGATTTGCCAAGTTAGATCATCACAATAACTGAATAACTGGAGAACTGGATACATATATATATATATATATATATATATATAAATCATATATATAAGATATATATATATAAATCTTATATATATAAATCTTATATCTATGAAATGTCTCAAGCCATGTCTCACTGTTTGTGACTCAATTTACATCCTGTCACATCTCAAATCTTTCACATAGATCTCGGTTGATCTATAGCTTATTGTTGATAGTTTACAGTAAATCGCAGCACAAATGTTTTGGCATTTCATACCCTGTACTCGTGTAGATATTGCAACACGTGATAATTATTTCTTGCACCAGTGAATAGCATTTCATTTGCCTTCATAAATTTCTACCAGGAACTAATTTTACCAGCCAAGTGTTTCATAGTCTATGGTGATGCATGTGAATAATTCTAAATGCACAGAACCTAAACTTGTGACTAACAATGAGGAAAATTGCTAGGCATCCCTATACTCATAGCAAAGTATAATTTTAAAGCTAAGCCTGTTGAATTATGATTACTTTGAATCATGTTCGTTATTTAAATCTAGCATCAGATGACCGACTGATGCTTTTGCTCTAGTATCCCAAAAAGTAAATGGTCTTTAAAACTTTTACATTATGCATGAATTGATGTTTTTGATCTATAATATGTTTAGTTTGTTCGTTTCCCACTTCCTCAACCACAGTAGCAGTAAAGTTTGGGTGGAAGTATTCCAGATTATTTAGCACCTAATTCCATTTTCTAACATTCACTTCTTACTATTTGCATGAGTCACTGACCAACTTCTGCGACTAGAGAGTTACTTACTGAGGGAGCGGCCCGCTTGTCTGTAATTTTGTGCCCAGAGCGTAGATATAAAAAGCGTAAACGAGACGTGTGTACGGAGGAGATAACATCGGCAACCTCTTCAGTGATGACAGCTTACACGGTCTGTAGAGTACATGAAGCTACGTTCTCCAGACCCGTAGGAAACGTCGTTTCTCTTCAAATTACGGTGTACATTTCCCATAAAACTTTATGTCAGTCATGACATTAACGTCTAGTCATACGGTAACACAACAGGAAAACCTGTAATTTTGGTTGGGCTTTAAATGGAAATCATAACGGAGCGGCAAACTTTTCCAATTTCCTGGTGTTTCAATTTCATGCATATAATATAAACATCCATGCATATGCATAACTTTTCGGCAAATCCAAAGCCGGCATAAAAATGTTCGTTTTCTATCGATCCCTAAATTTGCTCAATAATCTAGTGAATTTTATTGTCGATCGATCAGAGTCAGTAATTATGTCATCAATAATGTCAGTGGGATTGTTATACTCGGATTTTTACACCTTAGTAAAAAAATCATTATGAAAAATTTCTTAAAATGTACTTGTCGTTTGAGAGTAGGGGATGTTTCAATAAATATCTAAAGGTCGCAATTCTCAGAAGTTCAATTTTAAATGTTGGGCAATCACACTTCATGAAATTCAATTAGACAACAACAACATGCGAGACGAATGAAATGATAACGCCAACCGCTTCGTGATTCTTTCAAAGCGTTAAGCTCAAGAAGCTTTCAACAACTATTTCGCTTCAAATGCATTGAAACTCATTTTTAGCTGCATTTTTAGTCTGTGATTGTCATGCCTTTGGTTGTTTATCGACTGCTAATGACCTTTACAAGATGTTTTTAAATACATCACTCACTGCGAAAAGTATAAAGTTCAAATGTCTGTCATATATGCAAGTTTAAAAAAATAAGGCTCAGCAATCTCGAGTTGTGTTCCCAGTTTAGTGTCAGCGAGCAAACCCTTTGCCACAACGCACTAAAACAAGTGCGTATTTCGTCCCAAATCTGTTCCTGGAACCTTTGCAGACAATCAACTAGAATGATCTGACGTGGGTATTCCCTTTGGCGTCTAATCACCCCTATTCGATAAAAGTCAAAAATATTTCCCCGCTAGTTATTGTTACGCTACAGACTTTATCAGAGCTTTAGGTTATTTCGAATTAATTCGTTGCATCACACGTTGGCTGAAAAACTGCATTCAAACCAACAGTTAATTTAATTCATTTTCTAACAATGGCATTGATGTTCTCTGTAGTGTTCACTTAGTCACCCCTGTGATCTTCGTCGTTTGAAAGCTGCGAAAATCAAGATAGCGATCAGTTAGCCGGGTATCTTGCCTTCAACCGCGATGCTTGGGCGAGTTTCGGAGCACCTCGTTAACAGCGAGACCGCTAATCTTGCTGATCTTTGGTCCATAACTGCGCGGTCTTCGCCCTAAATCATAAAGGCAAATAGGCAGCCTCAGCCCTCGCTGCCTCTACCTAAGAGGCTGAGAGTTGTGTCCAACCAAGTAGCCAATATGCACCGCGCCTCTCGCGCGAACGCTACCACTTAAACTGGGATACCATCGCTCTAATTCATGTTTGTTTTTTCCTCTATCCGATGTTTTTGATGAAATCTCCAGCGAAGAAACATTTGACGATCAAACAATACTGTTCCTCGGATCTGCGATTAGCACACGCAAGGTGCTGGTCGAGTAGACTAAAGTGACTCTGAGGTGATATATTTTACGCAGCTCTAGAATAGGGAATGATATCATGATGACCTCATCTTCCTACAAAAACTTCATTTGTATGCATGAAAACCTGTTTGATCACAATTGGAGGCTGATAAATTGAAGCTTGTCAGTAGTAATTAGAAAAATTATATCTGACCTTTCCCACACTGAACGATTTGAAACAGTACTGTTTTGCACTAATTAATATTTTCTATTTTGACTGTTTCAGTAAATATTTTTATTCTAAGACGTTTAGCAATGAAGTGCTGCTCTAATTTTTCCAAAAAGCTATTTAAGCTGTGCAGATTTTCATTTTTCAAACACGAATCAACAAATAAAAGGAAATTAATCATATTGGCGGTCACGGCTGCAATCTCAAACTAAGTTGATGCACTTTTCCATATTTAACGAGAAGATAAATGTTTTAAGAGAGAGATCTATAATTTCATCCTCCAGCTTTGAACTCAGCAGGCCATAAAAAGCAGGCATTTCCCACAAGCACCCTACACCCACAACCCAAGCAAACGTCTGAAGAAAGACCGACTTGGGCGACTATGATGACCAGTTGTCCAAGTGAACGAAGCGCTCTGGACGTTTACTCATTCTTGTATAGATTGCAAGGCTCGCAGCTCGCTATAATAACACCAATCAACGCGTGTTACTTATAGCAGTCATTGAGGAGGGGGTGAGTGTTAGCCTGTCAAGACGAGTGAGCATTTAACACGGAACCTTTGCTAAGCTTTCCAATTCCATCACGCAATTATCTCCTCCGATCCAATTGGCGTGTCTCAAATTCTCAAGCCATTATAGTGAAGAGCTTTTTACCTCCCGACCTGAGTGATGCAGAATGTGGTCGAGTGTTTTCGCGACGAGGTGATCACAAAATTATCTCATTAGTACATCAAGGCAAATTCTAATCACCCTTACTTTGCATGAAGAAATGCTTCCTCAATCAGAAGAATCTCAGGTTGTCATGCCTTGTTTAGATAGCTCTGCGGGGGAAATAAACGCTTCCTTTTGGACAGCCTCATGCATGCAGAGAGTTAGAAATGTTGCCGCGTTTTGTAAATAACTTAAACATGTAAATATCTTATGAACATAATGTTTGGAAGCCAATGAAAGCGCAATTTCGGTCGTACACGATGAGGAATTAACTCTCAAGTGTAATTGATTGCTTCTAAACAATTATAAAAAAAAGTTCTGCCCAAAATTTTTCCCGCTATGTCCACTCTCGCACTCGCCCCTCTACCTACTGTAAATGTGAATTAAATTACGATTTACAGATTAATTCTCTTACAAATCAAACCGGAATCCTGGCCTACTTTTGTGTTCAAGGGAAGAATGACGACACAATATTTAAAGACGCGGACTTTTGAAAAGATTATCAAACAAAGCTTACTCTTTAAAAGGAGTCGCATTGTCAGTTCCGACACTTAAAACTTCTATTCAATTCTACCTCGGTGTCCGACGTCTAGCCAACTAAACACCGCTTGTGGTTGTGTATGCGTATCATTGTAGCCATTTTTTAAGAAAGAAACTAAATACCGTAGATAAGTGAAGTTGATAGCGCGAGCCCGGTAGGTTATCTCTCCTTCCTTTATATTCTGCAAGAGTCTTATCGCCTCTGCGGTCCATGGACTTGCCAGTGGAGCTTTTTTTCTTAATGATTTATTACAACCCTGAGATGCCTTTTAGTTTCGCGCCCTTTTTGACAGGGTTGCTTGGATAGCTCGTCCGATAAGGTTCATCATAAACTGCGGATGGACTGCCCATCAGATATACCCGTGCTGGTCTGGGCCAGAGTCTTTTGTGTTGATATTGCAGTAAGACCGCGTCTTCCTGTGCAGGTCTGCACATTGTGGTCAAACTGTGCCTTCTTGTGCTCTTTATGCTGAGCGTGAGATGTTGTCTCGTGCACTTTAGACTTCAGTGAAACTGTGTGCACTGGTGTGTTCGTCGTGTGGTGAGCGCAGCTGGCACAGCAGGCTGAGCAGCAAACGTCTTGTCATGCAGTCACAACTACAGTAGGTGAAATAATCTACTCTGAGCTCTTGAATGCAATGAAACTGAAACTGCTGTTTGGACTCCATTCAAGTAGAGAGTTTACTGAGCAATTTATGCAGAACTAATTCACCCCAATACATCAATTAGTAAGAAACCTATGACGCTTACGCAGTATTTATTTCAAATCGCAACATTTTGAGCATTAATATTCAGTACTGAAGAGAAATAAACTAACCAATGTTGCGAATGGGTAGGTTTTCGACACAGTTTGCGCTTACAAAAATTTTGATTTTGCTTCTAGCAAAATGGTTGAATAAACCTCATTTTGCAGAGAAATTCTGAAAATAATGTCGAATCACGTTTGTCTCGGCACGAAATATGTACTATCAGGGAGTTATCGTATGCTATACCTCATTTTCATCATATATCAAATTTACTGAGTAATGCATTGCATTTATTACCATAACTCAGTAGTAAATCGAAGCAATATGGAAAACAAATATCTTATCACTCGCGAACGACAAGTATATTTAAAGAAATTTAACGTAATGATTCTTTTAATAAGGTAAAAGGTTCAATTCTGCAGCATTGGTTCAATTTCTGACTGGAAAAAAATGACTTTCAACCAACTTACGAGAAGCATTGTAATCAAAACGTGCGCAAGACATGGTCTCACTAGCAGAAGCGAGAAGTTTGTGACCGGTCATTTTTATGTCATTCTTTGCAGATGATGAGGCTTCAGATAACTGCTCAAAAAACTTGTTCAAGTATTGTGAAATCTATAGAAAATATAATGGAATATCATTGTATGTGAAAAATTACCCACACGAACTTATGAATACTCTTCAGTGTATCGATAAAGTTACAACTCTTCATACGCTGTTATATTAATATACTGTAAACACCTGCACAGCATCGCTGTGAACATAACTTTGTACAAAGTTATAGCTTCGACTCGTGAACCGAATGAGAACCGTAATCCTACATGAAGTAACTTGAGCTTACCAATTATGCGTAGCTAACCGCGACAGCTGTGTTGATTCACTAATACAAAGATAGCGTTTTTGCATCATCACAACAGATAAAATATTTTCGGTTACATTCATTTTTGAAGGTCAAACTCTAGAAATATCAATTCGTTGTAGAAGAGACTGTTTGATGAGAGGAGGTTGCAATGTTAGATTGATTTCTACCCATGAACTCATGTGTGCTTTAATGAAATTCAAAGTCTTATGGATTTGAACTGCTGAAGTATAGAATTGAAACTCATCGAAATATCAGTACTACATGAACTCTACATTAGAACTGAATTACTTTAGAAAATTAAAGGACATTTTTACTGCAGGGGGTATTTCGTGACTCGAAATTGTGATTTTGTTTGGGAGTTGCACTCAACTCGCGCAAATGTAACTGAGGTTATCACCTATCGTAACCTGTTCGCAATAAATTATTAACCAAAAGTTATCTCCGGAATTTTCACACCTAAAGTACTTTAAAATGTTTCTCTGAAATTTATTTTTTCAGGATACGGATTAAGTGTCCTGTAAATGGGCTCTGTAAATTAAAAATAGTACTGGCCATTTTGAACGGTTTAAATTAATACTTAAAAAATAACCTACTCGATTCCACAGCAACCCATGAAGTTGATGTAGCTATCTGTTGAACAGTGATGGATAATTGATAAAATGAAACGGCTTGTTGAAAGATTTAAGGAGGTAGTTACGATATATATGAGGTTAAGTAGGAATTTTATAACCTTATCGCAACTTTGATAGCTAATTGAGAAATTAATAGTGTTTACAGGGAAATTTGAGAATTTTTAAAGGATAGACATCGTCTATCAAAAAATTTATTCACTGAATTTATGATATATTCTCAGAAATTTATCTCGTTAGCTCTGAAATTCATATTGTTGATTATGTTGATAGCGGTACCATTTATAATGATATTGTTGAAGACAATTTCGAAACAATTGAAGTTAACCGTAAAATTGTTCAGTGAAATGGGAAATTGACTCAGTAAGCCGTGAAATTGGTATATATAATCTTAAAAGTAATGTAATATGTTCTCAAATTTGTACAATTAGTTCAAGCTTCAGCCTATTCATAGAAGAATTTTGTCCCATTAATATTTCAACAAATATTTCCAAAATATCCTCAATATATATAAACAAGTATATCTATCTATTTAAGAAAGTTCCTCACTGGTGTGTAAAAATGATACATGACAGTAGCGTTATTTGAACATATCAATTATTCATTTAAAGGTTCAATTTACATTTATTTTCCGAGAGCTTCATTGACATCCAGTAACATCATCCCTCACTTATTACTTGTGCCCATAAATTGGGAGAGAGTCAATGAAAGGTGTTGATCCAAATCAGGAGTTGTCAATCTATCACGCAAGCTCCAGACGCTACTCTTGGAATGGTTAGAAGTAATGCATCACACTCATATTTTTTGCATGGAATATCTATACTAAGTGAAAAACATTACATGGGAACTTTATGAATTATTTCTTCAAAAGAAGGAGTAGATTAACAAAGAGTTGCTGCGCGTCTGGTAGAGTAAGGTAAAATATTGAAGCATGGCTTGTAAAAATTTGGCCACATTCAATTTAGAACGTAAATAAATCTACTCAACTCACACTTTTACCTCCTCTTTCACAGGCACTTTTGCTCTCGCTTCGTGAAACAACTGAGTGTTCATGGTAATTTTTTACTCTCAAGAATCAAAACATGAACTCATATCATTCAAAATCATGAGCTAATGATCATCAACTGCACAACTATTAACTAAACCTTCAATAAATTTTCTATGAAAAACATGATTGAACTCTAAATAATTATTACTAGGCAATTGTAATTAACAAACTAAACCATTAAAGAGAGTGTACTTTCTCGGTGAGAAACAAAAAGTCGTCAGTTTCAATTTAATTACCCTGGCCGCTACAATCCAAACTAATTACCCTGGCCCCTACAATCAGAGTGTCGGGTGTTAGATGAATTCGAACTGACACGTGAATTGAAAAATAATTAACGGCCTTTCATGATATTTTTCCGCAAACATGCAGATCTACCACATTTTGGAAGAGCCCTAAGATGTAATGCAGTAGTTGCAAGTTGAAGAATTAGAGCTCACAATTTGTATAACTTTTCATTTTCGTTCTTTTGCTTGATGAGGAACTCAAGTGTTGTAAAATGTCTTGTACGAAAGACGAATCCTTTGTGGATTTGACACGTCAGTGTAACTTCTTCATCCAGAGTGTTTACTAATTCATAAAATTATTCCGGAACAAGAATGTATTCACGAATCGATTTGGGCATCCTTCTTGAACTTTGATTTTTCAGTGTATGGTTGTCCACCTTCCAGTTTTTATGAAGCTCTCAACGTTGAAATCAGTGTTTACAATTTGCGAACGCTCAACAAACTGCTCACTTACAAGCCATGTACCCAGTTCGTCTGGAAATCAGGGACAGTTTGCGGACTCTCTTATCCCTCATCTAGAAACCCATAATTGTAGGACTGATCCATGAGCAATTCCTTCAGCATGCGACAGATCAAGCCCAAGAACGAGTAAATGAAACTCACGTTGGAGTTCACACTTTTGACCCGTTTCAAGGCTCTGAAGTAACAAGAATGCATTGGGTTCCGTATAGCTGCTACTCAAACGTTCGCCTTTCGATCAACAATAGCACTGGCTAATAAATGATCTCGGTGGCATGGATTAAAGCAACTTGAGATGGCTACTCCTGAAAGGAGAGTCTCGAGTGGCATGGTTAAATGCCGAGTGTATCGGTCACGTTGATGCAAAGAGCTCCTTTGAGAACACTTCTTTTCATACACAAATGTCATGGAAGTTCATCATGGCCATCAAAGTCGCGTATTGAGGAACAAATACGTGCTCTTTGTACTGAATAATATGTTTTTATTTACAAAAAGTTATTTGCGATTGCGTTGCACTTAGTTTCGTAAGTGCTCCATTGAGAACACACCTTGTCTCGATAGCGGGATTGTGTGTATGGTCGACCCTGGCTGCTTGATAGGAGCTCTTGACCCCAGAAATCCCTCACACTATGAGTTATATTAACATGAGCAAAAAATAAAGACAATAAATAAACTCAGCGAACGTGCTAAGAGAATAATCCCTCCAAGATACACAATCATGCCAGCCTACAAGTCGCATTTGATTTTCTAATTAATCTATTTATTGGAATGTTGATTTTCTTATAGTTCGTACCTGGACAAACTTAAGATCTCGGACTGGAGGTTTTTACTTTCACAATTTATAAAGTAAAACAGGGGGAAAATATGCATGTCATTTGTCTGAAAATGATGGAAAATGCGATTCCATCAAATGCCTTGCCATCGATGGCTCAGTAAGTTTTCAAGATTCATGATTCGAGGTGCAAACTAATTCTCGATTCTGAATGCACCTGTTATAGTATTCTATATTGTTGTCTAAATTGTTCTATATTTAGTCATTCCCCTAGCATACCCATCTTATATAACATGTGCAGTCATCGATCGAGCTGAGAGCTAGCAATAAGAGTCTGTACTTCTGAAGAATTTACAAGAAATAAATTTATCTGTTCCAATCCAACTGATAGTTACCATCTACAATACATGAGACCTCTCATCTTCAACAGCTTACATCGTGAATCCAACTTCATAGATATTCGATGTGTATAGTTATGTGAAAGTGTTAGTGTGTAGAATGTGTTCGCAAGTACCAGTTTAACCTATATTGCACTGTATCTTGAATGCATATTCAAATCTCTCAAACTACTATGTATGAGCACTGAGGGGATGGTTAAGCTACATCATCCAAAAACAACAGGACTGCAGTAAACTGAAAACCTGCCTGCAAAAACAATTCACAGGAACTGAGGTCATTGATCACTCGTTTGATTTACAGTGCCAGGCACTGAAATATTCAATACTCCTGAACTTTACGACCGTTCAATTATTGACGACCGAGCGTCGTCGTTTTACCCGAAATCAGTGAACAAAAATTCTAGCCATTTATATCTATGAAATTTCGATAACATCATTTTTGTGGTGGTAAAAGTAGCTGCGAGCTAATTTTTACTCAAGCTCAACAAAATACAAAACACAAATATTTCCCAGCACTTATCGTATATTTCCCACCACTGCAATAATGGTAATTGTATTAATGAACGTTTCCCTCTTTACGGAATGAACACTTGTCCGGAAACAATATCAGAAATGCAGCTAGTCATCAAGGTGAGCGTGTGACCATTTTTGATACACCGTTTGTTTTTTACTCCGTCTCGAAATTCTGTTTGTTTTACTTCATCAATAAAGGGGTCAGTGGGAGCTAGATAAACTGCTTACTGACATTTCAAAACATCAAATCTACTGTATCGTTCCTTGGACAGAAGTACGCATGGCTCAAACCTGTGACATTCCGTTCAAAATTTGCGTTTCATCATCATTTCTGATCCCTGATACTTGCATTTCATAGCTGCGTGCAAGAGGCATTTTCGATTGAAACAGACATTGGCGAGAAACAGTTAATTAACATTCCGACAACACATGTTCGACTCATGCACTTCTCTTTCATTCTACTTTTTTACAGTTCCCTTCTTTTTTAATCTAAACAGAATCCGCGAGGCGTCTGTGTCTGATTTTTCTGATGAATACCTCCAAGCTTAAAACGAACGTTCAATTGATAAATTCTTAAGTTTCAAGTTTTACTAAAAAATTGTGAGTCATATCAAAACAATCGTTTTAAGAATTGTTTAAGCGTAACTTACTTCGTTTCTTCCACATTTTTGTCATAAGAGTTAGTTAATTTGACCTTCGAACTAAAATTGAAGGGTGAAATTCATATAAAACAATATTTGTTCGTACAATGACAAAAGTGCGTCTTTTGCCTGGGTTCCTCATGTCTTGCCTCCGCAGCGTGCTTTGTTGAGCAAGGAAAATTTGAGATTGCAAACGAACGCAGATTTGAGACTATTGAAGACATAAAGTAACATAGCTAGAGGAGTTTTATACCTCTAGAATCCAGGGAAAATATGTAAAATAAAATAAGCACAACGTTGTGGAAGATGTAAATCCAGGGTAAAATATGCATAATAAAATGAGCACAATGTTGTGAAAGATGTTTTAAAACTCGTTCGTCATGAGAGTTCTATTGAAGTGTCAATTGTCCAGAACACACGTATAGAGAGCACACCTGCAAGTTACCTTTCCTTTTGCTTTTGAACATGCATCAACAAAATTACTTGTTAAATTTTTGATTATTTGGTTTCCTATTTGAATTCATTTTTCAATCAAGGTTGTGGGATCGCAATTTAAACTTCTGAAATGTAAAGTCTACCGCTGGCCTCCAGACACTTTCGAGCGACAAGTTAGGAAAAATCCTTTTACAGCTCCGGCTACACATTTAACACGTTTGTCTTTAATTTTCATTGCCCATCTATCCATACAACGTACAAGCTATGTTTCAGTTCGACATTGCGCCGCTGTTCAAGTAAAACGAAAGCTGATCGCGCACTGGCACGCATGCGCAGTTACGTCGCTTCGGTCGAGGCCCGCCGGTTGCGCGGTGATACGTTGGCAGTATTTCCGATATCAGCGGTCAGTCGCCACCATTTTCCTGACCATCATTACCGCGATGGTCAGCAACGGGATAGACTTTTTCCCGCAGCTTCCATCATTTTGGTGACATCAATTTCAGAGATAGAGCGAATTTATGGGCCGGCAGACTCGATAACAGCGCCGCCAATTCAATCAGTTGCTACGGAACACCGATTTTGGTGTCGAAGGCATGACGGTGGCCGGCGAGCAGCTGCATCTTCTTAATAAGAAAAACATGAAAAATGCCAACATAAAATCGAGGCCTCGCAATGGCCATCGATCATTTTGATGACGAGAAAATGAAGCTTCGGAATGTGTCGAATATTATCTGTTTGTTCAGATCGGCATAATGACTGCCCTGAATCTGTAGCTCCAGCTACAAAAGCGAGGAGAACATGAAGTTTATTTAGATGATTTGATGATCTTATAAACAGCGGAATGTGTTCTGCTAACATAGAAAAAAGATTTGCAGAGCAAGCGCCCAACTTTCTATGCTAAAATCATGTTACGTTATTTTGATTTTTGATGCACCGATCTGATGGCAGGCAACGATGAAGACTTACAACGCAATTTCTTTTTTCCCTCCAACTCTTCGGAACTTTTCGGTTAAAGACTTACAAGGCAGGCTGCATCTTATTATGCATTCTGGAAATAATGCAAGCACGTGTAGCATAATTTCATTCTCGTATTCATTTTGTATTAAAAGAATTTGTTTTTATTACGACATCTAGTTATAACTTAATAACGTGTTTAAATATGTATTCACTGTTCACTGAGTTTCGGAAAACAAATTTAGGAAGTAGAAACAATTAATTTCATTTTAATTATTCAAGAATGAATTTTTTTAATACTACATTTTGTTTCTGTTTTGCTCGAGTTCCGTAGCTTTTCAATGCGTGCTAATTTCTCTATTTGGATCGATGTTCTGTGAAATTAAGAGCATTATTTAAAAAAATTTTACCTTAACTAGTAACCACTCCCTAAAAATGGAACATCCTTCAGCCTTCGATGCTTCGTATTTCTTATAGAGAAGCGATTACTTGTTTGTCGCCTCTCTTCTCGTCTGATTCGAAGAAGATAACAGGACGATGATAAATTCTGATGCAGAAAAGCAGAGAAATTCTTTATCGAATAGGTAAGTTTTAGCAAAAGAGTTAGCGTTGTAGATTTCAATGAGCTGCAATACAAGTTCTGCGTTTTACAAATGTTCTATTTAACTACTATACTATATTTCCAATAGGTCGATTCTTATGGAATCTCACGCATATGATAAAAATGAGTACCGACGTAAATATATACATTTAAATTTATTTATTTTTAAAGCAAACGTTTTGGAATGTTATAGTTTTATCTTGAGTACTGAAAAACATACAAAAAGGTCAAAAAAAGTTAAATAACTTAAAAATACAGATGAAATATAGATAACTAGTGTGTGGAGGAACTAAAAAAGAAGTAAACGTGCAGGCTTCAGAATCCAGTTAAATGAAATACTTTTAAACACGCATTCGTACAAAGTTTTCCAGAGTTCGCTACTACAGTAAAGTCGCATAAACAGGTGTAGCTATTTACTTTCGTAATCGCAGTGCTTGGTACATTATTCATCGCGTGCATTAAAAAGCAGTGATCTCATCATAACGCGATCGTACTCAGACTCAGTGCTAATGTATTGAATTTTTAATATAACTTGAATATATATTGAACCAAGTTATAATTAAACTGGAAGGATAGCAAAAGCAGTCAAGCCTAGAAGACGTAAAGAAGTAGCTTTCCTGGTCATCAAATTTATTTAGACAGAGGCATTTATTTGCAGAGAACCTGTCAAGACAAAAGCAGAGGCCTCTTGGGAGAGCTAGTTTCGATCCCGATCTAAGAAGCTACAAGCGGGCAACTCCGATCAGAAGCCTGTGTATTTGTTCATTTATTTTCAGAGGCAAAGACCTTGAACAGCTTGCAGGTCCAGGACTCACTACACAAGAAAGAGTATTCAAATATATATACATAGAGTATAAATATGTTTTACGTATGATATACTGTCTCTTACACATGTATTTGTATGTATAAAATAGTGAATATATGTAAATGTATACAAGAGAAGAACAGACTGCCTAGATCCATTTGTAGCCTCCGAAGAGGTTTAGTTTTTTCAATTTTTTTCATTGAACAGATTTCATTCTGCACGTTGTGCTAAGGTTATAGCTTCATTCATAAGAGATGATTGCCTCCCCTGCCAGAGTGAGTTTTCAAAGTTTTGTCGTTTCTTAAATATAGTAATTTGGGAAATGAATTTAACATATTAAGCGTATGTATTTTATATGTTCACACACAGCCCACAATTTGAACCCTCTCCAATATCTATCATTTTTATTAACGCGTGTGAATATCAATTTTTTAATAGAAGATAAGTTTTAATTTGGATTAAATTCATAATAACTGAATATAAAGAGAATGAAAGATAAAAGTGCTTAACTTGATTGAGTCATCGAATGTAAATTCTCGAAACTCTAAAACAAAATATTGAAGAGTCTAGGAAAATTATTTTAACTCAAATTTAATCAGTTTTCGTTAAAACTACTGAGATATTCCTCAAACTTAATAGAAAAATGAGGGAATCTCTTAAAACACTGAAAAAATTCTATATTATTAGTCAAAGATGTCTAACTAGCATGCTTATTTACTGACAATCGAAAATTTCTACCTAACACAGTAAAACGCATTCTTCAATAAATGCACATACTTTAAACTACTTCCAAAAATGTTCAAGTTCAGTAAAATCAATTTGAAGGAAACTGGGCTTAAGATCTTATCATGCTCAAAATAACGCTAGCTGATCACAACAGTAAAACCTCAATTTTCATGCTTCTTTCTTTCTTCAAAGAGCTTTTTAGTTAACCTATATTTGCATTTTACTAATGTCAGGAGACTTTCGCAAACGAGAATTTTGCATATCAGATTAAGCCTGAGCTTGTCTTGCAGGAACTTAAGTCAGCGAAGAGTTGGGTCCCCCTGTTTCGTACCTATAATAGCGACAGTTTATCCTTGACTGTTCATAGGTCATGAATAACTTAATTATATTGTCCTTTTTAGTGAAATCTTGAATGGTAACAACTTCCAAAGTAATAACCTGATGAATGAGATCTGACGAGAATTTCTCAATGGTATTTCATCAGATGAATAATGTTTCGTACTCTTATACATCTCTACAGTGTTATCAACGTATGTGTGACAGAGATTTGGAAAAATGTAGCCAATACTGTACCAAATACGAATTACTCCTGCCATCTAATTTCCATCTCCAACTCGTCACCCACATGAAGTTGAAATCCTGTCATCCCCCATGCTTCGGTAAGCTTCATGAGACCGACTACCAGAGATCTATCCTTGCTTTTGTGATTTCTAATTTTTTAAAGTGCGGAGTCTTTGAAATAAATATTAATTTTGCAAGCCTTTTCCTTCAGACTAGGTACCAAGTAAACTAAACAATAAAACCAAAAAACCTACTCACGCACGCGCGCAAATAAGAAGTTCTACAAGATTTCAAAAATGAGTCAAAGGGTGTTGATCGATAGAGAAACACCTCGTGCGACAATTTCTTTATACTGTTACGATAATAAGAGGTTTCACTGATTGCTTTAAATTCTATTCCAATGGCTATCGCTATCGCTAAAATGTAAAGAATTTACAGAAAACATTTAAATCATCAATTCCCATTCTTTTCTCTGCTTTTTTCGACTCTCAAGCTGCTATGGAATCTTTTCTCTAATCATCATGTCTTTCGCTTTCATTGTCAAAATTTCACGTTTTCTTGCTCCCTTGACCGTCAAAATAACTTCATTCACTGTTCCTTTCTCTTCCTCTCTCTCTTTCCTTCTCTCTTCCTCTCTCCCACCCTCGTGTTCAGCCGTTATATGCTACCATCATTTTCAACTTTCTCCAACTATCAAAAAAATTTCCACTTCCCCTTATTCCGAGAACTATCTACAAAATTTCCACTCCCCCTCATTCCGAGGACCGTCAACAAAATTTCCCTTCCCCTTATTCCGAGGACCGTCAACAAAATTTCCCCTTCCCCTTATTCCGAGGACCGTCATCAAAATTTCCACTTTCCCTTATTCCGAGGACCGTCAACAAAATTTCCCCTTCCCCTTATTCCGAGGACCGTCAACAAAATTTCCCCTTCTCCTTATTCCGAGGACCGTCAACAAAATTTCCAATTTCCCTTATTCCGAGGACCGTCAACAAAATCTCTCTCCCCGCCCTTACCTCCACCCACCCCGCGCCCGCAGGCCGCGGCAGCGCGCCTGGCCGCCGCGATAGCATTGACTGCCCGTAGTGCCGTCGCCATCTCTCAGAGACACTGTCGTTTGCGTCAGCGGCGCCGTCTAAACATTTTCTATTTCCTAACAGCTCGTTATCGCGGGCAGTTACAGCGATGATATCGCTCACAAAATAGCGCGCGCCTCACGTAACCTGTCCTCATGATAGCTTTAAGCTCAAACAAGAACTTATGCGCTTGTTATCGCCCGCATCCCTGAGTAAACTCCAGCAGGTCCTCGCCGGTGACCACAGCTTCACGCTTCCTTCGCCGCGCGCCAACGCCAAATGAGCAGAAAATCGATCGTAAATTAGCTTAGTTGGTGCAGCAACTGGATATCGTGTCACGAACGGTGCTCAACTTTCTTTTAAATCGATGTTAAGTTCAATAAAATCGTCCAATTGTCAATTTTAAGACTGTGATTTGCTTCTGTTGTCAGCGCAAAAATTTTACTGTAGGGTTGCAGAGTGTTTTAATAACTTTGACATATTCTTGGAAAATTTGTCAAAAATGCTTCTATTTAAGAAGCAAGATTTTTCTTGTGCTCCCGACATACCGTGTCAGTTTAGCTTTCAAACTGAAGATGATGTTTATTTCGCCTCTGGACATAATCGTAGCCCATTCCCCTCTGTTCCCATCAAGCGTACACTTCCATTCCTCCTCAGGTGCACTCCCACGTTTTTAACTTGATGAAATAAAAATGAAATGCATTTGACATTACCTCGTTGGACAAAATCGTTGAGGACTAGTTGTGACTGATTTCGAACGTTGCATTAAAACAAGGCATTTAAAAATACTATAACTGGAAAAAAAACATAAAACTGGATATATCTTACAGGTCCTGGATTCACTAGACAATAAAGAATGAAAGGATATATTTTTTACGTATATATATTTAAACATGCATATATTTATATAAAAGACCATTGCTGATAAGAAATCTAAAACCAGGCATTTTATTACAGGAAACTGAATGTTCAACGCCGTTCGTCATTATAAAATAAATAAAAAATTTGTAGTTCATTTTATTGTAATAACAACGCATTAGTTATTAAGGCGTTACACCTTAAATTAACCTTTAAAAAATATAAAACCTCTGAAGAAACTGCGAGGACAACAGTAACCGCACTAAAGTAAACTTGGAAATAATTATCCTTTTATCCACAGAGCAGCTTCTTTCGACTACGACTCCGTTGCATCTATGTTAAAAATTTAATAAGCTTTAGCACGCATGATTACCTTCAAAGTAATGTGAGCAAATCGACCGTCCGTAGCGACGAGTTCTAGAATATGCAGCAGTTCCCGAGATGTTCGTTGCGAGCAGTATGGTTTGCGAATTACGTTCAGGTATTTTAACACGGCGTGGAATTATTTGTTTTGAGCTATGTTCAAGTTTTGAGTATTGTTCAAGAGTTTTGAAATATGAAGTATTATTTAAATTAGAGTTATTCCCGAATGTTTTCAAGTCATGTGCCATGCTCAGATGTGAGTAATCTGAATTCGTTTCCGGGGCAGTATTTCCAAACTCTTCTCACTGAGCAAAGTGCACTCAAAATAACGTACTAAACATAGATCAAATTAAACACTCAAATACCAATTTCCAAATATGGAACATCGAGAATGGTTCCAGTTTTTTACCATTAAATAAAACCTTGAATTTCAGCGAATTAACGTCAAGAAATACCCACTTAGTTAGCATTGGGTTTAGGCTCTAATCAATGTCAATTTATCGTTATGCAAAATTCAGTGAGCAAATTAAAAGTTTTCTGTAAAACCTTAATCAGTTGAAAAAATACTGTAGTTTAAATCCTGTTATTCCATGTCCTCATATTGACAGACCCAATTTTTATTTTACAGATAAACATTTGAATTAGTAATTAATCTCTTATATAAGCCTTAAGTTTGTATTTTCAATCAAATTGGACCCATATTGGAGCAATTTTATTCCCAAATTTTTTTTTAATCAATTATAAACTTTTCTCAATACATTTCTCAACACGATCAAACGAACATGATAAATAATGAAGCAACTTTTGAACTCAACTTACACAATTCCCTTGAAAGGTTTCTTCAAGGTTAGAACTCAAAATACCAACTCTTTAGTTTTCTTGGATCCTAAACCATTTCTATGGAACTTCAAACTTAATGCGCTTGATTCCCTATAAACACTCAATGCACATAATTACTCGAGTTATACAAACACTATAACTATATAAACACTATAACTATGTAAACACTATAACTGTGTAAACACTATAACTGTGTAAACACTATAACTATATAAACACTAAAACTGTGTAAACACTATAACTGTGTAAACACTGTAGCTATGTAAACACTATAACTATATAAACAGCCAAAGCATATAAACGCTCGAACTATAAAAACTCTCATAAAAACTCGACGCACATAAACACTCACAATTTATAAACACTATAAGTTCACAAAGTTAACAAAATCTAGAAGTATATCAACACTTTAAGGAACCGAGATAATTAAACACTCGATAGGCGCTCCTAACCGCCTTACAATGAGCAAGTTTGCTCAAATAGTGGGGGAAACCAAATATTTTTTTCCTAAATTCTCGGCCTGGGCGTCGCAGCAATTTATCTGAATTTTTTGCTTAAATTATGCTAAGGTGGAACGCAGATTCAACTGTTGCATGTGTAATGTGCCATGTTGGGCTACCATGTTGCTCTGCGGTATTGGGCTGCTGTGTTGGACTTCCATGTTAGTGTGCCATATTGAGCTGCCATTTTGGGCTACCATATTAAAGCGCCATGTTTCCTACTATGTTGAGATATCATGTTGGACTGCCATGTTATTCTATATGTTCCATGCTATGCTTCTATGTTAACCTGCAGTGTTGTATTCCATGTTGGGCTACCATGTTGAGCTGCCATGTCGGGATAATATGTTCTTCCCCATGTGCCTAAGATGTTTGTTTCATTTACGAATGAGGTATTTAGCTCAAGACCCCCTTTGGTAAATGTTTATTTGAAAATCAGCATAGGCTGAAATTTTCGTTCTCAAGTATACCGGATGTCCAACGAAAAAAGAAACCAGAAATACAAATTACAAGCAAATTCATAAACTATTGCTGCATTCTTATGCTGTTTCGACCACATTCTTTGTTGAACACTTTTTAATAAATGCTACACATTTTGATGAAATATCTTCATTAATGTTCACCCTGTAATTTCTCTCCCGAAGGCCGTCAGTTTGCGGAGGAAATCAAACAATAAAATGTACGTGTCATAATTTAACTTCATCTTAAGATTTATGAAAGAAGTCTTCACACCTACTATGTGGTAAATAATTATTTTGAAAATATTGTGAATATGTTTTAAGCTCCAATTCCTTTCATATGTCGTCCATTTCTTTTCACGTACGCACCTTTGAGCTCTTGTTCACATAGACGAAACAACTCGTTTGATTAATTGTTATTAATTTTTTAGTACATTGAATTCGTAAGTAATTATTTCTTTTATTTTATAATACTTTGAGGGGCGCTAGCATATACTTTCTTCTTTCGGCTTCCCGATATAAAATAGTCACATGGTGTTAGATAGGGGGATTTTGGAGGCCACGAAGATTTTCGATTTAATGCAACTGTGCAACTATAAAAAACTTACATGTCTTTGGTAATCTTCAATTGAGTAGTTACAGTTCAGATAAATCTTTTTGAGGCGATTTCATTAAAAACGTATAGCATTTGTTGAAAAGTGTTCAATGAAGGATTGGTTAAAAACAGAATAAAAATGCAGGTAATAGTTTTTGATTGATAGTATTTTCATTCCATGTTCCGTTTCTCGTGGGACACCCAGTATATCATTGATTTCTTACGCTTAGTTTTCATTTCGTCTCTAAATCCGAAGGCGTTCGAAAATTTTGTTACTTTTTACTTGAATCGTCAGTTTTAAAACCTTTAAGCCCAATAAGATTCGTTTGAGTAAAATAGTATGTGACTCTTGAATTCAGCATTGAAAGTAATCGTCTGCAACATTAAAACCTCTAACTTATCAAATATACAAACCTGCTTTGGCTTCCCTAAAATATTTTACTCATTGGGTTTCAACACAAAAAAAAATTAAACTACGAACTTGTCAGAAATCTCAGTAAGAAAAACAGCAATATTCCTTAAATTTCAGGAACTTTTGTTTTACCCCGGAACAATTTTTCATTTTACTGCATTTTCCACTGGAACATAAATTCGACCTTACGTAAAGTTTAATCCCTAGCTTAATACATTTACTGCATTGCTTTCTGCAGCTAATCGATTGCACTTACACACTCGTTCCTTTTCGATACTTTACATACCTGCGCCAAGTGCTGATTTTGCTGAACCACGCAATGAATGCTCCAGTAGTCATTCGAGTCAACTCTCATGCCAAAGTTTTTCTTCCATCCACTGCAGTTTATCAGGTCTTTCGTCTCTTTCTCTTATCATTGTCTTCATCAGCTCCATTATCGAGCTGTTCCATCTCTCCCCGTTATCGCACTCTCGCATCACTTTTGGAGCGCTATCATCCACTCTATCATTCCGCCGCCCCCGCGCCTCCACCCTCGCTCCCCTCGATCGACTCAGACTTCTACTGAGCCCTTTTCCACCGCCTCTGATAATGCGCAACTCTTTAAGCACTGTCGCTTGAATTGGCCTGCGATCCTTTAGTGTTTATTCTCTTTATTTAGGTCATTAATTCCTACACTTTTCAAGCACAGTCTGCAATTTGCTGCAGGTTAATCATGATCATTTTAACAAAAGGGGTGCTGTAGTTTGATGCGATACTGATGTTCGGTGCATCGATGATGCAATACTTCACAGCTCAGGGATGTTAAATTCAAATTAGTCTTCAGCGACTACGTGGATTCTAAAATCGAACTTGAAAAGTGAACTGATGTTTAACATTACGATAAAATTACAAGAAGTAAACAGGAGATAAACATCATTGGCTGGTCTTTTATACTACGAAAAGAATGTGAATAATTTTGAGGCGTCTGTTTTCAAATTTAATACGATATTTGATGGTCTGTGGTTCGAAAAGATAAAAAAGCCATTCCTGCTCATTGTGTAAGTTAAACTCAGCAAGTGTCATAATTTTCTTGGTTATAAGGTTGTTTCATAAAACGTTATTCATTGAAGTTTTCGACTTTGAGAATAAGTTGCATACACGTGACTTATTTTCCAAATCTAATACATTGAACAGTCTTCGTTTCGAAAACGCTCACTGAAAACAAGTCTGACTTCAACGCTTGAATAGCGTAGGTCAGCGTATATTTATCCCAATTGCTCAAGACAGCACGGAAATTATCATTCTTTAAAACATACATATACCAGGCCTCTCCACCCTATGGGAGGGTAGCCGACAGCAGGCCACAATCAACACCCATAGTCACTAGGATCATTCTTTAATAGGAATAATTATTCAAAGGACTCTGCAACTAAACCGTAGTAGCCCCCTGTACATAAGACTTGATCACCGAGAATATAAGGCTTGATCACGTTCGCTACCGAACGGCAGTGAGACACGCCTCCATTATGACAACAACATTGTGTTCTCTCTCTCTTGTTAAGTTCTTAGTCTAACTTTTTCGCTGCCTGCATGCATGTTTTTCGCCGCCAAAGAAATTAAATCACTTGGGCGGCGAAAAACATGCATGCTCCGGCGAAAAAGTTGGACTGGGTTAGTATCCGGTAAATAAAATCTTGCAGTATAACGAGCAAACCCCGAGAATCTTTCCTTAGCACCGCGTCTTTTACCCGTGATGTTGTAGATCACTAATGCGTTGCTCCATCTCTTCCTTTCTACCCGTAGTTAGTATCCCGTAAACAAAATCTTGCAGTATAACGAGCAAACCCCGACAATCTTTTCTTAGCACCGCATCTTTTACCCGTGATGTTGAAGATCACTAATGCGTTGCTCCATCTCTTCCTTTCTACCCCGCCTAACCCGCCTTATTTTATGCCTATCTGAGCAGCATCCCACCTACGATGCAATCCGGCGTTTTTCCCTCGCCCCAACATCATCGCAGTCGGCCCTCGCTGCCCCATATCCCTACACCCCCTAAGGAAGTGTTATCGCGACACCCAACAACTTTGCCCCAGTCCCCCAAAGAATCGTTATCGTTCCACTCCATTTTTGATAACACCCGCCGGGAGGGAGTCTCGATAAGGAGCATCTGCGCATGAGCGACCGCGCCGTCCGGAGGAGAGATGGTGACCCCATCCCGGCGTCATTTTGTTCTTGAATATATTAAACCTACCGAACATCATAAAATAGAATTAAAAGATGAATCAGTGTAAACACGTTCGTCACATTTATTCCAGGCGTTTTTAAACTGGTTCTTCCTTTTATTCTACGAGCAAGATTTTCGATGAATCACCCAATTAGAAATATAATGTCATAAAGTATCTTGAAGGAAATGTAAGATTTCAGATATCGATTACTATAAATAGCTGTCTTGTGTTTTTACAGGTATGCTTCAGGAAAAAATGGAGTGAGTACGAGTAAGTGCAGAACCACGTACAACTCCATTCAATTTCTCTGTACAGATTACTCGTAAATCTCATTCAATCAAAAATTTACACTGAATACAATGGCTCAACGTATATGTATCATGAGACAGGAAAAATATACTGCATAATGCACTGAAAATATGTAATTAACATCATCATTCAATAATTAGTTCCCTTGCTTCATCCACCGAAGTCAATTTGAGACCACGTTGCGGCAAAACTACAAGATTGAACTGAAACTAATGAACTTGATATTCAAAATAAAGAAGCACAACACGTGTAAAACCGCCATTAATACATCCTTATAGGTTGTATCAATGCTACAGCAGAAGCCAAAAGCCAACTGGTAAAAATTTTCAAGATTTCTCTAATTGAAGGAGAGTGTCGTGCGACGCATGATAACCTAACGAGACCAGGTAGGGATCACATGTAGGCTCTACGGGGATCGTTATAATTAATGCACGAGTGTCACATAAATAATTGTACACCCTAGAGCAGACGCGCATGGCTTACAAGCAGAGTCCTACTAATAAATTTGTCTCTGCAGATTTAATAAGATTATTGTACTGAGAATGTAGGGTAAAACATACTTAGTGCGCATGAGTGGCGCGAACTAAGGTACGTGTACATGCGTTGTGTAGAGGAGTATTTTAACGACGTAGATGACTGAAAATAAATTTGAGGGTGAAATAGCCCTTGAAGCCTCTATTCTTTCATAAGGTTGAAGTTATTATGTTCAATTTCATAGTTATAGTTTTGCCTAATTAGACTCTGTCATAATCTGTGTTCTTTTATCAGTGATTTTTTTTTCAGTTATTCATCAATTCTGAATTCTGTAAGTGCAAAACCGAGCCATTTTGACCCAAAATTAGCTCGCTTTGTTTTTCCTGTTGATTGATGAAAAAGATATCTGATTGGACTCATTAATCTGCAATGAATAATTATAAATGTCCAATTCTGAATTTTTAGCGCTTCGGAAATGAACATTTATCGTTCACATCCTCATCAATGTGTGCTGAATTGTGAAAATAATTATATACTACACAGAATATATTCAGGTTTTAGATACTGATGTCCAAGCATAAAACATAGAGCCAGACACTTAATCAGTATTTATGATTGCAAAAACTTCACCCCACACTTGAGCGTCGCACAAATGAATGAATCCATGATTGGCCAATTTTTGAGGAGGCTACATTCAACCCGCGCGGGGCAGAACACTTCACAGCGCTTGTGAGGGTTACATTTATGAATATTTTTCGCGCATGATTGCACAGCTCTCGAGTCGTGAGGTACTTGCACCACAACCGAGCAGAACAGTCACGGCTGCTCCATCTCTTGCTCGAGCCCCCGCAGCGTGCTCGGGAAAAATTCGCCCTTGATAAATCTGAGAATGAAAAAGAATTTTTGGAGCGCGATAGCAGGAACGAGGGGCAGGGCGGCGGCGCAGAGCGATAAGATAAGGCAGCCTGAGCGATAGCGGCGGCTGATAAAGGTACTTCGACAGATGCCAGCCAATGATAAGCTCCGACTACCAGATGGCAGCTAACGATAAAAATAATGAGCGTCGATTGGCTGCGAGATTACAGTGGGATTTTGGGGCCTCTCAAGATATGATAAGCAATGAAAAGCGCTCTTGAATGGTGGAAAAGAGACAACGCGTAAAATTCAACTTGGAATTTTAAAGCTCTGTAATTTTAAGAAGCGTTCACAAAGCTTAAAAAGAGCGACTAGATGTCACGATGAAATGAAAATTAAAATTTTGCCTTGTTTTCGGCTTCGTGATAATATCTTTAATTCCTTTAATTCATCTCTGTGTGCCTTATATTTTGGCTAAAGTATGCGTTAGGACAAGGTAGTAGAGTTATGATTTCCTCATGAAGTATTGGAAATTAACATGCAAAGTACGAGTTCCTAGTAACCTGTATATCTGATAGCCTGCACATGGAAGAACATTATTGTTTTTCTCAATCTACCTCTGTTCAAACACGCTAATGATTTTGGAAATCACGTGACCCTGAACATAAAACAATTAAAAGCAAAATTCATTCCAATATTAGTCAAAATTAAAGATTAATGAAAATTTTACAAACCATGGGACTGTACAACATAAAGCAATTAGAAGCAAAATTTATTCTCACGTTGATGAGCATTATTTATTAAATATTTAACAGATCTTACAGATCAAAAGCTGCTGTCTAAATAGTTATCTCTGCAGCGTCTCATTAGGTAAAAATTTACGCGTTCGATCCAACATTTTCTCGCAGAGCATATGAATATCTGACTGAAATATGACTGCTAAGCATCATAGCAGATATCTGACGGCAGACCATGTGTAAGGCTCTGTATCAGATAAAGATAAATCTTGATAAGCGGACCAGGCAAGTACGTTAAGCTCTGAAATATACAGCCTGATTATGACGGATAACAAGTATCTCTGTACCAGTTCTCGCTCTGAATAACGAGGACGGTTAGCTCGAGTCTACAGAACGATTCTTTTCTGATTTTGCTGCGTCGAACCTCCGTCATAAAATCCCCTGCATTTCGAGGAAGGAATTGTTTATTCAAGTAATTAAGCTTATTTTTCTTATTTCCATGGGTTTTATTCTCAAGTACGATTTTAAACTAAACTAAATTCAACTAAATTGGGTCGCACGATCTAGAACATATACGTGGATGTTCATGTAGACAAATCGCTTAAGCTTGTAGTAGAACAACTTCATAAACAAAATTTTCTGCAGCAAACTTGTTACATCGAATAAAATAAATGTTATCGTATTACGAGTTTTTAACAGCAGTTGCACAGTTAAATTGTAGGTGAGATCTTTCTTCCAATGGAAGTCACTTACTAGAATGATTTCACGTTTTTTTGTTAACGAGTTTACAATGTTCAAATCCGGATTTAGTGTACAAAAGATACTCCTTTCATTCACATTCTTCTCAGTAATTGCTTAGACATCCATTATCAATTAAGGACGTATGACGGAGGTCCGAGTTTAATAAGAGCAGGTAAGCTCATCATGATTCAAACCACGCTGTCTTCAATACGAATTAAATTCTCCCGTAAAGTGCCGCTAAATTAAAAGCTTCAACACGCTCAAAAAAAGTCCTCTCCTAGCGAGGAGCGAACAAGAGCCAATATGCGCCAAGTCTTGCAGGCAACTTTTTGCGATCGGATAAAGTCATAAAATTGATCTCATTTAAAAGAGACAGGCAGCTCAACTGCGGACAGTACGGCACTTGTAGAGCTGCCTTGAGCTTAATTACTCAGATAAACATCGCCGATATAAACTTGAGTGCAGGTTTTTACTTAGGGTCGAGTGGGAGCAATCTATGAATTATGCATTTCTCTCGGTGGCGCTGCATACATTTACCGAACTTCCTTGCACAACTGTACTGATAACCTTGCAAAAACACGATATTTTGATTAAGAAAAACACTGCTAAATTTCGCCATATCGCCGATCAGATCGGAACCCGCGACCGTTCAGTTTTTAAGGCTCCAGAGAAGCACATTTCGAGAGAAGAGTTTAACGGCGTGTGGGAAATTAGGATAAGAGCTTTAGGTGCAGATCTAAGGGCCGCCACGCAGATCAACAGATAATGCAGCAACATCAACACTGGGGCTCGGGGGCCGTATCGCCAGCCCTCATCCTGATACCGTCTTTGATAGCATGAACAACTGATCTCGGTGAGCGATCCGCGAAGCTCTGACGTTCTCTTCGTTCCCCTCCTTACTCTTTCTTCATCGCTTCTCTAGCATGCCACCGTACGTAACGTAAAAACCTCGGAATCGTTTAAAGTTTTCCATGGTTTCCATTAGCTTTATTTTGGTTCTCGCCGGAGTCTAACTCAGGCTTGTAGATTAAAGTGTTGCTGCTCGTATTTTCTTATTGTTATATGGTTGTCCTTAATCTCAATCTTATTTTTACGTTGTCTTATAATTTTTTTCTGGTTTCTTTAGTTGTTAACTTTTTTACTTGGCGATTTTTTTCTGTTACGGAGCAGTTATCATCGCTTGCCTAAATTAAGTTCTGTAGATTTAAGAATAATTAAATTTGTTTATTTATAAAAACACTATCGTTATGGCAATTCCAATAACAATTTTAACTTAATCGTACAAAAAATAGGAAATCGTGGCAATGCCGAACAAATGATCAAATGATGATGAAAATATTCAAATAATTCTACTTATTTCATGTTGATCGATCGTTTATTGAAGTGTGATATGACGTGTTGCGTTGCCATGCAGAATGTACTATTACGCAATCCCTCATCTTGCTTCCTAGCAGAAGCAGCTAAATAGCGAGTGAAAATAAGAAAGTCAGTTAAGTACCAACGGCATCAGTTTCTTCAATGCAAATCTCAATTGAGCAGAATGACATGAGATTAGAAAAAGGAACAACTTACGTTAACGCTAGCACACGAAACACGAAATTTTCCACAACTCTCCTGCTGCCAGAGGTCTGATTGCCCGCTGCTGATCCCGGTCCTGGACCGAAAATCACAAACTCACTGTCGGAAATCAAGGGCTGTTTGGTCGAGAGTCGCGTTGTAGGCAGCACGGAGGCTTGCTCCTTGTTCTTGTCCAACGCAAAGTACAAAGAACAGCACACACACACTCCCCCCCAGTGTTGCTAGTGCACAGCATCTTTGAAAGAAGGTAACTGCACATCCCCAAGTGGAGGAGAAGTAACGCCACATCTTTGAAAGAAGATAACTGCACATCCCCAACTGGAAGTCATAGCACATCCGGAAGAAGGGGGGGTTAACGCACATCCCAACAACAGGATTACAGCTCATCCTCAAAATGGGGAATACGAAGCCTAAAAAAGAGATTATAGAACATCCCAACCGGGGTTATAGCACTACATCAATACGAGGGAAGAGCACCAGCTCATCACCAACAGGGAGTTGCATCACATGACAAACAGTAGGTGACATAGTTCACAGCACCACATCCCCTATATGGGGTAACAGCACATTCCAAACAGGGAGTAACAGTACTGTACATACCCAACAGGAGGTAACATAGTTCACAGCACCACATCCCCTACATGGGGTAACAGCACATTCCAAACAGGGAGTTACAGTGCCTGCCCAACAGAAGGTAACTTAGTTCACAGCACCACATCCCCTACATAGGGTAACAGCACATTCCAACAGGGAGTTACAGTGCCTGCCCAACAGGAGGTTACATAGTTCACAACCCCACATCCCCTACATGGGTAACAGCACATTCCAAACAGGGAGTGACTGTACTGTACATGACCAACAGGAGGTAACATAGTTAACAGCAACACATCCCCTACATGGGGTAACAGCACATTCCAAACAGAAGGGGTTACAGCGCATCCCCGACAGAGGTGATAGCACATCCCAACAGGGGGTTACAGCTCATCCGAAGTGGGGGTAACAGCATATCCCCCACATCGCTGGGGAGACCAGGGGGAGTAACAGCCTGCCTCTGGTAGCGATAAGACCGGCAGCTGATGGCGCGATACTGCAGCTCCGATCGCTGCGATACAGGCCCAGTCCTCCGACCTGCGCTGCCTTAAATCGCGTCGTGTTTCCTCCCAGAAATTTCCAAAAGCTCTTGCCGCTCGCGTCGCTGCGCTGATTTGTTCTCCGTCTCTGATCACCGTTTGGTGTGGATGTGTTTTGTTTCTAATGACAGTTTGGTGTGGATGTTTTTTTGTGCCTAATGACAGTTTGGTGTGGATGTGTTTTGTGTCTAATGACAGGTGTGGATATTTTTTGAGTTTAATGACAGTTTGGTGTGTTTTTTTTTGTGCTTAATGATAGTTTGGTGTGGATGCTTTTTGAGTCTAATGACAGTTTGGTATGGATGTATTCTTTGTCTAATGACAGTTTGGTGTGGTTGTTTTTGTGTCTAATGGGTGTTCAGTGTGGATGTGTCTTCTATCTAATGGGTGTTTAGTGTGGATGTGGCTTCTGTCGAATGACAGTTTGGTGTGGATGTTTTTTGTTTTCTGTTTGCTGGGTGTTTGCAGTGAATGAATTATCTTTTTAATGGGTGTTTGCCGTGGATATTTTCTCTGTCTAATGGGCGCTAGTTTGATGTGAATTTTCTAGAAATATACAGGCTCACGAATGCTAGCCTCATCTTCGGCCCCATAAGCAATTTGTGTAAATTTTGTAGCTGCGGCAAAACTGCGGCAACTTTTTCACTGTGAAATTTCTGCTGTAAATTGTGTCACTTGTAAACAGCTTCGTCATAAGCGTCATAAAAGGTCAACTAACGGATGTTTGTTATCTGTTCTTATGCTGTGTGGGCAGTCAGTATCTTAGAAAAAATGGCGCGGTTCTCGTTTCCTCACGTGAGGACGAAAATAATCAAGATATGCAAGTGTTTGATATAGAATGCCCAATCTTTCACTACAATATACCTACAATATGAAGTTGATCTTAAAAGAAACTAATTTCTTGAACTATTATTTTAACAAATAAGTCATACTTATAAGAAATTGCGCGTCACGACAGTTACCCACTTGCAAAAATGACTATACAGGAATATTTGCGACCAATGACATCATTATCATCAGTATAATTATTGTAGTTAATCGCTATAATTGTTGCGGCGTGGACTCAGAAGCTCCAACCTTCACCATAGAGAGTCACGGGAGCATGGGAGGTCAGCGAGAACCGTGGGCTGCAGTCACAGATGGGCCACAGAAGAAGAAGGAGAAAAAGAAACCGAAAAAGAAGAAGTGTTCGAGGTGCCCTCATTGGAAGGCGCCAGGCTGCGATAAAAGCAATGTCGCCAAGTCGCGATCTCATCGGGTCACGTTCATCTGTAAGACACACGACGAGCACTCAACCTCCTCTTGTTAAGTCAACTTTACGAGGAGCTGGCAACACCAAACGTGAGTCTCAAGTCAGCGATAGAGCTTATTTTCCCCACATATGCTGGGTTCCTTGATTGCACTAGGCATTTTTTAACGACGTGCAGCATGCGTTGCTGCATATTCAGACTTTCACTATTGATCAATATCTCCTCGAGATACGATGTTAATGAACGATCGCTATCTGTAAGCGGTGCGATTAATTAAAATTGCTATCGATAAATTTCTATGATTATCATCGCAGACTTGATAAAGGAAACGTAATTGCCTGAACTCATATTCGTCCATTCGTTGTTATGCAAGAGACAGCTGGTGGAAGCCATTATTGCGACTGTGAGGCTGCATTGCAGTGAACGACAAAAACTTAATTAGTTCGCCAAGTATCGAGAACGAATGTTCAATTCGCACGACGACGTCATTAAAGCCGCATTCCTGGATAAACAAAACAAAATTTATACGACCTCTATAGACTCTGACTGCTCCAAAGAGAGACATGAATCTGCTAAAAAGAAACCATTAATTTTGCAACGGTGATCGCTATCAGGACTTGCTATCGCTAGCTCCATCTGTAGAACTTGAGAAAAAACTCGTCCAACTGATTAAATCGGAAGAAACGCACGAAAGAACATGAGATTCTCGACAGCAACCGCAGTATAAAGTGTTTCGCCAGTCAGAGAGACTGAAATTGATGGAAAAGATCCGATTAAAGATGCTTCGTGCATACCTTCAAGCGATACTATACAAAGGATTTGAACGGAACGCTCTGCATTAGGACGTTGCCTGCTTACTTTGAGGCGCTGTTATTGGTTCCGAAGTTTGCATGTTTTGCAAAGTACGTATAAAGAGGTGGGCTAAATTCAGCTCAGAATAATAGATAACAAGCACCTCTGATCCTCTGATCGCGAGCCGCGACATCTACGGGGTAGAATTCCACATTCGAAGAATTTTTCCAAAAATGCCCAGAAAAAATGCTATTTACAGCGCCACTACTATCGCAACAAGTGTGTTCGCAATAACGAAGGTGATAGCGAAGAAATATCTTGAGACAAGCAATATGGACGTTTCGAACCTCAACACAATACCAATTAAAATATGTGAAGAAATGACACGGCAAAATAAATAGAGTATGCCTCTGCAATTGCAAGAGTGAAATTCAGTCAAAAAAACTACCAATTAATTACGCAGTTTCACCATCGACATGTGGCTCTAAGTTGTTGATAAACAGAGATTCTAGTACTCGAATATCAGAGTTAAGCTTATATTTATTTAACGTGTTCAAGTTAACCACGTCTTAAATTTTCGAAGAAAATCAATCACAGTCTATTTGTTAGCGATCTACTGCCTAGCGTGCTCAACAACCCTAATGTGAAGTGGTCTGTGAGTAGAATCAAAAAAACTGCGATAAACAATATTCACCACCATAAATTTTACGCGGGAAAATCATGTTGGAAAATCATATCGCGTACTTTTAAAACTAGGAAACGTAAACATCAATAAAATTATGCAAGATATGTTTAAGGGAAAAATCTTGAAACTTATTAAGATTCATTTCACATGTGGAGGAAATGGGGTCGACAGAGTGGGAAAACGAATGCCGCAGATATGGTTTTGACTCGAACTACGACTACGTGGCATTATGCTGCTCTGAACAAGCTTTCACTGCCAGGTTTTCTTGCCCGAATTAACTATGTCGAGGCAATTAAGTCTTATGTCCTGTTTCAGAAGGGCTGGTATTCTTTAGGCTGAATTTAAGAATTTTCTGAAGAACATAAGCCAATCTAGCAGCCCTGAGTTTCAGCAACAGACGCTTCATTATCTCCGACCCTGTCTTGGATGTATATAAATATTTTAGGATCCTAATGATATTTCCATGAAAATCTAGAAATATCAAATAATATCGTTTTCTGATGAGATTTTTAATTTCTGATCAACATGCGAATTACTGCTCACACAATTTGAGTTTTGAAAGAAAGCGACCTATGAAGTCAGTTTTTTTTCAAATTGTGTTCGAGAGAAAACGTTTAATATTTACGATACAATGCTTGCTTCAAAAATTAGAGGATTTAAAACAATTTTAGTTTCCTGCATTTGATACTCAAATTTATAATACTGGATGAAAGATTTTCTTCGTCCAATTTGACGAAATTTTCATGGAATTAAAACTAAAATATTCTCTATAAAAATCAAACTAATGCATGCAGAATACTAAGAATTTTATGATCTTTCATGGCATGCTTATTCAATCAGTTACAATTCTTGAAACAACATCCTGAAACAAAAATTTGTACAACATTTGAATTTTCCATGAAATTCATTCACTTTTGTTTTAAGTTCTCATAATTTCATCATGCAAATCCCACCTCATAATTTTCGACATTTTGAAAAATTCCCCTCTCGGTCAGTTCACCATAACAAAACACGTACACCTTCAGCACGGAACACAAGAGAGCGTCACAACACAACCATGGGCTGAAAACCACGACCTAACTCGGCACGTCATTTCCCGTCGAATCGCTTTGAAGCGAATTAGCTCCAGCGGCCACAATGGGTCCCCTCACGCAGGCTAAACCTCCGTAACTGCATTAAAAATCTCCAGTGACGTGTGATGAGACGACCGCTGCGGACTGCCGTGTGACGAGCGCACCATTGTGGACTGGGTAAGCTGTTTGGGGCTGCTCGGGAGATCGAGGCAGCGAATCGTTCTTAAGCCCATCAAGCTTCGCATCGCTCGATCGGACGATGGCAGTTTTTGTTTAGCCCTTCGATGGTTGATGCGATTTGGCTCTTGTTGATTGCGGAATTTGATGAGCGTGATAGCCGTGAAAAGAAAACCTAATGGAAAAGGGAGGGTGCTTGAGATGATTCTCGATAAAGCCTGATAGCATCACAGAAGCTGGCCTTCCAAGAACAGGCCCAGCCAGCTCTTCAATGTCCAGACCCATGAAAACGTAGAGCACACATACAGGTAAAGTCTCAACCGCTTCATCATAATTTTTCTATTATACTTCACTAAAAAGTTGCGTGAAACCAAATTTCTAGCTTTTCGACTAAGTTCAAGGGGATTTAAGCAATCGTGTACCAAAAACATGCCTCGTTAAGATTCTTTATTTCCCATAGTGAAATGGTTACTTCGCAGTCATTTTGAGTTAACCGCTTAATCTGACAGCAAATGCTCATGTAGCTCAGGGTGATACATTGAACCATGCAGGATGCTTCTTCTGCAGGTTGTAAATCAATTACTAACGATCTCCAGCTAGTGCCACTGCTCCATTATAAATGTTTTATCAGAGGAACATCTTTGATGTATTGCCCCTATCACACTCTTTAATATTGACCACCGCATATGCTTTGCAATGGCAACTTAGGACCCGGAGCTGAGATCGAGCGGTGGCATGAGGGCATTGCACAAGTTTGGGTCTCGAGATCAGTAGGAGCGATTGCGGGGCCGCCATTGTGCCCTATCTGGCACCTCAATCTGGAGCATATCATTTGACAGACAAACAAAAAATAACCGGGCCAGATGAAGCTCCGCAAATGGGGCCATGATGGCCCGCATCATGCGTGCAATTCACTCTCTCGAGTAAACATTTCTGTAAGAGCTATTACCGCTTCCGCGAAAAATTGCTCTGCGATTCGTATCGAAATTTTACGCTTTCTGCCCAAAAACGTAAGCTTTATCTCTCTGACCCTTCGACCGTGTCTTATCAATATGCAAATTGCAAATATCTCCGCAGGTGCGAAATGTCAGCGTTGCTCTTAATTCCTTACCAGACGAGAGAACTTATGATTAAGTTCCATAAACTCTTTTGCCATGATATTTGAGACAAATCCACCGACATCACTTTGCAGAATTTAATCCTCTGTATTTGGCATTGAGAATTGCGATGATATTCACTTACTTTCTAAAACTTAACCTAAGTCAAATTTTGAGTAGGCAGCAGAGGTCAAATTTAGTTCGTGGGTCTTCTCTACATTAAAACAACAGATTTTTGTTCTTTGAGGGAAATTTATTGCTGTAATTCTAAAAAATTTAATGAAATTCTCGTGGAGCGCAGAATGAGACAACACTTGACCACTTCAGAGCACCTCTGCATGTCTAGACGTCAAGATTAAAATGTTTACACGCAGCTGGCTGTAACTTTGACTCAAACTATGAGTTAGGTTATGCATACAATATTTATACGCAATAATATTTACAATATTTATATGTAATAATGTGTACAATATTAATACACAATAATATTTACAATATTTATACACAATATTATTTACGATATTTATACGCATAATGTATACAATATTTATACGCAATAATATTTACAATATTTACACTCAGCTGGCTGCAACTTTACAAGAAAAGACAGGTTTACAAGAAAACAAAGACGTTATGCATAACAGTGGAGAATCTCATTAGAGCAATCAGACGTGAACCGCGAACAAAAATAAAAGTTTTGTAATAAATAGGTATAAAAAAAACTTGAAAATGATTTAAATGTGACGGAAATCTTCAGAAAGAAATTGAGTACTCACAGTGCAACGCAAATGTTTTTTATTCTTCATTGAAAGCTAATAACTTGTTTTTAAATATTCGAATGTTTTTTAAAACACGAGAGTACACTAAAAGAAAGCAAAAGTACATGTGATACAATAATAGAGAACTTCAATAAGAAGCAAAAACACAAGTTATTAAGGTTGAACTAGTAATAACAATTAAATCAATAGTTAAAAGCTTGAGTGAATCGTGTATTTCTGAGTTATATTCTAATATGAG
>JACJUY010000020.1:402841-456081 GCA_014220935.1 Platorchestia sp. MABIK
TTTTTTTTTTTTTTTGTAGTTGCTCTGCCGTCACAAGAATTGACTCACGTAACTGTGGAAAAAAACCTCTTTCATTACGAATATCAATAATAAATGAGTGAGTCTCAAGTCACTGACACAGCCAAAAGCTGGGAAGAGAGAGTAGAATGTGACAGAAAAGAGTAGAGTGGTCCATTCTCTGGCTACTAACCGAGTTCTATGCCGTCACACATTGGTCACGCACAGGCAGCAGAGTAGAAGAAAAGGAGAAATAATAAGGATGGCATTCACATTCAATAACTTTCACGCACTGCCACAAAGACGTTCGTTCTCACTTTTCAACACAACGATGCAAACGATTCACAAAAATTGGATCTTATGATTTGAAAGTTTTTTCCCATTTTCTGTAATGTTGGAGTCGTTGTCAGTTCATTTTCTCTTCTACGTTAACGCTATAGATAGCATCGTAGAAAGATAGTTAGACCGCGAATTAAGTAGAGCGGTACTTCATACATTTTCATGCATACACTCAACAACACACGCCTGCACTGTCCTCATACCTCATCCAAGGTGGCCCTAGTTAAGACTGTTAAGTCTTGCGCGTTGACTGCGCTGCTGATGTACAATGTTGACAAACCTCGTTAGCCCCAAACGGGACTGTTGTCTCTCATTTCCATGCTTAATTGTAAATTTTTGGCTTCCTGCGGTTTTATGACCCATTCATTATGATATGCAAAGCCGACATAGCTGTTGTGGGGAGCAAATCTCGCCTCTCATTGGTCGCAACCCAGGACTACTGGAGGAGGGACCGTGCAAAATGCCTCTGGCTTTCAAATTGCGCCTCGCATACTGAAGTTAACACGTTGCGGTTGGGATCTTTTTACCCAACTAACACAATTACTAACTTTCGCGGGAAAATAGTTTTAAACGTGAACTCTATGCATTGCCTCACGCTTTTGCATCTAAAATCATGAACTTCTCAATTATTTTGACGTTATTCAAACAAATAGTGTAAGTCTAGGTTTTATTCTGAAGTTTTAAATTGAAAATCTACTGGAAAACGGAATTTTACTTGCCTTTTTGTAAAATGGTGAAAAATTGCCAGGTTGGGACGATGAAACTCAGTAACAATGCTAAATTTGAACCTTTAATGCTGTTTTACACTAGCTAGCAACATGCCTTAGGTGGAGATAATATTGAGGTTCGAGTCTACATAGAAAGCTTATGGCAGGAAATGCTGACCCCTGAAAGCAGCTCTCCGTGTCCTGAAGCGTACACTGAGGACACTGAGCAGCTGTGATCTCCTCTCTCAAAAAAAGGTTTCTTATTTTAGTCAAAATCCTATAGGAAACAACCTATAAAACTATGATAATCATAATTTTTCCTGCTGGATGACAATGTTTGGACGAACTTATCAATTTCTACACTAAAGTCAGTCGTTCTTGACAAATGAAAACGTAACAATAACGCTAATAGTTGGGACAGCACAACGCTTCATGAGCATCAATTGCGACCAAGACAAAAATCTGCTGCTCACGAGCCCCATGCAGGTATGACGGCACCTACGAAGGCAGCCCGCCCGCCGAAGGCGGAGCAGCCTCGTAAAAGCCAGTCTTTAGTATCAATTAAACAGCACGGCGCTGCAGCTCGAGGTGTTGCCAACGGCCGGTCGACAGCCTCTAAAATCGACCACTAACAGCATTGCTCTCCATGCCCTTCCATTCTAATTAGGATCAGAGGCCGATACGAGCGCGAGATGACCTGGACACCTCTGCGTTTTATTCTCAAGTGCACTCACTGAGCGCGACGCTGGGACATGGAATGAGGTCGCCATTTCCGCATCGCTTGTTCGTCATTGCTGAACTAGGGCACACGCGAGTCAAAAAGGACATCTTTCGATATTGTTTGATTGTGTTTGCTTGAGTTATTAATTGTGTATAACTGGATTACCATCTCTAACATGAGCAGCTGAACGTGTGTAATGAGTGTAACTTTGCGATTGACATCAATACCTTCCAAATTTCACTCAAAGTATTCTCTCAAATTTACGCATCAAGCAAATATTGCAATTGGATTAGTCACGATTTAAATTTAATTTTTATGTTTTTGCGGCGTTGAAACCCGTATCACTGATGCCACCCACCAAGCGCTTTGAACTGTTCGAGGTGAAAGATTCGAGTTTTACAGACAAAAATATCTAAATCACATAATAAGTAAACAGCTACCACAATTATAATGAATGAATACAGGTTCGTCCGTTGAAAAAGGTTTAACATATGTAAGGCACCGTTTGTTCTATTCATTATGAGAGGATTTTCATCTGCTAAACTTCCGGCCAAGTTTCAACATCGTGGGGTAAACGCTTTGCTATTAACGCATCAAATGCGATATACTTCGAGCAAACGCGTCCGAGTCAAGACAACCTCGCTAAAAAATCGATTATTTCATGATTTACCTACGTGTGCATAAATTTTTAACACCACATCAGGTGCGCTGTTCTGTGCACAACAATTCATCATAACTTTTTTCTTAAAAATACTCAAGTTCGTCAAAATCATAATTAGAGAAAAGAAGTTTACTTCCAATTCCTTGTTTTAAGGATACTCCTGCCTTCACTGCTATTTCCTCAATTAAAAAATCACTCTTTACAGCATCATTCAAGTACTCTGAACAAATGAAGTAATTCAACAACTTAAAACAATTCCTATTCCACATAATCTGCATGACTACAATCTGTTGACCCGGGCAGGATTCATCTCACAGATTGAATGTACAGTGTCAAAATAGCGTCAACAGTACTGGCGTTACTTATCCTTAACAAGAAATGTAATTTACGTTTAATATTTTGATGCGTTATAATTAATTAGTTAACGAAAAAAACAAAATTGCCAGCATTGTATTGTGATTAGGGTTGAATTTCACTCAGAATCTTTACATTACCCCGAATAAGTTGAATGTAAAACTAGCGGTTTTTAAAAACGTCTCCATAATGCAAACAAATCCCTCAAACATTCTAACCAATGATGTCTTCAACCACCGATTTCCACTTTGCCAAAATTTTACTAACCAAATAACTATCTAACTCCGACATCAATTTGGCTTGCGGACAGCCCATTCTAGCCCCCGACGATTTCTAGCCTTCAGCCATCCTTACCCTCAGCATTTTCTAGCCCCACCACTGTCCTTCCCCAGCCTGCCTCATCCCCTGGCTCTTCGTTACCCCAGCCCTTCCTACCTCCACCCTTTTCCACCAGCCCTTCCCCATCCCCTAGCTCTTCGTAACACCCACCCCCACCCTTCTCCACCAGCCCTTTCCCATCCCCCAGCTCTTCGTTATACTCATCCCACACCCACCCATCTCCACCAGCCCTTCCCCCTCCCCCAGCTCTTCGTTACACTCACCCCACCCCCACCCTTTCTCTCCAGCTCTTCCCCAACCACCAGCCCTTCCCCATTCCCCAGCTCTTCGTAACCCCAGCCCTTCCTCATCCCCACGCTCCCAAGCCGCCTCACGCTCCGGGCTCCTGTGCTTATCTCCTCCTGCTGAGAATCTCCAGGCCCTTATCAGCTGCAACCAGCAGCGCGGCTACGGCGGCGCGAGGCGGTGGGCGCCCTGCAGAATCTAGACTCCTGCGAATGATGGTAAACAACGATGGCAGACTTTAGCGGGAGATGGTAGACTAGAAGCGATGGTAGATTTTAGTAAAAGATGACTATCAACGATGGACGATGGTAGACTTTAGTAAAAGATGACTAACAATGATGGCAGACTTTAGAACATGATGACTATCAACGATGATGGACTTCAGTACAAGATGACAATTAACGATGGTAAACATCAGTACGAGATGGTAGTCTATCAGAATAAGGTAGACTATCAACCATGGCAGACTTCAACAGGAGTTCATAGGTCATCAAAATAGTAAACTTCAGCTGACGATGGTAGATCTTCGCATGAGTTGGTAGACTATAACAGATGACACAGACTTCGATAGAAGATAGTAGACTTCAGCTGAAGACAGTATAGCTATGAAGATATTGAAGACCGCAGAATATGTAAGCTAACGCGGGACAGCAGGCCGCCGCAGGAGACGGCGTGCCAGAGAGAGAAACTACGTAGGCAATCCGGAAAAATAATGCAATCCAATTGGTCAGATTTTACGCGCTCGAAAAAGACAGGCCGCTTTTCCACTCGAAAAGGGACCGTCCCCGCAAAGCAAAATGCAACGTCCACCAATAATGCTGTCATAAGCGATCAATATTTTGAAGTTTGGTCTTTTTTTGTTTCCTTTATATTTACTTTGTTTTCATCGTACGTTCCGTTCCTTTTTGTTCCGGCAATCTACAGTATTTTCCGTACAGTTTTCCTGGTATTTTAGTCCGAAAATGGCTCCGGAAACTATGAGTCAGACGAGCGACACCCATCACTAGCGTGGACCACATGGACTTCTCTGTTTGCAGATTTTGTAGAAGGCGCGTGGGGTTCAGCTCGAGTCAATCGAACAGCGAGCTGTGAAGCGAGCTCTCGAAGACCTGGAACGGCTTTACGTCGGAAATGGTAGCGTGTATTATGGAAAATTTCCTGCCGTGACGTGACTGTTGCATTGAAGCAGATGGCAGCAATTTGTAAAGGTATTAATCACATCCTTTACAGAATTTTATGAATGTTTTTGGTGATATAAATCTTGTTTTTGTTGGTGAATCTACCGTGAAGTTATGATTCTTTTGAGTGAGATTCTTTTTTTTAGAGGACCTTGTTTAGTTTACTTACTAAGAGTACGCAACGAGTCGAAAATTAAATAGTATTCCAACACCACAACACGAAATTTGAGCTTGTTGACCATGAAGCTATACACCAATAGAAATGCTAGGAATTGGTGGAAGACGTGTGTATCGGAAATACTTCACATTTTGAATTCGATGCGATCTATGATTGTTTCTTCTGTTTTGGCCCACCATTTGGTCGTTTTAGGATGGAGCATAAAATGTTTTTAAAAATTTGACAATTATGACACACACAACTACCCCTTATGTCGCCCCCCTTACCCTCACTAACACTCAAAGACGACCGACGTTACAGGAAGACTAAAGGAATCGCAATGGCAAATAACCAACAATCGCAATCAAAGTTGTTATTGTAACTGTAAGGGGCTCCCTAGAGGGACTGAGTCATGCAGAAGGTAGCTAATATGAACAACAGAAGGAATGTTAGCCCGCTGATAGACGGCGAGAATGCAGATTCTCCGCATAATAACCTCCCAGTATTTTGTTTGGGTACGCAATTTAAAAATGATAGACCCATGGAAGAAATTTGGTGTCTGATACAACGATGAGCAATAGAAAATGACATTTTTACTAACCATGATTTCTGACATCACAAGTTAACGATGATGACTTTAGTTTGAGTTGGAATGTTCTATCTGAATTTCTTTTTGAAGAAGGAGAAAATGAAATCTACGAGAGTTTGCGAAATGCAGCATCAAATATCAGAATGTTAAATTAAATCCTGTTTTCAGATGGTTGTCAAATAATATTCAACGAGGTACTGTGTACTGAAGGTGTAAGCGAAACAACGGAACGAATCTCTGCCACTTGACACAAGAGGATGAGCTGATAGCCGAAACTATATGAAGCCGGATTAGACTGATGAACAAATCAATTCTCAAAAATTTTAATACTAAACAAAAAGCATTCATGAAATCTCAAAAATTATCGGGATCTCTGAAACTTGCAGAAGGTTACACAATTCTGGAACAACAGACATTTTATAAAAAAAGCCACGAACAAAAAAGCAAGACATTCATGTTTAGACATAACAGTCTGTCATGAGCAGAACTAAAAGTTATCTGAGACGTGTATTACCCCTGCAGAAGTTCAAGATCTTGCAAGTAAGCCACTATTTACAAACAAATAAGATAGAAATAACCGTGCGAACTATTTGAATAAACTGTGTATTTTGCACAAAGCATGCATGCATTTTGAAATTTCGCAACTCTGAACCGTCTTTCATTTTCTAACTTCAGTTGTAAATGAGAATCTCAAGTCGGGCGTGCTGAAGGCTGCAGGCAAGTCATTTCATTACACGGTCCTCCAAACGGTTTCTCCACTAATTCACTTCTTATGTTGTTTGCTGTACTGGAAATTTGTCGCTTCTTTTGTCCAAAAAGGAGTTGATAAAAGTTATGTTCCGACTAAAGATAAGTTCCAACTAAACCAATTCAAATAATTTGATGCTTTCTGCATAACATTTTTGACATTCTTCCGCTACTCATGGCAAAATGGGCTGGCCCTCGATGAATGCTCACCTGCTGCCGTTATGATAGCTCTATAAGTCCTATGACTACGTAGTTCTTCATGTTGAAGAGTACTTGAGATGTCGAACGAAAGCCACTAACAATCGTTTTTGTAAATATCCCTTGTTAGTTATCTAGAATTTTGTATAAGTCATTTCCACAACAGTACATTGAACAGAGTCCAAAGTATCATAAAAGCATAAAGTTATCTTCACTAAATTATCTCATTCGTTATCTGAAAGTTTGAATAAATCATTTCCATATCAATAGATTGGACTGAGGCCGAAGTTGAGTCGAGTGAGTCGAGTGACAGCTGTGTTCATTTAACCTTTACATGACATTTACAGTACGCGCTAATGGGTGTCTCAAGTTTCCAGTTATGTTACCAAGTTGTCTGGCTCTTAATTAAACTCTACATCGACCTCCCGCGAGTATATGTCGAGAGAAAAAATTATTATTTTGTTCCCCATATTTTTAATTACCACTGTACCAGACGCGTACCACGATTGTGATAAAGCGGTTCTATTTTAATAGATGATTTAAATTCCAGTACGAGACCTGTCGCAGGTTGGTATAGAGTGTTTCTGCTGTGCTCAATTCATTCATAACCGGTCTCGGTGGCTGGTACGAGAGTAACGTAGAATTGAAAGACTAGATATGAAGTACAAACGTCACAAAATATTCGGAATTTTCTGGTTACGGTTACACGCCTGACGCAAACTAGAACGCAGTCAACGCCAATAAAATACCACAAGAGATCATCTGGAAAGAGAGAGAGAGAGAGAGAGAGAGAGAGAGAGACGGTGCATCCTTAGGCTGGTGAAGAGAAGTGGGATGTCAGTCATTCTGCATATAAAACTATGAGCGCACACATGTGCCTAATTTCATTTGTTTGGAGTGGAATACGAACTGAATGAAGAACATTCATGACATTCTTTTGGCGGATACCGCAATGGAGTCTACTTAATACTCTGAAATACAGTAAATTTATACCTGTGCCTTGCAGTACTAAACAGAAATTAAACTTGTACAAAATTACACTAGCCAATGTCTCTACGCTTAGTCTAATAGGAGTAATATGTTTAATTTAATTTTTGACATCTTTCCAATATCACTTTGAGTTTGATGGGCTCTGAGTAGCTCATAATGATTTCAACAACTTTTGCATTCGGCACGACATTCACCATATCTGCACGTACTGAACGAAAATAATCAAATTCGTGTTGCTCTTTAACAATTTGATGTGCATTTCTAATGATGGTCCAGCATATTGGACTAAGCCCAGGGCAAATATGCAATACAGATATCTTATTTGATGGCATTTGAAAGAATTTATATCAGATTTACCATAGTTGAAATGCAAGTGATACTATCGCACGAGAATAGAGATGTTTTGACCCCTGATACCCAGATGTGACGACCATTGTTTGTTTAGTCCTTGAGCTCAAGAACTCGTGTAAAAGCTGATATTTTAAAGCTTTGCACTGCTTGGCCTTTGGCAGAGGTGTCCAGATGCAAGGTGTTTAACTTTTCTTTTGACATTTTATTCATTGTGCATCTGTAGAGCTTCTCTTGTTTCTTCATTCAAAATTTTCTTTGACAACGCTGAAGAACTTTTTTCATAGTGTGCGGCGAGTTAGTTGCATAAGCTGCTTTAAGGCATTAAAATTTGTTATTTTAACGTATTTTTACACGTTACCTGCGTTTGCTCGCTTGCCAAATTCGGTTTGGTCAGGTTGGAAGTAGCAGAACTGAAAAGCCGTCTTTTATTTTATCTCATCTAAGAAGAGGGAAAAATACAATTGAACAATAACATTTTAACATATACGATATAGTCTATAGCATAGTATAGTATAGTATAGTATAGTATAGTAAGTAAAAATGCAATTTACCTATAATAGTACACATATGCACCAACATGCATTCAACGTGTTAAACTAAATCACTAAGAGTACTACCAATGACAGTAAATTTACCAACTACCCCACCATACAAACACCATCAATCACAAATGACCCTGCGTGCTTTGTTGGAGAACACCAACCATAAAATTCTACATCGAGTCACTTATTCTAAACATCATTGAAGTATTGTGACTTCAGATGACCAGTTCATCAGCTGAGGTTGGCTCTCTAACTTTATGCAATATTTAAATACAACAGCCGTTACTAATCATAGAGAAGAAAAAAAGAAAAAGAAGAAAAACAGTTTATCTCCAATAAAATTTAACATTGGTTTTTAAGCTATCTTTAGTTGATACATATGGCTGTCGTAATATCTATGTCAATTGTCGAAACAAAAAATAAGTGAGCGAAAAGCGTGTAAATTTGACCATTATATTTTCATAGAGGACACAATGATCACGTTATCCAGAAGTGTAAGCCGCAAGCTGGCGAAATGGGCGTTTTGGGCAGAAATTCTGTTAATTTATATGTAACGGGGAAAATTTGAGAATTTCGGCCAAAAGAAGGCCACTCGAGCGGGCAGCAGAAGTTCGGCGGAAGGTTGAGGCCCTCACGAGGAGCATCATGGGCCGGGCAGCCACGCCTCTGTGTAACTGAGATAAAACAAGCAAGTTTCGGAGGGCCTGATAAGCCGCGGCTGCGCAAGGGAGCGCGATACCATCCTCCTGGCGCATTATTTACGACAAGCTGCAGCGCAGGCAACACACACACACGCCGAGTCTCTGTCCCTCAAACGCGGGGAGCACACACACACGGGCGCGCCTCAAGCAAGCGGTTCACCGTATTTTTGATGAGTTAACATTGTGCGTTTTTGCTGAGTCACTAAGAGACAACCTTTGAGTGTTTGTTAAGAATTTGAATGTTTTTCAGTCGCGTAGCGAAGAAACAAAGGAGCAGAGTTTGAAGAGATGAGTTTATTTTTGCAGTGTCAAATTGAAGATAAACATTAAATCCCTTGAAGTATTAAAACTCGTCTCTGTAAATGACAGGTTATGAGTTGCTTGAAGGCACTGAAATTTGCCTGGTAATATTATGGAAAAAAAACTAAATTTTCTACAAGCTCATCTCACAAAAGGGGCTTTGTTCTACCACTTGAGCCAGCAAATTTAGATCAGTAGTGCTACAAAGACACAAAACTCCGTCTTTTAAATTTTTAAAACTGCTTATCAAAACACTCGGACTCTTTGTATTTTGGACTGTTTGTAGGTATATAAGATGGAGGGATCTAATTACATTCTATAACATGAAGTTGTCACTGCCAGATTATTAAAACGTAATTGCAGCGAACTTAGCCAAATACATTTGATAAAATCGTGCACCAGAGACCTAGCAGTACAGCAAAAACGTCACAATTTTCTCGACGATTTGCGTTAATGTTTCTGACCCTAAAATCTTCGAATGCTTTCTGTAAGGCAATTAAAGATGCCTGTATATTCGCTTAGAGATTTTTTAATATTTATTAACAGATAGAATTAAAAATGAGAGACAAATTCCCTTCACTGTATTTTTTAAAATTATTTAATGTCATTTTTTAGACCTGTTCAATTTTCTGTGCAAGCGAACGTTCACGTTCAAAAAAGGTGATTTATCGCTAAATTGAAGGTTTTCTCAGAATCCTTATCCCTGTTCTCTGTTCCTGAAGCTAGTCTTAGATTAGAGCAGCAACATGGACTAATGAGTGAGACACATATCAACTGACCATAATGCGTTTCTAAGACATTTAAGAAAGCAGTAGTCATAGATCAGATTTTCGTAGTGAAAATTAAGAGTGTTGGTTAAATTAACTTATTATGTGCAAAAGGAAACCGCACAGTCAGATTTTCAGACGTCGTGTATTCTCGCGGACACCTATTTACAACTACGCATCTGTATTGTCGTATAGCATTCACCAAAAATGACACTATTCGAGATCATGAGTGATGAAGTGTTGTGGAGCCAAGAAGTCCTCACTCCACGCGATGGTGCTTAAATTCTGCGAATAAAGAATTTTTCGTATGTGTCTATGTTTTAGATGTGTCCACGTGATGGCGCTCAAATTCTGCGAAATGGAACGCAAGTTTTTCAGCGGTATCCATGTTATAGATGTATCCAAATACTTAGATGTCCACTCAAACCTTGATGCAGCAAGACAGGTTTAGGAAGTCCATAAAAGGTGAGAACAGCCGAGGAGATCAGAACATAAGTAAACTAAAAATGCACCTAGTTTATAGGGGGCGGTTGATGCCATACTTAGGAAGGTGACTGTACCTTTAATTTCACGAAAAAAAAACAACCACAGTCACGTAGTTCGTTTGGATATTATGCAAAAAAATAACCATGCTATTTTTTGTTTGTTTTTGCCACGTATCTCCAATCCCATAATCCTCTATTATCTCAATTAAAAGTTGAATACAGCAAAAAAAACTACATACAATGAACGTTTATCTTATACTCTATAAGTAAAACCAAATTTCAAACGTTTCGGTCTGGGGACATCATCAATTTCGATTGTTTTGTAAAAACACAGTTGTAGCTTATTGGCTTCTCTGTAACTTTTATCGACTTAAAGAAGTTAATTCTTTGACAAACTTTATGGCGACATTTCTCACGTTGGCAGCGCTGACGCCGCTCGTAGTACAAGACACGCATGTCTCCCTTACAATTTGTTCAGTGTGAGAAGCTAGAGAGAAATTTGACCATTGTGTTTTCAAGATACTCTACCAATATAAATTTTGAAATTGTGTCAGTAAATAATTTTTAAAGTGATTCATTTCCCAATTGTAAAAAAAGACGTCCTAGAAAATCCAAACTACTCTTGTTTTAAAGTTCAATAGTGCTCATTGAGCATAAGAGTATGTACATTAGATGTACATCTCGTACATTTTGTGCTAGAATTATGATCCTTTTGGTAGGAGTTTTAGAACAGATTCACTTTTGGTAGTTTCACTTAAATAACAATCTTTTTCATGTCTCCTTGCCGGAGTAGATCCTGAGATAAGAGCATTTAAACTGATTTTTTTCAACTTTAGATCTTCCTCACGGTTGTAATTACCTTTGAATAAGGTATTTACAGACCATTCTTTCAATGATGGTGGCAAGAGGCAGAAACGTTTGAAATTAGGTTTTTACCCACGGCTTAACATAAGGGGTTTAGTGTAGCAGGTCTTGCTCCTTTGGTCTTATAGTATGAATACCTCGGCTGGTAGACGGTTTCACCATTATGATTTGAGCTTACACACTCTCAGTACGAGGAAAATATTCATGGTAAGTGATGATTTAATTCATGTTAAAAATCTCGTTAAGTTCTTTCAATATTGTTATTCACGTTGTCCTATTCGCACTCCAAGTATTGTGTGATTTGCAAACAGTAAAATCAAAATAATGCACAATAACCAAAGCACTCGAATGTGTTGTCCTGGCCAGACACGCTTCAAGGACGATGTAAATGATAGTCGAGAGAGCTCACTGTTTACCCTCACTGCTCAGGGAAATCGACAGATTGTGATGTGAACGGACGCATATCCTAGCGTACAACTCCTTGGACTATACGTGCAGCCACCTCGATCGCAGGTACACACATTTGCGCACATAGGCACTTCTGGTCAGCTATCGGACAGTTGATCATACACACACACTCCATGTATGCTCTCTCAGTTCAGTACATTTCAGTAGCCACAGAATTTTTCTAACTGGAAATCAAAAAACGAGTGCACTGAGAGCTTAGAGGATAGATTTTATCTGTTAGAATTTGATAACAGGTCACTTATGCACTGGCAGACGAGTGGAGTCGGTCGTCGGGAGGAGCGAACGCACATCTATGCACACTCAGCTCGGTGGAGTGTGACAGTGAAGATAAAGGGGCGGATCTGGAGTCATCATTGCACCGAACAAGACAGTGACTCGTCCGAACCGGCAGCTTGTCTCCTGATAAAGCGCTGTACACGAACCAGTAGAAGCCACTTCGTTAGCTGTCTGCCAAACACTTACAAATCCAAACTCACCCAAAACTTGCACCAAACGAGGTCCCGTCTGTTGGTAGCCTCGTGAGAGCCTGGTTGAGCCATTGGACGGAAGTGCAGAACTTCAAGTCATGCAACCTTGGCCTACGAGAGGGAAAGATTTATTATTAAATTTCCAGTTCTAAAAGCCCCTACCTAACAATAAGTCGTGGCACCTTCGCGTAGAGAGAAAAGATAATTTTATGTTTCAGACTTCTAAAATTAAGTTGTTATGTACTTAGGTACAAACTGTGAAATTCCACCATCAAAAGAGTGAACGGCGGAACGTGGACCTTACGCCCGACCGTTTGATAATAAGTCAACGAGAAAAGCAAGCTCAGCATAGGGAAGGCGACAGAGAAAAGTGCTTAGCAGTCTTCGACAGTTGAGTGCTGCTAACCGTCCCAACGAATCTCCAGAAGCTGCAGCAATCCCTGCGGCTATTTAAGCATTGGTTGACTGTTAGATTGAGGCATTATAGTACGAGAATTCCTCTTTTAAAGGTCTGTTAGTGCCACCTTTTGACTTGTTAATTTAAAACTCTGCCGGCACTCTGAGTGAGAGTCTACGTAATCTCTGTGTAACTTCATATCGACATATCCGATTTAACGTAATTACTAGACCTTTAATTCGTCACCATCGCTGCATACTCCGAGTTAAGTTCTTTGGGATTGTCCATTATTTTATCATCCTCGATATTTGCTAGTTTCATCAATCTCTTGTCATATGTGTGTTCACCCTTCGTTAAAACAGTATATGTATGGCCGTACTAAGATTTGTGTTTAATATATCCTGCTGAAATAAACCGTAAATTTGAAGGTCAACCTTGAAACGACTGACTAAGTAGGAATAATTGTATAATAGATTTGAAAAGAAAAAAAGGCTACGACAAATGCTCCTTAACAATGACGTAATCATATTGGTGCATTATGTGGGAAGGTTCTAGATTTTTCACTGTTGTTCTGAAAATAATTTTATTGTCATAACCTTACTGAAATGATTAATGATACGGCTGTTTGCGAGTAAATTTTCGATTACCCATGGCATGCAAAGTAATTTTGATTTATAGTAACTGATGAAAAATTCCAAAAAATATGACGGGAATCTTCACGATGAATTCATGAGTGTAATTCTTTACAATTTTATTAGTTAAATCAACTCAGTAAGCGAGCATTTGCTTCAAAATGAGTAATGGAAACGTACAACATCTTGAAAAATCGATTTACATCTCATTTTTTCAAGGCCCTACAAAACAAAATTTATTTATCCCAAACTTTAACTTGGCATTGCTACAATCGTTGCCAGGGAACAAATGCATAATTTCAACAATTTCTTATTGTGTTTACGCGGATCTAAAACGCGAGACATTCTTGCCACTCTAGTCCAGAGCAAAAGGAGAGTTTCAAAACAATTATTTTGACGAAGCTTCAACGTTAACCGAGACGCGTACAAACCTCGTTACGGTATTCACAACCATTAAACGTTATTAATGAAAAGAAATTTACCCACGCTTAATTCATGACAAAATTCCATGCCTCTTACCACAGAAGCTAATTTTTTCACAATTATGTCCTTCATTTGAATGCTTTAATTTAGCCGAAATAATCCTCAGTTTAAAATAATGCCTCACTTCCCGAAGCGAAGCATTCTCAATTATATTTAAGTGCTGTGACTGGAATTCATCAGAAAACTAGGCGGTTGCTGGAATTCCTCAGTGATATTTGATGCTGTTAGTTGAAATTCCTCGGTGACGTCAGGCACCGTGGCTAGAATTTATCACGAATATAAGGCACTGTACCTGGAATTTCCCAGCAATATTAGGCCCTGTAGTTGGAATTTATCAGGAATATTAGGCGTTTTGGCTGGAATTTTTTAGGAATATTATGCACTGTAGCTAGAATTCCGTAGGATTATTAGGCTCCATGGCTGGACTTTTTCAGTAATCTTATATGTCATGGCTGGTATCCCTCAGTGATAGCAGACTCATAAGTCGGAATTCCCCAGTAATATTAAGCACTGAGGCTGTAATCCTTCGGAATACAAGCTTATATATAAATGAATATAAGAAAAAAGTTGGTTTCTCAAATTTGAGCTTCCAGCTATATTTTCTGTTGAAATATTTGATTGTCCAGAAATGATGTCCCTCACCTATTTTATAAATTCCAGCGCAATTCAACCTTGGAGAAGGATTTTCAATCAACATCTTAACTAATAATCAAAGTATTTGATTCTCCCTGAGCTCCTCAGTTGCATGATCGTTCAATTTTTGGGTAGTTGACTTCGAAAAACTTCAATATGTAGCAATTATTCAAGGAATATGGTAGCTTGGTTGCAATTTCTTGACACTTTGGAACAATAGAGAGAGTATGAATGCGCTTGTCAGAAGACAAGTCGAAATCGTTCGTCTTGAATAAACTAGACATTCTTATTTTCTTTGTTTAAATGAAGTCTCCTTTTACCGTCTCGTTTGGGAGTGTTTCATGTACGGAAAAATCTGAGGCTATCCTAGCTCACATTAATTCATTTCTTAAATCATGGAATTCCTTCTTGTAGTCCAGTTTAGAAAATGAAATTCATTGAAAAATATTGAAGGAAAGTTTTGTCAGATAAGTTTGAGGCTTATCAATTTAAGCGGTGTACTGCAGGGTCGTCAGATGCTCAACGCTCAAATCATGATTGTAAAGATCATAGTCTTTTAGATTACGGGCAGCAATAAACACATGTTATGACCAAGTCAACACCAAAACTTCCACTGTTAGTTGTGCAGCCATCAACGTCGTAAATTATTTTAAAAAACAGCCCACAAGATCTCACGCGATTTCTGTCCTCGCCATGCGACCCAAAATATGACAAGGCCTCCCATAGGGTGAGGCAACAAAGCTAAAACACACACTCTGTGGGGAGGCGCTGTTGAGCCTGCTTACACAAATACTCATTTGAAAAGCTCTCATCCTCTGCCCATGACATTCACAGAATAATCGCGGGCGTCGCTCGTCATTGTCACAGCACACCTCTGCAGCGTCGTCTATATTTTCTAAGTACTCTTCACGAGTGCGCACACGAAACTGGGGTAAAAAGCAGGGAGCAATCTTATACTTCAATGAGTGGAGTAGCCGACAAAGCGTAGATTACTCCTCACTATCAAAACGATACTGTCTTTATGGTTACAAAAGCGTCATTGGAAGAAACAAAATGAATGAAAAGACTGGGCTCAGCCAAAGAGAGATAAGATCTCGAAAAAACTGCCCGCCCAGTCATAAGACAAGGTAGGAGGGGTAATTATTCCCGGAACAAAGCCCCCCCGGGAGCGCACAACCGAGTCTCGTCTGATAAGCAGAGCTGCTGATTCACCCTGACTCGACCTCTGCTCGAGACTCGGCAATGATTCCGCTAAAAATCCCAGCTTTACTAAATAAATAAACAGTTGACTCTGATAGACAGATCTCGGTACTTGAAACTCGACTTTGAGGACTTGGCAAACCCTTCAAAAGTCTCGGAGATTGAAAGGAAGATTGTGAGGCTGTAACAGAATGAAAAATTGAAGGCGTTGAATGCGGAAGACTTCATGCATCATTTTGGCATAATGGCAAGCGAAATGTGTTCTGTTCCCTTATCTAGCGGGTGAAAATACCTTCTCCATCAAACAATGGGTGTTTTTCACCGCAAAATTTGATGATTTTAGCTATACTGAAGCTGAGAAAGCAGAGATGCGGCTCAGTATGCTGCTCATTGGCTCATGTATAACGAGAATAAAACTGCGAAGGCGAAAGTAACTCCTCCGTCACAGTGAGGAAGTTGGTCAATACTCGACATTTTAATCACTGTGATCCAAAATAGCAGGCATTTGGAAAAACACTTGAGGGTGGTCCTGGATAATTTACATCTTTTTCATTTTATCTTTAATCGATGAAAGCAGGAAAGATAAGCGATTAATTACAGAAAATATAAGATGTGAGGAAAATTAGTTTTTTAAACCATTATTTTAGTCGTATCGAATTTTCTCAAAGAATGAAGTAAATCGAATCGACTTAATCTTTAGCTAACCCTAAATAATTTGATAATTGCCCAACTTTTCATTTCGCAAAAGTTAACGCACATTACAGACTTGGAAGAATGAGTATACGAGTATAACGTCAAATATATCTAATTTTTGAGGTCATTTGCACAAGCGTTAGTTTTTCCATTCCTTTCCCTGTAACGCTATCTTATTTTGCCACTGCAGCGAGCGAGAAGACAAGCAGAAGCTCTCGGGCTCCTTTCAGTAGCAGGTTTTCAAAACGCAGTGCCTAAGCTGCTCAATAATTTCGTAGTGAATTGATCAGAGCTCGCCCCACACGACTTCTGACCGTCAGGTGTCCAGCCATGCAGATCCCGCAACAAAACTCCTAGTTTGGCGCTTATTTCTCGTCAAAAGACTTATATTTGAAGTATTTCCATCTAGAAATTTTAAATAAAAGTTTACTAGAAAAATGTCTCAGCGTGGGGTAACCCAGTACGGTTACCAGAAACTTAGAGTAGTCATTGCCTGTTCATACTTGAAATAAGAACAATTCAAGAATAATAGCCAGGAAAGGCCAATTGGCAACTCTGTCCAGCAAGTACCTAAGCCGTCAGGCGGCCCCTAAGCTCTTCCATGATGCATTATGGATTCTCTTATCAAACACAAACTCTAAGTCCACTTAGCTGGACGCTATCTGATAGCCTGGAGATTAACTTGAAAGTATAATGATCTGATACGGTCACAAGAAAGAAACATCCGTACAGTAAGAGCTCTTCTCAAAAACTTTATAAAAACCATGGCCTCCAAATAGGGAGGTTGATCGCGATAAGCTCAGAGCAAGGCTGGCAGACCAGTGTGGAATATTGGGCGATTATGAGCGCTTAAAGCTGTGTCGTCTGATAGCCTCGGCCCGAGAAGCGCCCCGCTGACGATCTGGTCTACTTGTGCAAGGCTTCTTTGTGGTCCGAACGTAACCCAATTGATGGCGCTCTGTCGCTCTCAGTGTTCTAAAATTATTAAGGAAGTCATTTGCGGCGCGAGTTTACGACTAGACTTCGAGATATTTGATTTGAATTCGTTCCATTAACTGGTTTTTGTTATTTCTTTCGTGTTTTTGTGCTGTTATTCATATTTGCTCTTTCATCAAGTGCTGCGTTTTGAGTACAAATCTTCATCTTTAAGACAGATCTACTGAAAATTCATGATTCGCAATAGAGATGTTTCATTATTTCCTTAACAGATGCCTAGACGCGTTCTTTTACCGTCAAATTTCACCTGGGCGCAATACATCATGAAATGAAAACGTAATCATGACAGCGAATGTTGCTCACAAATTAGAATGGATAGAACATTTTATTCTTTCTTTGAATTTTGAACACGCAAAAAATTAAGGTAGAACTCGTATGGTGAAAAAACCTTTAAACATTTAATAAGTGGACTTTGGTTTGTTATACACGTGTATAATTAGTTAATAAAATAAAACCGATCCGCTTAATTAAAGAAATCAAGGCAAAATACAGTTTATAGTCAAACAAATGTTGTCTTGCTTCAAATTCTCTAATTGTAAATTAGTGGCTCTATAGTTAGCAATATCTTTATGCAGATCGTAAGAAATATTGTTTGAACAAGATACTTTATTTAATTATGTTTGAAGTACATTGCAGGTTCAGGGTTTTAATTTTCACGATTTTTTAGGCGTATACATCTTTGCTGTGACATATCTGAGAATGATTTTAACGCATAATAGGATAAAATGAAACATAAAGTAATATTTTGATGCATAAATTCAAAGAATGTTTTAATGTTTTTAATAACTGACGTATACACCAACAAAGGAGTAAAAATGAAAAAATGAGTCTGATTGTGTGGCACATCCTTTTTATAAAATTGAGCTTACATCTCGCAGACTAGTTTGACTTATGACCACGAGTATGAATCCTACGCTTGAAATGAAAGCGTTTCGTGCAGAGTTAGGCACGAAACGATTAAGTCATTTGTGCCTAACTCTGGCTTTGAATTTAGTCATTCATGTAATTCTTGACTTAGACATTCATGTAACTCTTGACTTAGTCATTCAGGTAACTCTTGCCTTAGTCATTCATGTAACTCTTGACTTAGTCATTCATGTAACTCTTGATTTAGTCATTCATGTAACTCTTGACTTAGTCATTCATGTAACCCTTGTTTAGTCATTCATGCAAATCTTGATCTAGTAATTCATCCAACCCTTGTTTGATAGACATCCATGTACTGCGACCCTCTTCGAAAACATGTCCTTGAAATTCCTGTTTCAGCTGCTGCACTCTGTTCAGAATGTGGCCATTTTTATGAGGACAAACAGCGCAGCTCTCGGAAAATTAAAAGGCAAGATAACGCATTTCACATAGCTCTTATATTATACCGTATGCGTGCTTACACTCGGAAGAACTGCATTGAAACTCCATTGCCCTGATATAATTATTTGCTTTGCTCAAACATTTGACAACGATACAAAGAACGCATGCTACAAATAAAAATAATAAAACACCGTGAAATGATATTTGTTGAAGCTGTAACAAAATCAAACTTGCTCTTGTGTGGCTAGTTATTTCCTTCACATTTCGTAAACAAATCAACGAAATAGCAGGACCTTAATTTCTCCGTGTTCCAGAAACCTCAGTTTGCAACAGTTTTCGGATAAAACGTTGAACAACAATATTGCTGTAAAACATTCTTCCTCTGTATTAGCATCTTGTGACGTAGAATTTTATTGACAGAAACCTAAATAGACTTGCATTCGCTATGATTTCACGCTACTGAGTCGAGCACTGGATGTGTAATTAAGCGCGTAGCGTATCAGATTAATATTTGAGGAAGCAATGAGTTCTCAACATGTCATGGGATGAGAGACGTAAAAAATGCGTGACTAAATAGGTGACACACAGATTTAGGGAACTAGGTGTGTGACGTCCCATTAACACAGCAGGATTTAAAATCTGGCTTACTGAGCATATAAATGTATAGGTGACACACTCAGTTTAAGAGACTTACAAAACTTCAGAATTCAGGACTTGAAATGTGATGCAGTGGGAAAGCCACTTTAGACGTGACGTACTGAATATGTCACTGGATAACTGACGTACTCATTGTGTGAATGGAGGAGTGGTGAGCAGCTTACAGTACATGTCTCGATAGGTGATGTGTATACTCGTATATCGTCGTGTATATTTCATTTGCGTGATATGTTATTAGAGTGTGAGAAGCGGGTGAAATTAGATGTGCGATTTTAATACTTGACAGGTACCGTACTTGTGCTCTTACAATGTGAACTGAAAAGGAATTTTGTATTTATTCGATGCCAAATTTAAGGTTCATAAATCTATTTTACTTTTATGCAATGCACGTACAGGAGCCATACAAACGTAGAGTTAAATCTACCTCCAACATCAACTCGAACTAAACTTTTTATTACTGTTAATGAGACTTTTCAGCGCATCTGACATTCAGCTTGTGCCTATCACTTGACAAACTGGGCAGAATTTTATTTTCAATGCGGAAAGCACAGCCAGGCATCTCTTCTCTTTCCAGATGCGGGTCCCCAGTTCTCGTTCCTCACACCAAAACCCATCTCCAAGCACCCAGCAAGAGTGCGCACGATAACGTTGTTTACACGGTACACAACACCAGCAACAAAGACAGCTGCTATTGCAGTAGCTTCCAGGCTCTCCAATCTCCCGTGCAAGGTAAACTAGCGATCGACCCTCTAATGGTCATCTCTGGTGTACTGATCATCACGTTGGCAGCTTGAAAAACTGCTAGCAAGCACACGAGGTTAATTTTGGCGGCACGGTAAAGCTCGGGGTATATGCAAGAAAACAGATACCGTGGAGAATAGAGGTGCGTGCACCAACACGTCAGTATCTACGTCAAAAGCAGCCCACAGTCACTGCATCATACAAATGCATGAGGACACACACTGCACTGCATCACACAAACACATGAGGACACACACACTGCACTGTATGAAGCAGCACACACAGCACTGCACCACACAAACACACAAAGTCACAGGCTGGGGCACTGCATGAGGCAGCACACAGAGCACTGCACCGCACAAACACACAGAGCTGAGCACACAAGAGCTGTGTTTATCAGCGCAGTATCAGAGAGAGCGCTGGTGCGGCTTATCTCACTAGGTCTTATCATCGCGTCCATTAATTTACTGATAAGAGGCGCCTTTATGTGGCTCTGCTGATAACGCCTAAAAGAAGTCTTGCAGCGCCTCGCTCTCCCTCTCCCCCTTGTCTCTCTCCCCCTCTCTCTCTCTCTCTCTCTTTATCTCACACACACACTCTTCACACCGCACTCATGCACTGCTGTGCAAACTCTGCAGCGAGGAAGGTAGTGCACTCTGTAGGTACAGCAGCGAAAAAGCACATGGACGCGTTTCTTGATTGCGCTACGTGTTTGGCAGGTCATTCCCGTTAGAAAAGCTGAAGATCTTTTTAGCAATATGTTTTGTATTCGCTCAGTTACCGCTGAGTGTAGAATTTCAGTTAATTCGTTGTACCTCAAGTTGCACTCCGCCTCATGACGCCGAGCGTAAGTGTCGAATTTGCTTGGGAGTAAAGTTTTGGTCTTGTGCTTGCCACAAGAGAATCTAGTTTGAGAAAGCTACTGTTTTTGACGCCTGCGTGGTTTAATTTCCCACGCTTAGAATGGCTTCGGTAAACATGATACGCGTGTTGGTTGAAAAAATAATGCATGAACGTGCACGAAAATCTACGCACCATTTTTCCCTTATTGCAGAATCACCATGAAATTTTTACAAAAAAATAGCTAAATTTCTAGCCTAAAAACACGTGCACAAAAGATGAATACTTTCCCTTTCAAAATCTATGTACAAACAAAAACTTTTGCAACTTAAGACTTACCTTTATTGAGCATAAAAAATTTCCTTTACCATTTGCATAGTAAATGAAAACTTCTGTTGAACTCTTCAAATAAAATAAACTTCGATTAACGACCATTTAATCGTCGTTTGAGCGAGCCCTCATCTGGTATACAACCATCTCCATGTTATACCCAGAGAGAGAGAGTGAACGGGATACCACCTGCACGTAAAGCACACGTTAATGAAGGGTCTTAAGAAGCTGACCAGTAATATGCATTCAAGAATTAGCTCAGAGCGTTATCAAGTTTGCTGCTGCTGATGGATCTAGCCCTCACAGGGACTTGAAATACGAGCCCACTCCGAATGTCACTCCTGGGCACCAGCGCGAGAGAAGACAAATTTTTCTCGCTTTCATAATTTTTTGTTAAAAATGCTACTTCAGTTTATGGGTTTGAAGTGTTAATGCGTCCGTACATGAAAAACATGATTGCATGTGCACGTGCGATTCACTTTGTTTTTTCCATCAAAAGTCACATGTTCAAAGCGCAAATGAGATACGGACCCAGAGATGGTGTGTGTGCGAGCCAACTTTCAATGCCTCTTATGGCTCAAGATCGATAAAGCTTGCCATCTTTTGCAAGACGTGCACGAATTTTAAGCACGCTGACCGCCTCTGAGTCACAACTGTGACCGAACTCAGGAAGCTCTTCGAAGGCGAGAAGATCGTCAGGATTGTGCCTGCAATCCGGTCGCCTTCACTGGGCTGATAAAGTCCACCTCAAAAACGCGCAGTTATTTCTGCATCGCTGAGGCTCTGCTCTTCAATGCGCGCTATGTGCGTATGAACCTGAGATGCTGGGGTTGTAAGTGGGTGCTCATTGGAGAGCGGACAATAAATTTTTCCTAATTGTTTTCCCTCGAGAAATTATCTTAAAGTCCTTACTCTGGAAACAAACATTTACTAAATACTAAATATGGTTTCACTGAGGAAATTTAACAGTGTTAAAACGTTAAACCTCAATTCATGCCAAATGTAATGTCAGTTTTATGCTGTTATTTACGATATCAGTTAAGTAAATCGAAGCCGCTGACGGTATAAACGAATATAGAGCGGTGTCCCTTGCATTTTAGGTGAGAGAAAAAACTTCCGGTGATAACCTGCGCCAATGCAATTCACGAACGACTTTGGTCGACCATTGTTGTTGGAGTGGCCTTTATTCTACCCAAAATTCTTTAATTTGGTCTTTCCACAAAATCCCTTGGGACCCAAAACCACGTAAAGTAATTTTTTCTCGACACATTTCATTTGTAATAGATAAATTAAAGAATTTTGGTCGTAGAAAAGATGAAACTGTGAATGCTGCGGTGGACTGCGATCTCCGAGGTGGCACGGCCGAGTGCCTCAACTGACAACCATTGCGACAGAGCCAACTCAGCGCCTCTATCTCAGCGCCCCAAATAGTTCTGATAAGTGCGACGGAGGTGCGGCGTTTTACAGATTAACACGGTGCCCCTATCTCGAGCTTGACTAAGTATGCATTTTTTATGTTGTGAAGGGCATTAGCCAAAGATATCTTAGATGATCAAAAGTGGGAAACATGCAGCGTCCATTAATCCTTAGCGATAACTGGTATTTGTTTATCAATGGCTCTTAGATACTAGGCGTTTTTATTAGCATATCCATTTTAACTTTGATAAAAATCACCCGATTGAATTTAGGGAATTCTGACCAGCTGATTATTGAGCTTAAACTGACTTTTAAATAGACCCCGCTCTGATGTCGAGTAGTTTATTTTAATGTCAAAGTTTCTTTAATTGGTCGTTAAAATACTTGCACATTCTCCAGAGTACTTCAAGTTTATGACTCAATGCGTTCACCTTTCGATGCTGAATGGCGTTACCGGTTTTGAATACTTACTCGGAAATTTACGATAGTTGCGGGAGAAGAAAATGATTGTGCTGAGGCAGAAAAAGTTAAAAAGTTAAATAGTTACAAGAAACAAGAAAAGTCGCTAAGACAGAAAAAGTTAAGATGGAGAGAAATAGTTTCACAGAAACAATTACGAATTGAAGCAGTTATGCAGTCTTTTGGCATTGGGTTGACGTGTGTGCCATCGCCAGGTGACTTGCTGAGTTTAACTTTAGTTGGCAAAAGTTATGGAGGATAAACGGAACCCTCTCCTCTTCAAGCCTTTCACTTCATTCGCTTGGTTGTTTATTTTGCACAACAGATAAGGGAGCTCACTCGGCCTGCTAACTTCTGATGAATGAACCAGTTGAGCTGAATGCAGTTCATTTCATAAAGACTGCACCTGCTATTAATAATTGAATTTGTTCCTATTTTCATCAAGCTCTTTTCTTCAACCAAATAACTGATGAATTGTTCATTCATCACATGAGCTTCATTCATGTATTCTATCCAACACGTCTGCTCAAAATGCCTGGAAAACACCAGTCTCTAGAATGCCAATGGATCCCATCATAGTAATAGCGACTAAAGTCGTTGATCCAAAATGATGTAATACATTGCTCCAATGACGTTATCTCGCCTTCTATACTCGTGTTTGACAAGCAAGATAGGAACAAAAATTCAACACAGGTATAGTTTACAAGACATTGAGCTTTAAATAACTCAGCACGTTCTTGAATTACGCGAATTATTGAATTATAATGTTGAACAATGAAGGTTCAAGAGAAATTGGCATTCTGATGTTAAAATCCCATGACGTCCTATTCAAATAATTTTCAGCTTTTAATGCATCCAAGCTTTCAAAAACGTGAAACCATTTTTTATCTCCAAAACTCTTCTCAAACGGAAACTGCTTAGAAAATGTTCATACCATGTACCGCAGTAACTAATTCAAATAGAAAGTAAAGATAACCATGAGACAATTACTTATTGAGTTGAACGAATGTTAAGATCTTCATTAAACGGTGAATTTTAAAAATGTTTAAAAAACAACAAAATTTTCAACCCAATGCGACTCATCAAAAGAGTTTGAAGAACGTTAAAGCCCTTATCTCACAGTAAATGACTGTAAAAGTTCAAAGAATGTTACGATCCTCTTCTCACTGTTTCTAATTTGAATGATTTAAAGAATATTCAGATCCTCATCAAACAGCGAATAACTGAGAGCTTACAGAATCTGACCCAAAATGTGAATTAACTAAACTCCGGAGCACATAACAAATCCTTAGTCATAACCTCGAAAGAAGGTTTGGGAGAATATCTTAAAAATTGAATTCACTTCAGTCGAGAGTGAAAAGAAATATTCATGGAGTTACCTGCTGGTTTCTGGGATCTAACGTACCAGCGTAAGAGGGCACATGTAAATTATATTATAAAGCCCATAACCTGCACTATAGAACATAAATATAACCTACATTATAACGCACATATCCAGCATTGTACATCACATAACGTGGATTTTAACACACATGACCTGCATTACAGCTCGTGTACCCTGCATTATAACGCGCGGAATCTCCTCTGTAGGGCTCTTAACCTGAATTATAACTCGCATAACCTGCGCTGTGGTGCACGTAATCTGCGCTGTAGTGCACATACCTGTGCTGTAGTGCACATAACCTGCGCTGTGGTGCACGTAACCTGCGCTGTGGTGCACGTAACCTGCGCTGTAGTGCACATACCTGCGCTGTAGTGCACATACCTGCGCTGTAGTGCACATACCTGAGCTGTAGTGCACATAACCTGCGCTGTGGTGCACGTAACCTGCGCTGTAGTGCACATACCTGCGCTGTAGTGCACATACCTGCGCTGTAGTGCACATAACCTGCGCTGTAGTGCACATACCTGCGCTGTAGTGCACATACCTGCGCTGTAGTGCACATAACCTGCGCTGTAGTGCACATAACCTGCGCTGTAGTGCACATAACCTGCGCTGTAGTGCACATAACCTGCGCTGTAGTGCACATAACCTTCGCTGTAGTGCACATAACCTGCGCTGTAGTGCACATAACCTGCATCACAGCACCCATATGCAGAGAAAAAGAACATTTTCACAGAAATACCCACTGAACACAGAACTAAGTATTTCTACCCAATTTGATGATCACGTGCTCTCGATATTGTGCTACAGAGATATGAAAATGCTACCCAAATGCATATCAGTATTTAAACCGTCCTAAAATCTATTTCAATTGAAGGAGCTGCGTAAATACAAGGTACCGAGTTACTGAGTTACTGCTGACAAGCATCCCTGGCTGAATCATTTATCCTATCATCTGTGCCTTAATTTCTGACGTGCTTTTTAAGGTCTTTTTTAAAGAAACGCAAAGACGCTCGCTCGCAAATGTGTACTCGTATTAGTTCTCATATTAAAGGTCATAATTTGGAGAACTGAAATAATGTTTGCACTCACTCAGTTGAAACCTTTTTTCATCTCAAACCGAAAACGCCTGATTCTTTTCACCTCAAATGATGCTTATATCTCATAGGGTGAGGCAGTCGCCATTCCACCGCCATACTTGATGGGTGGCGCTTTAATTAACATTTGCTCTAACACGCATGTAACTCCGGCATCAAAATCCTGTAGGTCGCATTGTGTTAACGTACCTCCAAATGCTGCATCATCCTTCTTCACTAACCTTCAACACCGCTCTACCACAAGAGCTTCAGCTAAACTTCATCCTAAACAGAATTTCACGGTAGCAGCACCACCACCTAAGAATGAATTTCACGGTAGCGGCACCATGATCCCAAAAAGAATTTCATGGTGGCTGAACATCAGCTTTGTTGAGATTTTATTGATTATGAAAAAAATTATGAAGTAGGTTCCTGTTCGACAAATGAAATTAAGCCTGAATATATCTGAACGGGTCAGTTGTTTGCTTTAATCGCAACTTGATGAGGAATTTAAAAACGAGGAAAATTCCAAAGAACTTAATCATATTTACTAGGAAAACGTTTCGGAGTCCAGCTCCATCATCAGTTCGTAAAAGTACGTCATTCTGTCTGTAATAAAAGAGAAAACCAAAAGTTGGATACAGCCACGAATGAAAATCACGAAAACAAAATAATATTAAAAATAATACTAAAATGACCCAGAAAAATAAATCGAAAGGATTGCTACCTAGTTACAATTTGCAAAGGGTAGGAGCTGTCAGTATTGTTGAGGGCCGGTTTTCGTTTAAAAATATATAGTGACTCTAAAATTCTAAGGTCGCATGAGTTGAAGCTGAATCTAAGATTTTGAAGTCTGCAGGGGATATCTGTGCATTTGAATTTCTGCGCACATATTTTAAAACTAACGGTTTTCCCTTGGGTGTCATCAATTCGCAAATTAAAAAATTTCTATCGACACGATCCGCAACGCAGACCGTTGAAGAAAACAATAAAGAACTTCTACATTGCTCTTTCCCGTATTTTGGGGCGCCTTCTGAAAAATTGTCATCTGAGTTGAAATTATTGTGTGAAAAATACTTTTTAAACCTTCAGTCACGCGTATCTCATGTTAATAATTTTAAGGTTGCTTCTTTTTTCCGGTACAAGGATACGCTTCCGATGGAGATGCGAGCCTCTCTGATTTATTCTTATAGTTGTGTGCAGTGCACATCATCGTACGTCGGCATGACGTCACGCAATTTTTATATCAGAGTGGCTGAACATCGGGGTCGAAGCTTCCGCACTGGGATCCAATTGGCACACCCCTCACACTCCGCAGTAGGTAATCACGCAGAAAAATGCAACGCACCGATATCCCCTGCAGACTTCAAAATCTTAGATTCAGCTTCAACTGCATGCGACCTTAGAATTTCAGAGTCACTACATATTTTTAAACGAAAACCGGCCCTCAACAATACTGACAGCTCCTACCCTTTGCAAATTGTAACTAGATAGCAATCCTTTCGATTTATTTTTCTGGGTCATTTTAATATTATTTTTAATATTATTTTGTTTTCGTGATTTTCATTCGTGGCTGTATCCAACTTTTGGTTTTCTCTTTTATTACAGACAGAATGACGTACTTTTACGAACTGATGATGGAGCTGGACTCCGAAACGTTTTCCTAGTAAATATGAATAAGTTCTTTGGAATTTCCCTCGTTTTTAAATTCCTCATGAAATTAAAAATACTGTGTTTTACATACAAAGTGTTTCACAAAGTTACGTTCTCTTTTACATATAAATTAAGCGAAGTCCCCACCAACTTCAAAACAAATCTACGCAGTTGAATTGTAATTACCAAAGGTTATTAGTTTGTATGCAATTTATCTTCACGTTGAAAGTCGTGTTGAGAGAACAGCACGGATTTGGAGACGATGACAAACACACTAGGACTCATGACACATCTTTAAGCAAATAGTGGGATAATTCCATACAATGCACTTAAAAACAATAAATGCAGGAAAATTTAGGTTGCCATAAAATGACGAGGGGCTAAAGCGTTCTTCAATTGTGTGAAAACAGCGGCTTCTCACTCTGATTGTGCAAGGATCAGAACAACAAAAATTGAAAAACGGAAGCCAACTGCGACACGGAAAATATAACACCTTCGCTACATCAGTGGAAAACATACTCTCTTATTTCTTTGGTGTAAACACAGCCTCCAGCTTCTACATCTCCAATGTTGTGCATTGCATCAGTCTTGAATGCAGAGGGAAGACTCTTTTGTACTGAGTCAAATGGCCAAATGTTCGCTTTATGAAATTCTTCAATAGCTGTAACGTTCTGTCTCTAGCCAGCACTTGGACTAAGCTTTATTGACAACTCCTTAGTGTCATTAGAGATTTAAAATGAAAATAATAACAATTTTATCCCTTCTTTGGTTTATCAGAAGAGCTAATCAAAATATTCTGCTGAGAAGAAAAATTTTCAAATAAGAAAAGAATTAACATCAAATCTCATCTCAATAATAGACGAGGATAAATTAGATGTGAAATATTCGCCTAGTTCATTCAAGTTTTATTTACCATTCTCATAAAGGCAATCTTTTGTGTAGAGTTACGTCAAAACAAAAAATTCTGTCACTGGGATAACAGATTTTTTAAAAAATTTTCAGTTTCTTTTCGAGGCAGTTTTTCAAAACTTGTTTTCCGCATTCTTTAGCTTCAACTGAAATTATTTTGAAGTCCTGTACTAGTGCTTATTCTAGATACGATCTTGACTGTAATTGGACTCAATCTGGTTCTTGATCCACCACCAGATAAGCGCAAGAACGCGCAGTCCCTGCCATCTTCAGGGTACATCCAGAGTCTTCGAGCTTTCTCTTGAGACACCCTGAGTTCGCCTACTCCTTTGCTTACATCAGATATTTCCTATCTAACTCCTTTGCTTACATCAGATACTTGTTATCTAAACCCTTTGCTCACTTTAGATATTTGTTACTTAACTCCTAGGCTTACATCGTATATTTGTTACCTATTCCTCACTTCATATATTTGTTACCTAACTACTTTACTAACATCAGATACTTGTTCCCTAACTCCTTTGCTTACATTAGATGTTTGTTACTAAACTCCATTGCTCACTTTATATACTTGTATATTAAGTATTCGATCCAGCAGTGAACGTGTGCCAACTTCGCTCGACACGGCTACTCCAGCATTAATCCCTTCATCTACAATTTTAAACTAGACCTCTTCTCAAATTGCAGGTCTTCATATTAAACCAAAGCAATAACTTATGCCTATCAGTGCCCCACTTGACAACTGGCTGATAAGCAAATTTTTAGAACGGGTATGATCTTTATTTTAGGCTCGAGATCGAGATCTCAAAGATGCAAATCAGGATCTGATCTCGATTGTAATGGCTTATATTTAGCCATCTAGATTTATATCTAAGATAATTTTCTTCTCGGCAGTCTTTACAAGAAATCTCATCGATGAAGAAAAACGCATCGGATTTAAAAAAAAATCTATAATTCAGCTAGCTACCTGAGGCAACGTTTTTTTTTATATTCGCCATCTAATTATGATAAATCAAAGTGCTCGCCTTCCTTTATGTCTCTCAGTGGACTCCTTTAGAGCGCCGTGGTAATGAAACACAGACTGCGAATTCATTTGCATCATTTTTGCCATCTCCGTGAGACTTTCGAAAATGTTATTCTTGAACCAAAGACAGATGTAGGTTAGCTCAGGGCATAGAAGAGTGAACATCAACGTTGGAGAGGCGCATAGGCTGAACGCTCGTAATGCACAGTTAGTTTACAGGTCTATCTGCATGTCTGGAGAACAAATGAGTAATGCAAGCCATGATGATCACACAATTGTTTCACTATGTCAGTGTAAACACTGGAGTAGGCATTCGGTATAAAATTTGGAGTAAAAAGATCCAGGACTTCGAAATGGAGCATACTTGTACATCATATGCTTGAAAAGATATGATGGAAGTGCTTCTTCATTTTTAAATGCGTTCTTCAAAGTCTCTTCCGTACTTTGTCGACAAGTGAAATTACAGAAATGTCAAAAATTCCTTCTGCCACAATGCTTTTCGATCAATAGATTTATTTATTTCTCAATGAGGCAATAAAAAACAAAAATAGAACTAACAATAGAGCCTTAATGGAGGTCACCAAACCACGTTTACACCATTTCACCTCACGCACATGCTACACTTGTATTTATTGCCCACCTCTATTTCTTCTGCGAACCACATACACCAGCTTCTACGTAGGTGGAAATGCTGTTGCTACATCCGATACGTCCCTTTCATGTTTAGTCACTCGTGAATATGTTCTCACCTCTAACGCATTAGGTTGAAGATGAGCTATCGTTACAGAATGCAGTCACTGCGATTCAGGAACAGTACGTCAATTTGCGAAAGCTAATAAAACTTCATGGGTGAGTTTTTGGTTTTACGTACCGATTTTAACCCACTCAAATTATGCCAGCTCCTTAAATTTTTGTGTACCGGAAATTTAGAGCAGTTTCTCTCTAAAATGATACATGATATCCGCTACATCATTAATGCGAAAAATGAAGAATAAAGCGAAGAATGTAAAGGAAAATTAAGCATTCTGAAATGTTTCAGGTAATGCCACTTGCAAATGGGCACAGTTAAATGGACCGCATCACAAATGGCAGAAGACATGAATGATAGTTAAATGCAACGCATAATTTTTTCGTCCATTTCATTCGCGCGTGAGAACACTTCAAGATTTAGAATGACCGTACTCAAAACCTCAATTTTTATTGCGTCATCCCAACCTGGCTTCCTGAGCGTCGAATCAAAATAATTGAAATCCATTTCAGTGAAGGCCAAGTAAAATTCCACAGTTCTCGGTGGTCGGGAGACTGTTCCTGGTTATATTCTGGCAGGAGAACAATTGCTGCGTTAAAAAATTTCATTCACAGAAAATAAATTCTGACGAACGCGACCCCTTCAGAGACGCGGGTTGCAGGACCGCTGACCGACGGCGGTTGTTTGCTGTGCGGCCTCACGCATGCGAGGGAGTGCGGCGGGTGATAAAGCGCGCGATAGCGCACCCCAAAATCCAAACATTTCATTATCGCCCCGTGCTCCCCCTGGCTCTGTGTCCCCCACTGGGGAGGGAAGGGGGCTTCATGAAATTAAGAAAATGCTGAAAATGACTGAGGTAATTAATTGAATTTTATCCATACTTTACTTGGAAAACAAAATGAGTTTGTTACGAACACTAAGTACGAAACTCAAATCAGATGCGTGCGAAGGAGGTATGGAGAAAATTAAACTCCATCTGCTGCTCTTCGCTGTAGTGAGTCAAGCAAAGTATGATCAGCTTTCTGTCAAAAACTTGTCGTTCTTTTAAATCAACGGTTGAATCCACGTGTCCTCCAGATGAATTGTTATTCTAGTGAAACTTTTTATTATTTATTTTTACCGTAATTCGTTTTTTAGACAATACGACTACCACAATTGATTAGGTATATTTTTTAATAAAGGTTTAGAGAAGATAAAAACGTATAAATTATGTGCAAAAGTTACGGAAAGAAAAGTACATGATCCCTCATAAATAACGCAACCTCTAAATGCAAATACTTGTATAAGTGTTAAGGACAAAATCAAATCGTGAAGTACTTTTTCGATCGTCCTCTTGCTTGCATGCTGGTAATACAACATATTACACAAAATGAAACTGCCGGAACATGTTTTTATATTACACCTAAGCAATGATAGGAAGAAAGGAATAAGCAGCACTAACATCACAAATTTTCAAAATCTCATTCATTTGGAGCACTTGCGACGACCTCCAGGGACCCCACGCACGCACATTGAAGAGGCGGTCGTTAAGGAATTAGAGGACGAAATTGCCCGCAGCAGAACCAGATCTGGCCTAGTGAGGCCTATCGCTCGTAATCGTTTTGTTATGCTCCTCCAGACGCCCCCACAGATGCTCGCAGATGTCAAGATTTGAAGATTGGGTATTCCAGCTTCAGTGTTCTTTAGTTTCTTCAATTAAACTTTCAGAATTCCGGCGACTGATTTACGTAAGGGCCTTTCAGTTCAAATACACTGTCATCTCTTTAAGAATGACGCTACAATATCTCTTCGCTTCTTTAGTGTTTCATCTTCATCTGCATATTTACTGGAATTTATAAAAGTATCGCAGTCCATCGACTGTACGCGAGCTTTATGCATGCACCTCTACATGATATTTCTGTATCAGGTCTGCTCACCTTCTAAACTTGACGACTTAATGCGGCCCGAACAGTCTGTTTGATCATGCTTTTTCAAGATAAACATAACTTTCAACATTTTCCTTGCTTGTACTGATGCCATTTGCAGCAGTGGAATAATTATCTTCAGAAGAAGAAAACCATCTTCCGTCTGTGGCGATTATTACATGGAGGGTGACACACAAAAACCCGAACTCTGACATCATTGTCATGTGGTATCACTGATATACTCTTACCGATTAAAGAAACCATGATAAAGGATTTAATTAACTTCTAAATTGTCATCATTTTATTCCAGAGATCGAGTACTGGACTCTAGTGAACAGCCTCAAGTCCCGATGAATAAACAATGCAATTATAGAAGATGATATGGAAGTATTGGACTCTTTAGAGCAAAGACACATTACTTTTTTGTTAATAAGATAAAAATGCAGTGATTTTTCGATATCATTTAGAATGATCATTATTTAGGGCAATTGTATTTCATCGTAGTTTCAATAAGTAACGATGAGAAAATTTCTTAAATTCACTGATGAATTGAACACTTCAGCGCCACTGTATATGCAACTATAATACCTTCCTCCTGCCTCAGTACCTCCCTCGTTTCTCCGACCGATCTTAGCAATTAAAAATCTATGATAGTATTAAAGCCGTTTCCATTTCAGCCGCAATAGACAAGACAAAATAATAGTTAAAAATGGCTAAATTGTTTAAAACGTTTATTGAAATAATTCGGCAACTATCGCCTTTCAAGATTGCGTATGTTCGTACTGCTCTCCGCAGTTCCGTACTGCTCTCCGCAGCTCCGCACTGCCCTCCGCGGCTCCGTATTGCCCTCCGCGGCTCCGTACTGCCCTCCGCGGCTCCGTACTGCCCTCCGCGGCTCCGTACTGCCCTCCGTCCGAAGTTATGAAACCTAAAAGTGGGCCATTTGCCTTTATTTAAAATTGAGAAATTAGCAGTAACCAGTCAGTACAGCTTCGTTCGTTGAAGCAGACCGCGAGGTGTTGGCGTCTCGGAACCTTCACAAAAACCAATGTGATGTGCTGCAAACTTCACTCTATGATTGTAAAGCATGAATAGAATAAAATTGGAGTTAGACTGCACACTTAATTATCATAGGATTCATACATATGGATGAGACATCTCCAACAATTCATAAAAAAATTTTCATTAGAGACGGAACTATTACTCTCAATATCTTACCGAACAAAGTTTTAATTAAAAATAATGGTGGACTTACAAAAGCCAGCATCAGGGAATTGGGAGAAGATGAATTGACCAACGGTTCCCAATTTTGCTATGATACGAATTATCGTTTCTCACCGCATCCGATTTTTCAATCGTTGCATGCCCATAAGTGCGCATATGATGCTTTTGAAGAGTTATTTCCGAGATGCAGAATAGAATGGCGTTAAGTGCACGGTAGTTTAAATAAGAACCTATTAATAAATATCGATAGGTTGGATGCATGTATGCTCATGTATTGTTTCTTGTGCAGTGTTTATTTATTCCCACTTTCCGGTCAATAATGTAATTATTCAACTATAACGTAAACTTAAGTCAAAATTTTACTACAATTGGTCGGAAAAAGTATGGTATAGTAAAATTTTAATTTCATCACATCTGACATTTAATATTAATTCCTCATTCAACTTAACACTAGCTATTTCATTCCATAAGGGTTGTAAATAAGATCCATGTTTTTCATGATTTGGGTCAATGTCAATCGCTCCATTTTGAAATCGACTAGACCAGCCATGCAGAAATCGTTGGATCAGCTTGCATGTTTTGCACAGTATAACAAATTTTTGTCAAATAGGCTCCGTTAAATTGGTGTCAGTCACAGATAGAGTCCACAGTACCACTGGCCCAAATTTTGCCCAATGTATGATAATTCTAAAATTAGGGTGCTGAATTTGACCTTATCTTATTGCTGGCAGCAAAGCGTGAACAATGACGACCAGCCACGCTAACAATATTACTCATCCAAGGAAACGAAAAGTAAGAACATTTTTCATTTCAGGCAACATTGGAAACATATCTGTATGCTCTCTAATAATGCAGTAAACGATTTCTCTAGAATTTCTAATCGGATGTGGTTCAAAGAATGTTAATGATTATCTCAGAGGTAGAAAATTTCAAATCAAATTAAATTTCGCTACAACATCTGAATTTGCAATCAAAAATGGGCTCTCATCGGTCGAATATTTTTCACTCTGCATGCAGGAAAGACTTTGCGACAGCATATGATGGCATCATTAAGGGAAAACTCAACAAGTATTCCTTAATGCCAGTAAAATAATAACTCTTAAAATCAATTTTGAGTTTAGAAGAGTATGTCATTGCTAGTTTAAATTTGCTTGCTTTTTAACGAGTTTTCTGAGTAATCCTACTTGTTTAATTGCGACGTACATTGATACAATACTACTGCAGTTGCAAGCTTCCCTGATAAGGATCATCATGGTGTCCTTTTAGCACGAAATTCAAAGGGCTAATTTCATTGTAATACTGAGGAATTACGCACAATTTCGCTTGTTATCCTGTATCCATTTGATAACTGCTACCTTGACACAAATGCTTTACAAGAATTTTCTATGGATGCGATACTAAGTACAAGTACGCCAGTAAATTCGTATGGATAAAGAATTTGTTTAATTTTCCGGGATATCTTCTTACTCCTCGTCCAGTCTGTCCGAGCTTTCTATAACAGTGGGGTAACAGAACAAATATATTCTTATTACAAAGTACAAGTAGGTGTTGTTTTCTAACCCATACTCGCGTTTACAATGAATTCCCCTTTCTGTCCGTGCAGATCGCTTGCTTACAATACGCCCCAAAATTGAGTAAACATTTTTAGTAGAATTACCCTCATCGTCCATAGTTCCACGGATTGAAAAGCTTCCCGCAAGCTCTTTGAACCAAAGTATCCAGTGCCATTTATCTCTCAGTGGATCTCAATTTGTCCTCAATGGGCCAATTATTCCATCAGGCTCCATGTGAGTGTATTCAGCACAACGGAAGGCAGGAATTAGCCCGCGTCTCCCCCCTTCTGGGGTCGCTCCGCCCACAGGCGTTCACGCAGCCTCTCTTCTGTCAGATGGCCAATTATTCTACATCTCACAGAACTACTCACGTTATCAAGCGGTTCACGTAATAAATTTATGGTGTAATGGCTAATGAATCTACGCATTTGCTGATTCGAGGTTTTACAAATTTCTCAATTCAGTATGTGACTCGGAGATCGCTCGAAAAGTTTTACGCGCGTGGACGTGAATCGCATTTTAACCGGTACATTGGATCCAGGGTAACTCAGGTAAACCGAGCTGTCAGACGGTGACAAAAGGAGGTCTCCGAGCGACACTAAAGTTTAAGCAAAAAATCGTCAAAAACAAACCAGGCACTTCTTCAGGAAATATCCGTGACGACAGAAATTAACCGTGTCGTGTTTGGCTAAGCCTGTCCGGACAGTCGGATGCAGCGATCTTTATTTGGCCTAACAGATTGTCGGCGTAACATATCATTACCAAAGATCACAGAAACTGGGACCGTCAATCAACCAAAGAACGTCGTGTAATATAGACAATTTTCTTGTTTGTTGGGAGACTTGAATTAAAAGTGAATAATTGTTACCTAGATGCAATGCAATAGAGAGGCAAATTATTTTTGTGAACACCAATGGCTACAATGAGCTTCAAGATGAATCTTTTCTGTCACGCAAGATAATGCATCAAAAATAAGTGTACTATTTTATCATTTTCCTTTTGATGTCATGCACTTCCTCCTTTCCTTTTTGATCTCCAGGTAAAATCCAGTGAGAAGCTGTAAAATTCCATGTAACCCGAGGGAGAAAATATCTTTGAAACGTTCTTAGTGGTTACTCAGAAGCCCCCAATGTTTGGAATTTAAAAATTCACTTGCTTCAAAATAATATTTAAAAATCTGGAAACTGAACCAGCTCACCCACCTAGGACAAATTTGCCCAGTGGTTTTGCTGTTCATAGGATAGTATGTTATAAATCAAAGACTTTTTCACGACAAACTATTGTTCAACTCGATCCCTCTCAGCTTGTGTTGAAGCTCGTAAGAAAACTCAGGTAACTCTTGAGCAAGCCGTTATCTTCGTTATCTAAGGGGTCGCAAAATTGTGACAGTAATTGGGTGTAGACTGAAGCTTATCATGGTCCAAAAGACTCGGGGAGTTGTAGTGCGGAGATAGGAGATACGATGCACCCAGTGTGTGTGTGCTGGCAGATACCAGGTCAGATAGCGGGTGCAGCTGCACTTCTTAACTGATTACAGGTCCTCGTTAGCGCCAGTGCACGAGTACGCGATGGCCGTTCTTCACCAGGACCAGTATTTTACGCTTCACAGTCGGGCATCCCACGCAATTGAGGACTATCCTAGCGTGAATTACCACGTACATTTCGTTTCAATGTGTACGAAATTTTAAATGATGCTTGCGCTTTATACAATAGGAGCCTTCATTTTCTTGTCGAATTTTTACGTGTTTCATTCATCCGCTATTTCTCTCTCTTTGGCTTTTATTTTGGGTCACACCGCTTACTTTATTAGTTTTTAAGACCTGATTTTGGACTCCAGCTTGCGGTTTGGAACCGTCAACCATAGCTTCAAAGAAAACATAAAAACAACAAAAAATGAAAATTATTTTACTTGTTCTGGATTTTCTAGGACCGCAGGATTAAGCAAGTCAACTTTTATGTCCTCTTGAAAAAAAGTAGTCTTCAATGTCACGGTTTCTCTAGTCTAATGGAGTCTGAGATTTCACAATAATGTTTAGTTGCGTTTTTTGAGCTTTTTACTTACTTTATTTTATTATATACATTTCACTGCGTTTTCCGTAGATGTCTAAAGTCTCTACAGGGATGGATGTTAGGGCAAGAACTGCCTATAAATATGGATTGCAGGTTTGCTGCATTAAAAAACTACACAATCCTGCTCAACCAAAACAGAAAGCTTAGACATTTTTTACAATCCCTCATTTTAAAATGTTGTGCTATGGTTATCCATTATTTCACACTTCTAGTACCTCACAACTGTAATTAGATCGAGTTTCACGTCACACCAACATATTTAAATGAATTGATCGTAAGCCATTCATGTAATTTTTACAGAGTACGGTAAGGTATAATTCTGGCAAATACTTCGGATGCATAACGGGGAAAATTTGCGTAGAATTTAGATTTGTTCATTAATTAATGAAAGGTAATGATTAGGTTTTCGAGTAAATGCAAAAATTATCCAGGATATTTGATAGCAAAAAATAAAAATCTAATCATAGGCTTAAAATTTAATCAAATTCACGGTATAAATTAATCAGCCCTTGCGGTCTACGCAAATGTGTTAGGGTTTTTCCATCTTTATTTCTCTAGTGTTCCGCTGTGACATTAGTTGTCACAATTTCACTTTTATCATTGATATATATAAGTTTCAGATAATAAAAGACCGCATTTTGCTTTTTAGGTCTCTCCATGCATACATTAATCAATTGGTTAATCAGTTCAATTTCATCACCAGCGTTGGATAGCGAGAAATAAGTAAGTTCAGGGAGTACGTGGAAGTATTTTAATATATACTTTTATTGCGTCGTTTTGTAAGATCAGACCTCCAGATAAGTGTAATTAATAGAGTTCAAAGATAATCTTCATTTATTTCGTACCAAACAGTTAATAAAACACTCATGAAAAAGTCAAAAGGATTTATTACGGAGAGAAACTGCCAAGACACGCTATCGCAACAGCATTGCGAGGAGGAACATACAGCTATCTGTAAATTCATTCGGAATACTCATCTTAAATGAGTAGATCTCTGAACGCACTCCGCAGACACAGGAAATCAAAGTGAAGTTGGAGATCCAGGAGGTAATTACTCTATTGTGGACATTATGAAGATTGGTAACGAAGCATCCTTGCGATTAAAGATTCACAAAGCACAATCTCACTTGTACTACCGATGCTACTTAAAGTCACTGATCAAGGATGATGGTAAGCGCATTATATCTTGAAGATATTTTTAACGATTCATTATGTTATTGGTGATAAGAGACAAAAATTCCTTTCGGCATAGACGAGCCTTCAATATTAAAACACTGTGATGGTAGTAGTATGTCTTAATAATCGAAACACAATGTGGAGGTGCTTCTTACACTCTATTATGTAGACTTGCTGAGGGCCAAGACTGCCCCGACGGAGGGTGACCTACGATAGGCCTCGGACGTGGTTGTTGCGACCTGACGCGTTCTACCGATGTTGTGAGAATCAAGTGTCCACTGCCAAACCTAGAAAATAATATCAAAATATACCTATGCTATCCAAAATTTGCTTCTTGTAAAAAATTCTCCCAGACACGTGTTAGAGGACTGTAATAAAATTATAATGAGGAGAAAGGTTAATTAATTTTAAAGAAGGCGTCTGAACTCTATCCTGCGGGAAGGAGGCACGAGAGGCAGCGCTGGCAACCGAGAACGAATGAGGTTGATATGGATTTCTCTGAGGAGTTTCGAAGGTTTGGAAATCGATGTGATAAGCTTTATGAAGAGAATAATTTGATCTTGTACTAATGGCAGCTCTAAAAATTCATATTAGAAATTCATGATGTGAGAAATCATCTGAAGGATTGTAGAGGATTGTACAGATAATTTCTCATTTGACGAGGACATATTTCTTCTCTTAAGAGTCAACATTTTTGGTTCTTTTTTGAGGCATAATGGGGAAATACGTGGGCCAGGCCCATTCCTTCCTCATGGCGTTTCGGTTTTTCGTAGGGAACCATGTAGGTGGTTGGAGGGATATGCTCGCACTGCGCCAACATACTGCTGACGTTTTGAAAACCTTTTCATTACTCTTTAATCCGAACAACGAGGTCAATTTTGTGTACCTAAAACTGTCAAAAGGCGCACCGATTTTCAGTTTTATTACTGGAAGTCGAAAATCTTTATATTGCGTATGTGCAAATTAAAGTAGAAAGAACTAACACTCTGAAATTTTAAACCTTGATGGTTGTCTATTACACCCAACTCAAGGGAACTAAAAATTATAAAAATCAAATTTGAATTTTTTCACTACGAGAAAAAACTTTGAAGTAATTATATGAGCCAAATCGTTGCCAAATCACAAAGTTTTCTCAAGTAAATAGCTTTTCATCTTCAGACAACTCTTGGAGACCTCAATTCTTCCCGTAGTAACTCCTGTAGTAACTTTTCCTGATGTCAAAATTTTGATGCTTCGCGGAAATGTACAAAAATTTTTGAGTAGCGATTCCATACACGAAGATTAGCTCTGTCTTACTAAACGACGGAAGTTCATAAAATTTCCAACAAAATGTCCCTCACCAGTTAACAAACATCCGCCAATCGAATTCACAACTTGAGTAAATTAGCACATTCTGATTGAGTTATCTTTTCTAGAGTAATGTTTCCGCACAACCGTCGCAGGTAAATCAATCAAATAAACGGATATGACGCTGAACATCATGCCAAGGTGAAGGAGGGACTGGATTTGGGGTAACGGCTCTGAATACTTACGCCCAATTAGGCGAAATTAATTGAATGTGAAAACTCCAACGACCAGCCTCAACTCGATCTCAGAGTCACCAATCAAAACACAACTTGCCGCCAGGTTTGTGTTATGTTGTTAATCTAGTCAGTAGAATAAAATTGTGACGTCAAAGTTAGGATGACTAGAACGAGTGACGAAGTTTTCCGTGAAAGTCTGGAACGTCGTATTTCGCACGGACTATGAAAATTTATCGTATAAGCCCGAAAATGCACGAGTTTCAGAAAGTGCAAATATTCTGAGACTTTTTTCCTCAATGCAATTTTAATGTAAAATTTTCTGACACAATTTTTGTTTTTCTCTCGGTCAAATCATTTTTCATTTTGACATCTCACTTTGGAGCGCTAAGCCCAACTGACATCGTTTTACCTTGTCAGTCCTATGCGACAAAACGTCTTATCCATCACGACGATTGAAATACCACACATCACTTACCTCTAATCTACATTCTAAGATGAGTTAGAAGACATCAATGGTGTTTTAGCTCTGGGCGGCACAAGCCGGATATTGTGTAATGATGTTTACAGAAGTAAATTTGAGGAGGATTGTCAGATGTTGTGTCAGTGGCTCATTGTTGTGATAAGCACAATTTGTTACACAATGGAAGAACAGGAGCCGCCTAACGCTCGACCGGACGTTACCTCGACACAGCCATTCCACAGCCACTACCGACTGTCTATTACGCTCATCATCACATTTATGAAGGATCAGCCATCGCATTTTTTTTTTACTATTTTCTAACGATAGATCATCCGTGCATGAATTAGGATAGAGGGCAGGTGTTGAGTTTGGCGGCCGGGAGACCAGGTCTAATTGCTGCAGATCCGGGCATTGAGCTGGATAAGGAGGAGATAGCGTGCACTCTTGGTCCCACTCCAAATGATGGTTGGTGCAATTAGTCAGATTCTGCGATAGTGGCACAGGTGTGCAGTCTCTTCTATCTATGTCGTTCTTTGATAGAACGGCCGCCTGTGGCTTCGTTGCCCGACGATTGCACAGACACTCACTACAGTTTTGCCCCTTTGCTCGTCAATCTAGAATTTATCTATCTTTGAATCGTGCACTTGTGTTCGTCAAGTATTCGCATTGATTTTAATTAACAGGCTCGTTTTATATGACAAAGATTTGAACAAATTCAGAAAGTCAGGTCATTTTATTTTATACGTTCAGTGTTCTTTTCTGTAATTTTTTCTTCACAGCTATCTAGAAAAATCTCAAAACTATTACAGTTGTTTGATTTGCTCACCAACCGCATTCTTGCACTATCCCATCCGGAAAAATCTATTCATCACATAAAAGTGGGACAATTTTCAAAGCCATGGTTTGTGCCTCTTAAAGTTTTAATACACAATATTTTTCCTGGTGTAGATGGAAGTATAAATGTATATATTTCTTTTATTTTATTTGGGAATTGTTGTTCTTAAATTTAAGTTTTCCTTTTCACGTTGTCCAAAAATAGTATGACAACTTCGACAATCTAAAACTTCTAGAATTGAGATCACCAATGATAGTGTGCGACTAGATTTTTAGTCAATGCTCACTATAAGATCAAACTCAATCAAGCATGCAATATTCTAGATAAAGTCTTTGCTCAAGAGTTTCAGAACTGATGATAGATGACAGATATGTAATTTTTTTAAACAATTTCTACAGCATGGAGAGACATATCTTTCTAAAGGAAGCACGTATCTAAATACATAGAACTGCGTTAATTTATTCGGAAATTTACCAATAATAAACAGCATCTGTAATTGAAGCAACTAGTTACAACGCCGTCTCTAATTGAAACTATAGATTAGAATGCCACCCAGGAATACAATTGAAGCCATTGGTTGCAATAGCAACCAATTGTAGCAAGTTACTACATTAGCCATGTACAGCGGAAGCAATTAGTTACAATAGCTGTGTAAAGGTGAAACAATTCGTTACAATAGCCATCAACAACTGAAACAATTGATTACAAATTCCGTGTACAACTGGAGCAACTCGTTATTTTGGCTCGTGTCCAATTGAAGAAATTGTACACCTGAAGCAAGTGGTTACAATAGCGCCTTGTACAACTGATACAATTGGTAACAATTACCGAGTATAGCTGAAGCAGTTGGTTACAACAGCCGTGCACTAGTCAGGTAACTGGTTACTATATCGTACTGTACTCGTACAAGTGAAACAATTGGTGCTCTTGCAACAACATTTGCTGACTGCTAAAATAGGAACGGCTGAATGTGATTCAAAACACGAGGGAAAATGCTTCAATGTTGAGTGATAAATAGACTGTTTACCTTTCACATTTCAGTGATGTTTGATGCAAATATCAAGCTCACATTATACGAGGTTGAGCTACAGGTAAGTTGAAGAGCAGGTAGAGAGCGATTCCGTTTTATAGAGATAGAAAGAGCAGTGTAATTTTGATGTTGGAGTTTATTTCAACACTAACTTAACTGAACCGAGAGCAGGGTTTTAATCCATCAAAACATTTGCCACCTTCCTATACGAAAGAAACATTTGAATGTAATGATCTACATAGTAGTTTTAAATTTTTCTAGTACTGACCAATTAAAAATTAATAACATTAAAGATAGTTAAGATTGTGGTAATATCAGGTTGACTATTTTGTCCTTTCGTAACTGCCACCACGGTGCATCTTGACGGTGTGATAGATCATGGCTAGGAAGAAAGGAATTGAAACAGTAGATATGTGGATAAGTTTGCAAATTTCCTAATGAAAATACGGTGGGGGATTATTTAGAGAGAATAGCATTGGAAATTCTAGGTGAACGCACACGGAGAGAGAGCACAACACACAAATAAAATGGTTTCACAGAGAATGGAAGGGGGAATGAAAATCACAAAAAGACTTGAATCAGAGGAGACAGATGAGGATTAGGGAGAGACCAAAATTTGATAAATGGAAATAGCTACGAAAAAATCAAGCGACAAGTTTTAATTCAGAAATTTCGATAGAGATCGAATTGTATAGAGGACGCTGTTGTCTTGAGCCGATTAGTTGTTTGGTGGAATAATTCTCCGTTAATTACAGCTACTTGCAGCAATACTGGCCATGAAGGGCTCGAAACATTTTAGTTTGAGCTCGGTGCACATTCCACTTGGGAAAGAAAGAAAGTAGGCCACAATTTTCCTCCTTACCAAGGTGTATAAATGGGTGCCTGATAGACCGAAATCAATCGCCATTGCGTCCTGACGTGAGTTATCAGTATTTTAAAAAAAACAATGTTCCAGATGACATGCATCAACTTGATGAATTAATATATCCTTTATATTGATGAGTTCGGCACTAGGATCCGTCAAAGGTAAACTGGAAGAAGTTGTATGACTGACAATCACTGTGTTTCTCGTGTACGAGATTCAGTCCTGATAAATACAATATCGAACCACAATGCCCAGTTTATCACTTTTCTTTTTGTAACGGAAAGTTTCATGGTGGCAACCTGTACTCGGTATGTCACATCCAGTCTCGATTAACTAACCGTATTTGCTCTATATCCCCTTTTCAATTCTACATACTCACGGCACATTTTTCCACTTCTGAGATGTAAAATCCAGAAAAATAGCGCTGGTAGCCAAACGCACTTGAAAATAAATGACTCAATTTGAAAACTGTAAACTAATGTCTTTTTTTGGGCTTGGTGTGGGCGAGAACTTTTAAATGTTTTACGTATGAATTGTCTGCAGATTCAATTGTATTCGTCTAACGCTGTTGGTATTTATTCATTGCCAAGTAATTATTTTAGTGTTAGAAGCTATAATTCTTTCAATAGAAGGATAAAGAAAATAGATTCAATAACACTTCAACTAAATTGTCAATCATGAAGTTAACTTCCAGATTACGCAATAACACAAGAAGCAGAGACAGAGAAGCAGCGAGAGGGCGGAAAAGAATGAGAGGGTCTCATGTTCAGAAGCAAACTCAAGACTTTCACACAGTTAAACAGTAAACGTTTTTGCATTGGAAGAAGACGTCTACCTCATTCACCAGGAAAACATAATAGATATGGCCTGAGTTAGCGAGGGTGACTAACGTCAGCGTTGCCGGAAACGTTGCGATAAACACGAAGATAGCAATGAGCACAATCGACCGCGCGTGAATTAAAGGATCTTACGTTACGATCTGCATATCGTCCAAGCACATAATATCGACGACACAGCTGTGTGCACGCATATCGCCTGCGATAAAATGGCGTAAGTGCAGAGTATCTACCACAGAACGACAGCTCGCGGTTGCAGCAGATGATAAGGCAGCAGCATATGTATATTCACAACTTGTATTCAACCCCCACTCAGTAAACTTGGACTTCAAAGTTAGTTGAATCTCACGAGAAAAATAAAACTCCAGTGTTTTTACGCTTACTGGAAAAATAATCGAGTATATATATATTTCACTTTCTCAATCGATTCGAAAACCAATTCTTTAGCGTCAGTCTCATTAAAATATACCTACGTTTTATGAGTAATATCATAAACAAACTCAGAGGCAATACCCGGAACTAACATCGATCAAGTAATTCTAAGTGCCTGTGGCTTCTTTCTTCGTGCGCTGTTTCGCGTGATTCTGTTAATTTAATTAAACAAATTCATCATTAACGAAGCGTGGCGTGGCAGCACTTACGGTATACTTATTTAGATTTAGGATTTAAATAAAACATTTGGTGACAGTTGCGTGAACTTTATGTAAGAAAGAACAGTACGGTGTTTGATAATACCTGCCCAAAGACCAATGCTGCTCTATGAGTTCTCGTCGATGTCATTTCAAACGCATGGTGAGAACTTAGACTCTAAAGCGCGTGGTGAGAACTTAGACTCTAAAGCGCGTGGTGAGAACTTAGCCTCTAAAGCGCGTGGTGAGAACTTGTACTCTAAAGCGCATGGTGAGAACTTAGACTCTAAAGCGCATGGTGAGAACTTAGACTCTAAAGCGCATGGTGAGAACTTAGACTCTAAAGCGCGTGGTGAGAACTTGTACTCTAAAGCGCATGGTGAGAACTTAGACTCTAAAGCGCATGGTGAGAACTTAGACTCTAAAGCGCATGGTGAGAACTTAGACTCTAAAGCGCGTGGTGAGAACTTGTGCTCTAAAGCGCATGGTGAGAACTTAGAGTGAAACCTATAACAATGACCACGCAGGTGCTACATTATGAGCCTCTGTTGTTGTAAATCGCTCTACGCCACAGTAAGTACCACTTAATTTCATTTCCATTTTGCTCTATTTTGGTGCTATTGTCGACCTGTTGTTGTCCCTTTAATCGCTTTTGTCATCGCAAATCTCTCCTGCAGTGACAACGACCAGAGTGAGCTACACCCGGGTCCCCGGGCCCTGTCACTTTATAACGAGAGACCAATTCAATGACACCAATTAATTTGAAATTATACATACAAATGCAACAGCGTTTCTCTATTTTGCAGATTGTTAATATCTTCAAATATTCCATCTTTTTTAGTGACTTACGGAGTGAGAGCTCTTGTGTACGTGCAAAGAGCGACAATCATTTTTCTATGTTCGTTCTCAGCTGCCATTATATAGATAAAGATACCCGTTAACTTGATTTTTATCACATTTTGGAATATACTGGCTTGTCTGTGATAAATATACATGTCTTACGTTTTTCATCGTTGCCTTTCTTACTTAAAAATTTTTGCGTAGCTGGACGAATTATTCTTACTGTGCTCCAAACTTCTTGCCATCAGGCCCACAACTCTCATAACTTTCGCCGCTCCAACATTCGGGGCAATTTTTTTCTTCTTTGAAATTAAAACCTACCTCAAACATCCATGCGACTGACTCCTCGTATCAGTCCAAACACATCGCCAGGTGCAAGTTTTGGAGTATCCTAAGCATTACCAAGAGCAATATCACATAATTACCTTCTCTACGCTTTATTTGTACTTCCTGTTGCAGGATAACTGATAAAACTTATCAGACTCCTCTAAAAACTGCGCGCTTTGGCGCTACCTGCGCTGGATGTCTCACAGAACGCTGTCGCAGCTGCAGGTTGCCTGCGAGACTCGTTGTGCCTTATAATTGATTACTTCTCTTGTACTAGCAATGTCCTCGACTTGCGCTTGAAGTTTATCCGTCATTTTGAGGACAGGAACCATAGAAATGAGTCAAAGCATCCGAGTTTTCGTTGTTCACTGCTTAGTTTTAGCGAAAGTTTTCGCTAACTGTTTTCGCTAAGTTTTCGTTCACTGCTTAGTTTTCGTTGTTCGCTGCTTAGTGTTTCATTTTAACGGAGAAAGTACAATTTCTGAGAAGTGACACCAAAGACGTAATGAATAAATGCGTTTCTTTCTATTGTGGGAATCCCAAAGACTGAGTTTAGTTAGAGGAGCAGAAACGTACGTAGAAATTTATTCTACTTTATACGCTACCTGAAAATTTTCGATGAAAATGCCTAAAGCATCCATCACCGAGCCAGCAGTGTTTAATCAAAGTTGTACTTTAAAGTTTCATTAAGATTTCATAATTCAAACAGCTTCACAAAATTTAATCCTTCAGCGCATGATTTTCTCATGATTCGCTCTCTCTCTTCAGTCAAATTCAGGGAGGCAGTTCTGTTTTCCACTGATCAACACAATGAAGTAGGAAAATGCTGTTTAACATAACTAAAAATCAGCTTTGAAGAGGCACTTAATGACGATGACGAATTCACAATTTATAACGAAAAATAAATAAAACCCCTACATTTAAGCCTAAATGAATTGCTCCCCAAACAAACCCTCATATGCTATTACTTTTAAAACAGATAATGCAGTTCTCTCTCACCCATTTTCGAAATGGATTTCAGTTTCCTAAGATCAACAAAAGACTGCAGGAAAACACGCATCAGCACAAAAAATCTATGCGTCCAGTATCCTTGCATTATATTTATATGTACATCATCTTATGCGAACCTCAACTTATGCAGATGAAAATTAGTCCCAGTTTTTTAAAATTTTTCATAACTTGATTGAAGTTTAGGATCGGTTGAATCACTGATTAATTTTATCTACACTTAGGTTCTCCTTTCTATTTAAACCTCGGCTCTGCTGACCGCGTAGTGCAAATTATTTCAAAAGAAATATGTTATGAGGCGACTTCTCAAAGATCTTGTTTTTACAGAGGATCTAGACGCCAATCTTCCAAATTCTAGCTGACAGGGAAAACCTAGAGCTATGGAGGAGACGTCGTGAGTATCAAATAATAGCATCTAAGAGACTGCTTCTAAGCTTGGAAACGTGCATCTGTTGGAGCATTCATGTAAGAAACCTCAAATCTGTTGCAGCATCTAGGAAACTGTGCCTTATTGGAGCATCTAAGAAACCATGAGTCTTTTGGAGCTTCGACCACCAGCAGCGTAACTCATTTCCTCTGCCACAGCTCCCACACACGCTCCCGAGAACGTGGTCCCTCTGTCATGCTTCCCTCAACACACACGCTCCCTAGACGTGGTCCCACACGTGCATGCTGCTCCACCTCCCACAGCTCACACGCTCGCTAGAACGTGGTCCCTCTGTCATGCTTCCCTCAACACACACGCTCCCTAGAACGTGGTCTCTCTGCCACACTTCCCACTACAAGCACGCTCCCTAGAACGCTGTCCCTCTGTCATGCTTCACTCAACAGACACCCTTCATACGTAAGACGCACACAGTCTAACATTGTCCAACATTGTAAACAGTCCAACATTCTAACCACTCCAACATTGCACGCTCTCCCATACTTGCCTCCTTATTTGCCCCAACATCTGTGCTGACGCCGTGTGTGCTCAGCTCTCTCTACACACACATCTCCGCCCCTCCTGCAAAGTGCACCATTTGCCAGTCACATTTACAAAGCTGCGAAGCCGCTTTTTTGCCCTTATACAGAAGAAATAGTGACCTGATTTTTCATTAATAAATTATGTGAAAATGTTCTTAATCAAAACACTAAGTTATACCAAAACAGCGTGTATGGAGAAGAACTTTGGTCGTTTCTAAGTCTTTTACTTTGAAGAGCCGTGCGATGAAATTGTAGGATTGTTTGATGGAAGTCCATAATAAATATTTAGCTGTTAGAGCCAAGGATGATCGATAAAAAAAAATTCAGTCGCTTCGCCATTGGCCACAATACCTCAAAGGTAAGAATATTTAGGTGACCTTAAACTAGAGCCGCACTCAACCACAGAAATCCATTTCCAATTCAAGCCGCAGGCTTTGATTTTATGAGAAGCTCTTAAAAAAAAATTATTTTTAAATGACTAAGACTACCTGAACTCCTTCGCCCACTCAATTCATCACAAATGGCGCAAAATTTCCGACCAAGACTGTGAGGTCACGACTTCCACAGGCAGGCCTGGAGATGCAGAAGGCATCGGTAAAGAGGCATTGGCAGCTGCATGACGTCATTGTTATGTTGCTCAGTCTAGGATGATCATTGCCAGCATCATGACACCATCACTAATTTACAATGCTGCTCAGTCTAGGATGATCCTTGCCAGCAGCATGACACCATCACTAATTTACAATGCTGCTCAGTCTAGGATGATCCTTGCCAGCAGCATGACACCATCACTAATTTACAATGCTGCTCAGTCTAGGATGATCATTGCAGCAGCTCGCCCTCCCTCGCAGAGATGTGGTACGGGCGCGTGACGTCACTGCAACGAGCTGGCTACCCTCGTTCGGTTGTTGACTGCCTGCAGCTACGCACTACGCACTATAGCTGCCCTGGCTCTTTGGTTACTCCTTCTCAGTCACTGGATATTACACCTCGGTCACTGATTGCTCCACCATGGTCACTTGTGACTGCACCTGCACTGATTACTTCCCTTCGCTTACAAATCGCTTCCTCTCAGTCAATGATTACTTGCTCCCAGTCCATGACTACGTCCCCTCCATCAGTGATTTGTTCTCCTCAGTCACGTTACTTTCCTTCAGTCAATGATTATTTCCTCTCGGTCATTGATTACTTTTTCTCGGGCAATGATTACCCTCATCTCGTGTTTTAAGCATCAAGTTTTAAGTATTGCGAGTGCACACGACTCGTTAAAAAATTACAGGAATAGATATCGAACCAACTAAGCTCTAACATGGCTTTCCCATGATTTCCCATGCTATTCTATGGCTTTCCTACACTTACCTAAGTCTCAACTGCTGATATTCTATCTATGTATTATTTTGCTTGTTCCTCCCTTAGTTAGTAAGTCCGTCCGTTACGCTCTCATCCAAGTTTGCAGTTTCATGGATACAAAATTCCTGAGTGTTACATCAAAAAATCGCCTTTACATGCATTGATACGTTTGACATTTTATCAGGTTAGCATAGTTTAGGCAATGTTGACGAACTTTTTTCACGGGTCCATGGTTTTTTATGTTTGACTTATTATCAGAATAACGTTGTTTAAGATAGGATAGTAAGATATGTTTGGTTAGGATAGAATATGTTATATTGACGGAAATTTTTCACGGGTCCCCCTAGCTGAACGACGACATTGCTTAACTCATTGATTACGACAATTCAAATGATTCAGGATAGGATAGGTTAGTTTAGATTAAATTAGGCTAGGTTAGGATAGGTTAGGATGGGATCGGTAAGGGTAGGTTAGATAATGTTGATGAAATTTTTACGGGTTCTTGGTTTTTTTTGTTTGACATATTATCAGAATAGCTTTGGTTAGGATAGGTTAGCATGGGTTATGTTAGAATATGTTATGCTATAGAATTTCTTGGGTAATGTTGACCGAATTTTTTCGCTGGTCTACCTAGCTTATGGATGACATTGTCCGTGGAATTTCCACGGGACTTGCTAGTACAAACTAATCTAACCAACCAATACATGTGATATTTATTCCGACTCTGAACCTGCTGGGTTTATACGCCGAAAATCATTGTGGAGTTGATGAAGCTTGTATCACAGATACGCTCATCACACTTTCGGCTGTTGGGTGTCACGCACGGACAGACGGACGCGGCTCTAATCATGTTATCATGTTACGATGATATTACGATTCAATTACCTAATTTCGATCTGTAGGACTGGTATATCGTCTTTGAGTTACCATGGCAATCTCCCATGCCCCATTCTTTAATCACCCTCTCAGCCCCGTCTGATTACCAACTCATCACTCTCCTATTACTCTCATTTTAGTCTCTGATTCCTCCTCATCAGCCCCTGATTTCCTTTACAGTTCCACCATTTCCCCCAAAGCAGTTGGTTCTTCTTAAGATTACATTTACGAGCTTCAGTGTTAAACCTCTCGCTGCTTTCTGATGACTTCACGTTACTCTCTGAAGAACCTCATTTCAACATTTTACACGGGTATCACGATACAAATGTGTTATTATCAATTAAGGATGTTTAGGTTAAGGTGTTTTAAAAACCAATGTATCGACATTTCATGTTTGTCCTTTATTGGAAATAAATGTTTTTCTTTATTTTCTTTCTTTCTTTGCCTTCGGATTAACCTCTCTTCCCCTCTGATTCATTGACCTAAATGTGTTCTCTGGTTACAATCGTACCCTTATCCTTTCATCTCCTAAAGAGCATGTCTGAATCCCATTCTGTTCCGTCCTGCACCACCATGTGCATGGTTCTTTGATACAAACTCCTTGAACACAAACAGTTGGAATATCTCTACATCACATGATTGTATTTCTTCGCAAATTTGCCTGTTGTGTGATTACCTACTCAAGGTAGTTAATTCCTATTTAGAAATTATCAACTAATGGACTAGTGCCTTCAAACAGACGAAATCATTTGTGCATCGTGAGATCAGTTTTTTGTGTATCGCATAGGGTAAAATTCAATTTTTTTTGCTTGGTGAAGACAGTTCCAGTTCTTACTAACGCTTACAGAGAAATCCTCGTTCGTTTTAGCCAAACTTACATTATTCCTCCAAGCTGCATTGTTTAACGGTCTGTTATATCATAAATTTCCATTTTACCGAGACTATTTCCCATTGTCTGCTCAGAAAATTTTTTACTAAATTGTTTTCAATTGATAATAAAGAATTTTGTCTTCGTTCATCATAGTTCAGGAAGTAATTAACAAATTTTTTTATACAGTGTAAGTTTAATTTACAATTGCAAAAGTGTCATCAACAACAAATTTCAAGGTAAAATTTGGCTATAAAACAACCTCGATTTTTTAGTATGCTTTGACCTTGATAACTTTTTACTTGTCGCTTTTCTTTTAGAAATTATGGAGTTAGGTATAACAAAAATCAGTACTCTACTGTGAGTAATCAGATTGGATTATATTGAATACCCTGTTTCTTCTAATAACGAGTGGAAATACCTTTCAATTACTAATCCTCAAGCACAAAACTCAAGTCTTTCACTAGGACATTCGGAGAAATTCAGTATTTGTGAATACCGTCCGTTGCAACTTTTTCAGTTACGAAAGGTATTACTGTTACCCATTTCCCTGCGTGCCAGTGAAAGGTGACTTATCTGCAATATCAAAGACGAAGTTGAATTTCACCCAACATTACTATACCGAAAGCAAGCTGCTGCATTATCTCAAAGCTTACAACTGAAAGTAGAGTATTGAATCTTGCGCTATGTTATTACTGAGAGCAGTGTGATAATTTTGTCTTATGGTATCAGTGGAACCAGAGGGCGGACAGCGATGAGCAAACAAGCGAGCAAGCCATTTGATTTTCAATTTTTGCTTACAGCAATCTTTTTTACTTGTCTTGAATAACTTTATTCTCGGGTAAAGCATAATATTCTTACAAACTTCTAGGTTAGAAAATTAGTTCAATGAACGAAATGCCCCAACGGGTCAAGGATGGTCTGTTATACTCATTATACGTTTAAAATTTAGTGACTATTTGTGCCTGGATGTCAGCTTACTTGGTTGATTGCTTGCTTGCTTGCTCGCTTTATAATATTCACATATTCAGATTTTCACATTCTTCTTAGATATTCACATTCTTCTTGGCCCAGATATATTACACACGCCATATTTTGGACACAGATTGTCAGAAACATCCATATATGAGAAAATATTCCCCAATATTTCTCCCACAAATTTTTAATGTAAATATTTCTCGTTATTAGTTATTTTTTAGCAGTAAAAAAAATGATGATCAGCCAATATCTAGGTTAAGAAAGTAAGTCACATAAATACCTGAGGCACTGGCTGTCGGTATAAGATGAGGTCTTGATTTGCATGGGGAAACTTGTGCTGCAGCTCGGTGATTTTTGTATGGGTTGAGCTAAACCCAGGCAAACGGATAGAGAATGATAAAGTTTTACTTTGGCAACAAAGGATAGGCATATAAAAATACGGCTAATAGGACTGTTATTCATTTACATTGGAATACAAAAAGCATTTCAACCTATGCCTAATTTGAAGAGATTACTTTAAATAGACAACGTTCCAACGAGACAAGGGTTATCCAGGCATGTTTTTACATACAGGACGGCTCGTAAATTGAAATTCCCAAATCCCACACGGACCACAACTGCGTGAATATTTGCTGCTTAGTCTCTCGTCATTTTTTTTTCTAACAAATTTCTTTTTACCCTTCCAACATTTCCTGAGTTGCCTCCTGTCTCGTTGTGGTTACCCTCGCATCACCTCCTGATTGCTCTCCTACTGACGAATCATAACCCTCACATTAACTCCTCATTGCCCTCATTATATCTTTATTGTAGTCACATCACCTCCTTCATTATCTTCATTACCCTCTCACTACATTTAATCACCCTCACATCGCCCTCTCATTACAACTCACAACCAATTATTTTTTCTCATGTTCCCCCTCATTACCCTTTCATCACTCCTCATTCCCGCACATCGCTCTCTCATTACACTCATATCACCCCATCATTACTTCACATCCCCCTCATTGCCCTCTCATCACCCTCACATCCCCTCATTGCTCTCTCATCACCCTCATATCCCCTCATTGCCCTCTCACCACCCTTACATCCTCCTCATTACCCTCATACCACTCCTTCATTAATTTACATCACTCCCTTGTTACCCTCCTATCACCCTCACACCCCCCTCATTACCCTCATATCACCCCATCATCACTTCACATCACTCCCTCGTGATCCTCTCATCACCCTCACAACCCCCCTCATCACCCTCACATCCCCCTCATCACCCTCACATCCCCCTCATTACCCTCACATCACCCTCATCACCAAGACCCGTTATCAGCCGGACGCGGGCCGTTATCAAGGGAGCGGCAACACCGCAGCGCTGCCCGCATCGTTTTATCAGTTTCTTTGACGGGCACCTTGAGATAACGGCGACTGGGTGTGATGGTGGTGGTGGTGGTGGTGATGGTGAGTATGGTGGTGGTGATGGTGAGTATGGTGGTGGACTGCATGGCTGAACCAGTTCACCCATAATGTCCTGATGACTGGGTCCCAATATTTGTTTAGAAATTTATTTCCGATCTCTTATTCTTTCGCAGGCAACCAATGACGTTGTATCCTAAGATCTGTCTTTCTTTCTTTTATGGTCAATCCTTTCAATCATTGAGTTATTAAGTCATGATTTCCTGAGTCAGATTTTGTTACCGGAAAACATGTGAAACGCTTGTTTCTTTCATTTGCATGTGCGGTTCTAAATATTCGAGTCTTGTACAAATAATATTTCTTTGCGTTGCGAAGAATAAATGAAACGGCAGCTGCCACCACCCAAAAGGAGTTATATTAATGTTAAAAAGAATCCATGTAGTAAATTCAACAAACAAGTAACATGAAAGTTGACTCATAGTAAAAGCAGGGCAAATGGTAAGCAAATGCCAAGCGTTTGGTAAGCAAAGTTTAGCTCCGTGCATAGTGGGATGGAGTTGCATTGTTCGTCATTGTACCGTGCATCTCAACTCTCCCTCCTTGAATCTCTATCGCAATCTCTATCTACCCGAGGTGTGGTTGTTTTGAAATGCTATAGAATCCTGCGACGGCTTCTAGTGATGTGCTGCAATATCAATACGAAAGAAGATAGCGCGCTGAAACGAGACG
>JACJUY010000020.1:456108-489551 GCA_014220935.1 Platorchestia sp. MABIK
GCAAAGAGTTGCTCAGCCAAACACGCCAAAGAAAACAACCGCAGATAAGAGTTGGCGTGAAGATAACAGTCGCCGCAGCTGATAACTCACGACAGCCTCTGCTCCGATAAGTTCTTGACGCACGACAGGCTCACGAGGGAGGGATGGAGCCACTTGTGCAACGCACGCAGGGCTGTGGTTGGTGGTGCCCTGCTGCATCTGTGTGTATGCTGGTGGGCTTATTTTGCGACGCTCTCGGTGCTGTGTCTATGCTGACGGTCTTGATGACGTTCCTCGTTTTGCTGGTCGTACGTGTGTCGCTTTGACTTGCTCTCGAATGTTTGGACGGAATTTGATACCTTGTTTTTTTCAGCGAAATTTTTTTAGCTGGGCCGTTTCCGACGAAATTTGATCTTTTGTTTCAGCGCAAAATTTTTCGATTGAACAGTTTAGTAGCCGAAATGTTTGCACTGCGCTTCAAAAATTTGTCATTGTTTCACTATCAAGGACGATGATGCAGTTTTTGCTTCTATACTTTACTGCTCAACTGTCTTTTCTGTCAACCAGTTCTCTCGTGCTTAATAATCGGAGCACACAGCAATAGGATAGATGTTAATGCATGCCCTGGATATTCTCAACACCATGTTTATTACAAACATTTGTTCCTATCCTCCGTAACTGCTCGTGGAGACGTGGTAGTAAGGTAACCCGTATGGTTTGTTCTCTATAACGTAATTATCATTTTTTTAAATGCTTCTGTTTAACCATATGCCATTCCAGACCAATTTTCTTCTATGCGCGATGGAGAACAAGCTTTTGGAATTCCTTTACTTAAAAAAAGGCAACACGAACATCCCGTTTCACCAAACACAACTATAAAGACTGCTAATTCTGCCCCAGAACACTTGGGTACCTCAAAGGCTGAGGCAGAGCTCCATCCAATGCGGTGAGATCTCGGACTCTCGTTATTTCCCTACCGCCTTCCGACCTCAACCAAACTGTCTATGGAGTTGGAAAAATTTATTTTTGTCATTAAAACTTAGAAAACAGTAAATAAATCACGAGTAAACTTAGCACCAGTCGACTTGCTCTTTTCGAAAGACAATTCAGCCCGAATTAGGCTGAAGTTCTTTCCAAGTGACCTGTATCTCAACGCAAATTAGTTCGCTCATCATCGTCTCATCGCCGCAACCGAGATCGAACACGACGTCATTACTAGATACCCCTCGTGTTCTGAACACTAACTATGCCCAATGGTCGTTGTATCTGTGTACCTGGGAGGGTAAACGTGTTCTCAGAGCATTGACATTCATCTCTTCACATCTTGTAATGCCAGTAACTGAAAAATAAATGCAATTTGTATTGCTTTTAGACTACCTATTCAGAGCAGGATATAAATCTTCATATATTAAGGGATGCAATCTTCGAAGTCAGTTTTAAATAACTTTAAGCTCTGATAAGCCTCTGAGATTATGTTCTCTGGATTAGGCATAGTTTTAAGTAAAAAGGCCTTCTTACTTGAGATCTTGAGATAGCATCACTCTTCTGGCTTTTTACCGCCTAGAGTTAGGCTTTTCTTTCTGCGGAGATAAGGGTTTCGATAGCCAACTTAAACGAAGAATTATCCAACTTGATCTTGATCTTTGAGACTAACAAAACAACCGTGACCGCAACTATCACTGAAGTAATTTCTGACGAACAATTCATGAAAGCTGCAATGAACAAATTCATCATTTATACCTTTATGCTAGACATTGACTCTAGCTAAAAGCATTGTGTTATTCTCCTCTCGTTATCTTAACACGAATAGATTCTAATTAACTTCACCTTACTTCTATTAATTTCTGTCAGATGTCTTTCCTCCCGTTGCAACAAGCTCCTTTATTAGACTGGCACTTGGATCAGGTTGTCACCGACATGAGAATAGTGACGGAACTGCCGAGTGAACTTAGAAAATTACTGTAGGGCACAAATTCCCCGAGAAGTGAAATCTATGAGCATTTTTATTGAGTTTATCATGTATGGCCTGTGGAGGAAATTCAGGGTTGGAGGTTTTTCAGTTAATATCTTTACCGACTGTCACAAATCTAACTAAGCAACTTGAACAGTAGAGGTCTGAGATAAAGATCTACCTCAAGAAGGAAGATTAGCACCGATAACTTTGAATCCAGTTAAATATCAATATGAGATCTGGTGTAATCAGTGCAGAGAAATGGTTATGAGATCTGAATCTGAATTGGCTCTGATAGATAGGTAAATGGTTATGAGACCTGAATCCGTATCTGAGTGAGATCTGAATAGATGGTTATGAGATCTGTATCACTATTGGCTCTGATAGATGGATAAATGGTTATGAGACCTGAATCCGTATCTGAGTGAGATCTGAATAGATGGTTATGAGATCTGTATCACTATTGGCTCTGATAGATGGATAAGTGGTTATGAGACCTGGATCCGTATCTGAGTGAGATCTGAATAGATGGTTACGAGATCTGTATCTGAATTGGCCCTGATAGATAGGTAAATGGTTATGAGACCTGAATCCGTTTCTGAATGATATCTGAATAGATGGTTATGAGATCTGTATCTGAATTGGTTATGATAGATAGGTAAATAGTAATAAGATCTGAATCTATACCTGAATGTACATTTCAATGATATCTAAATAGAGGGTTATGAGATCTATTCTATTTTTACTCGGATTAGATGCAAGGTGCCCCCCAAAAAAAATACACTCTCTCTTTGACTGCTCAGTACCCATGTATTTTGTTTTGATATGAGAGTTTGTGTACAGAAAATTATGCTTAATGATTTAAATCAACTAATTTCATTTAAGAAAATCAAATGTCATAACAGAAAACTCAGTTGCATCTGAAACAAAAACACACGAGAAATCTTCAATCACAGGGTGAGTACATTTTTATGAGACACCCTATGGATGCGTAGCAGAATCTTCAGTAGCACCATTCCTAAGTTCATCCCATGTAGGAGTCAACTTAAATTAGCTTGTTTGAATAGGTGCGCTCGGTGAGGTGTCATTTTTTGGATCAGTTGGTCACAGATAACAAGTAAATCTTCACCTGAGCGTTAAATGCCGCCAGCAATGGATCAGTCAATGACATGGAGTTGCTCTTCAACCCTGAGAAAACGTCTTCCAAATAATAAAGGATATTGTGTGATCATAAAATTGATAGGGGATATTCTGTGCATTTTGAAATGCCCTCTCCAGAGGGACAAAAAAAAATTAATTACGTGTAAGGCTAACATTTGTGGTAGGTGTCTTTTTTAAAAAAATAAAAGAAATGCCATCATTGTTGCGCCATGTCGGGCCAGTGTCTATAATTGTACGCCTGCGTTGAGTTGGGAATAGTGGGTCAGATACCTTTCCTATACATAAAGAACTACATGCAGTTGAGTTATAAATCAAAACCTTCCTCACGGAATCTTCAGTGCTTTAATATATCTGGTCTTTGCGCCAGCGTCAACGTAAACCTTGGGTTTGTAGTGCGATATCTGGTTAATTTTCATTAGGAATTGTTAGAAAATATTATAAAAATCATTATTAATGAACTTTACAGTAGTCGACTTGGGCTGTTTGAACGACAATTCGGTTCAAAATCGTCTCAAGTTTCCTGAAAGCTACCTGTGCTTATTCCTTCCACCTGGCGACAGAAAGTATGTACTGTACAGTACGGCTAATTTAAGGCAATGATCATCCTCGAACAGAACTTTGCCTGAATTTTAACCATCTACTTCAAAAAATTAGTATTTAACTATTTTCAAGGCAAATAATGAGTAATACCATCGAATTTTAGAGTCACTTTTTATCACCACTCCGAAATCTTATCTAAATAAGGACATTAGAGCTGTCAAATTATTCGTTGATCCAACCTATTTTTGTTACTCTGATAGTAACTATTACACTGCATGTAATATGTATGTTCAAGTGTGCGTGTGTGAGCGTGTGTCCGAGCATTCGTGATTATCATAGCGCGTCAGATTTGTTAATGAATTTAGGGAAAGTAGGTTTCAATCCTTGAGTGATTGATTTCTGTTTAATTATTTCCTTCACCTGAGTATAACAAGTTCGAATGTTCTCATATTTCAGCAGTGCAAATGAAAATTATGTATTTCATAACGTTTATAAAGAAATTTTCATTCGTACGCTGTTCGTTTTCAACAAACTACGAAAACATTACGACGATCATTGGTTACCACAATGAGCGATAGTTCAATGAACTTACAAGATTTAAATTTCGTGTCCAAAGCAAGGAAAAATAACAAATGTTGTACAAATTTCCACATTCACACAAGTAAAATGCTTTCAAGAGAATTATGCAAATTTTGCTCATGGTTAAATATTTGCAAAGGTCAAGAAATCATTTTTTAATGCGCATGTTAAGATTCGGGTTTGTTTGTTCGTGTGTCGAAATTTTTTTTGTTTTTGTTCTATGTGAGAGTGAGTATGCTTGGTAGTATCTGATAAAAGATAAATGAACAGCCGAATCTTGCATTGAACAATATTGATGCGCTCTATTGCATATTTACAAGTGGTGGCTAAAGTGCAACTGTATTAGAAGACAGCCCGTGAGATGTAACATTTCTCTGTGGAATAGAACATACAAGCTTTGAAATGGATTTAACATAAATGGGTTATAACAGAGCTGACAGTAGTGTGCAATACGATATCTAACAATTAAACAGATCCCCTAGCAATCACCGAGCAGTGGGGCAATAATCACATGTGTGAAAAACAGTTGCCAAATGTCGTTGCGCAGGCAACCCAAAATTGAATCCTGATCTGCTGGGCGACTTGACGTGGCTCCTCCCATAGAGCAGTCAGTATTGCTTCGAACGTTGTGAGGTGAGGTATAGTGTAACTAGTCAAGCAGCTGCCTCTCCCACTGCGTGGGGAGATCGATACTGGTATTCATTGTGAGTGCTGTTATTTTTTTGATGCTGTTAAACCAAGAGCACTTCGTAACTAGTATTCTCGGGATGGATTCCAAGGACTACAACAGGATTTTTCAGCGTTTGATCCTGAAAAGGTAAATTAACAGATTTTATTCCATTGAATGGCAGTTGTAGTAGTAGTGGTGTGGCACATGATGGACGCGATGCCCCCCAACTAATCACAATTCTCGGTGATCGATTCGTGTACGCTTATCGTTCCCCCTGATATTGGGCTTTCACTGCGATAAGGCAGCGTTTGCTTCCCTTCAAACTTGACGATGAAACCCTGATTCGGGGTTCGTGTTCGGCTTTTACTATCGAACTATTATCATGAAGTGATAAAAAGAGCTGGATGGCAATGTCACATTGTTAGTATAGCCTCTCTGTCACTGCGTTGTTATGCGATATTCTCGTGCTAGCTAACATGCGAAGCTGCGGTGCTGTCACTCCTGTTGCGTGAGTGATGATTCCCACATCCCACGTATTTATTCCTTTGTTAATAACACGATGTTAATATACAACAGCACAAGGCGACAGAGAATATTGTTATTTAAGAACTAAAAGTTATAGTATTTTTCCGGTAAAATTTTTAAAATTTCGTTTGCAGGACGTTAATGCAAAGCGATCCTAACTTTTGTGAAAGTTGAATTAGTGGTTACGTGAACTGGGGAGGAATTATTGGTCTGATCGAGACGACCGGTGTTCTGGTCCTCGTTGTGACTTCTGCGAGACACCAGTTGTTATGCTCGTAAATGTTTTGAAAATGAAGTAGTATCATGCACAAGTGTGCGTCACCGGGCGAGTGTTCAGATTGTAAGTCAGAGCTTCAGATTGAGTTCTTTTGTTCCTCATTTTTGAATATCGTTTGTCTGTTAATTTGAGCCATAGCTCCAAGTGGAAGCCATGCTGAAAATCTCGACGATTAAATCTTTTTTCAAGTTTTAGAAGCTATCGATAAGCTTGATACATCTGTCTGAGTTCTTAGAACATGACGTGCATCAATCATGTGCAGCTCAAGGGAACCAAAATACGTCACAATAGCTGGAAACGAAGGTGTGTTGTTCGTACTCTTTGCTCAAAAGATGATGTGTATATTTTATCAAATCTTTTTCATGTCTTATTACAATACTAAGTTTTATATTGTTCGAACTGAAAGATCATTAACACAGCGTCACAGACAAGTTTTGCGTGTTCCGTGTTTTTAAACAAACATCGCACAGCGACATGTCATCGATGATGTTCCACGTATAATTTAGTGATCGCACTGGCTTCCTGCTGCCCAGCTCGTGTAATTTTATAAATTGAGTAAACATTACTGTATATCGTCTCGGACACATTTTGTTAAAATAGGTATAATAATATTTTATTCAAAATTCCTGAATAAAACCTGTCTAATAGAAATCCATTATTATTACTCTCACGTCACCAAATAAACTTTTTTGTTCCGTGTTTCATGTTCGTATATTTTTGAAAGAACGTGCATCACCCTGATTTGTACCCCCCTCAGGGGGATGCAACTATTGTCTCTATGTGAATTAGCGCTCCCAGGAGGACAATGTGAGGGCCCGAGCTAAAAGTTAGGAAACTTTAGTTTTTGCTAAATTATCATTGGTTTTTGTTTTGTTACAGACCAACTTTTTTTTGGTTCACTGCTGTCCTGTTTTTTCAGCACCTACTACTTTCTTCTTCAACGTTGATCTTGTTTCATGAACTTCTTTCTCATCTTACTGTTTCTACACCCTTTCTGTATAGATTCCACGTTCCCTTAACTCCATACTAAATGCTGCCTTCTTCCTTCCTCTCGTTGGATCTCAATTGTTGAGGATAGGGAGGCTTAAACTAACTAATAACCTAATCTGATTTGTACCTCCTTATAGGTCTTGTATTATCTTTTTATGTTCTGAGGGTACATCTTGAAACGCGACGTTTGTCGACTTTTTGCATCTTAAATCTTAACGTCGACATTCGTCAAGAAATGAACTGTCAAATACAACTGGACGTTGCTTCACCAAACAATTGGTTCAAGCATTTTTGTGCAAATATATACATCCATTGCAATTGTTTAAACCTTGTTTTACTGTTGGACTAGGCCCTAAGCATCAAGCCGTCAAATACATTTGGATTTTGCTTCAAGAAGCAACTTTGGGTTACGAACCGCCGAATCTTACTGGATTTTGCGAGTAACCAATCGTCAAATATACCTAAAGGCTTCTACTAATTGAGCTTCTACTTTTTTCTAATTTTACATCCTCAATGAGCCTAAAGTGAATTTAATATAATGATTGTGTGCTGACGATTTCTCGAGAGTCCCATATCGATTTTGTTGCTCCATTTCGAGCAAATATATTTGTCTAATACGGAGATAACGTTCAAAGGAGTGCGTGCATCGTTTCAGTAATTCTGCTGGCAAATATGCGCCCCTGATAGATTCTAAAATGATAACACCACAGTTTTACCTTGATTAAATTGAAGTTTTCATAGAGTTATATTTACTTGAACACATTCCATCATGAACACTGTAGTGTTGAACACTGTAGTGAGAGTTTCAGTTGATCTGAATCCCATGTATTCTCGAGTTACGTTCAGTCCACATACATTCTCCATTCACTTGAACTTTTTCTAATTTAAAGAATACGGCAGCGCTTTGTTGTATGATTTTTTTGCCGTAACGTCATAGCACGAGACCATCCAAGCTCAGAACAGACCACGCTGAGGCTTGACGTTCAGTCCAGGAAGAGAAATGAATAAATTAACGTCATGCTAATGACATATCGTCGTCTGTACTCCACGGCCCTTCACAATTTAGTTGTGATCGGATGCGCTCGACTACCGATGTGCTCCTACCCCGATGTCCGTGCATGAAAATGTACTTGTGTACCTATGTACACCTTTACCGATGGAGTCGGGCATCAATTTACTCGTACACAAATGTACTTGTGAACCATTTCATGTGCTCACGCGCCAGTGTACTTGGGTACCATTGCAATCGCGTATCAGTGCACCCATGCGCCAATGTTCAAATGTAAGAAAATCATTGAATTACCGATTCCAATTTGGCTGAAAGTGAAAATTAGGCAATCACCTAAGCATACCTGAACTAACGCCTGAATTAACGAACTGTTTTTCTACGCACGATTCGTAATTATTTGATGAAATTTTAGCTCGGTACGACCACTCTAATCTAAAGTTTCCAGGTTTGTTTTGTGTCCACCTTGTGCGAGAATATCCTAAGATGAACCATGAGCTCGCAGGGGATGAGGAGAATGATGGTAGGCGCGTCATAGTGTCAATCCTTCCTTACTTTGAAAAAACATGAACCTTTTTTCTACACAGTATCAACTTACAGTTCTCAGATCCAGACGTCAGCTGGCGCGCGAGCTCGATCAGCTGTAGGTCCACTGATGGAAGTAGATTGCGGGTGTGCGTGGAATGCTGGCAAAAATTGGCTTAATTAGTGCGTTATTTATTGCAGTGTATACCTCAGTTACATGTTATTAAATCTGGTATTATTTTCACTGCGGTGCCATTGATTGCTATTCAGAAAGGGAGTTATTGATCAAGGGACTATAATGAACTCGGTTCATGTGAGAATATAAGCAAACAACATGAAATAGTGACATCGGAGCTAATGAGGAGCTACACACATGCGGGTCTGTTACTCTCTTCTCTATGTTAACTCGTATATTGACACGCACCCACGGATCAACCCGTGCAGTGTTTTCAACAATGTTTCACTAGGATTATGTTTTCTCAGTTACTTTTATTTATGTGCATTGTCAAAATTAGATTAACGCAGCGAAGGGAACGCATTTTTTCGTGCCATTCTCTCAATCATTTGTTTCGACAATTGACTTGGGTATTATTATGATACCCATGTATGAATATTAACCAAGGATCTTAACGTTAAAATATTTAATAACCAATGTAGTACATTTCATGTATCAACTTTATTGGAAATGAACTTTATTCTTTCTTCTTTTCACTGGCTGCACTAAGTTTTAAATCTGTGCTGCAGCTCAGACCCGAATTTATTTCTCATAATGTTTTGGTATTTTGCGATGAATGTGATTACGATTTCATTGAACCATAGTTCATTTGTCTACTGCAACTATCATTTAAACCTTGTTTTGCGTGTGGACAAAATCGAACGGAGTATAGGAATTACCACCGCCATGCAGCACGATTGTGAAAAAATCTACGGTACTGGCCAACCAGGTTTGTCACGCACAATGTGTCTCTCAATACTTGCATTAATTATTACGACTGAAATAAAATGTATATTCGTGCTTTAGAATGGGCCACTGGAGTTTTTAAAATATTATGAAGCTTAAATTTGAACTTCATATTAACCTTCATTCAAAGAGCATTCCCGACAACAAAATGAGAAGAAAAAACGTACTCAAAGAAAGCGTAGTTCGAGAGAAGGCAGAGTTTTGAAAGTTAACTGACTTGAGATGCTCTAAAATTATCGTGAAGCTAAGTGTGCTCATTATTCAAGTTATTTCTCGATCTTTATTGATTTAATACCAATATAACCTTGGTTAATAGATATATATTGATCTAATATCAATACATGCATTACTTTCACACATTTTGTCGTCAATTCTCCATGTGCTCACTCATTAAATTACAAATCACTTGAAAGTAGAGAGGAGAAACAATTTTCTCAGGTGGATTCATTCAGTTTGAGTGACATATTAACGTTCAACCTTCGACGGCAGAGTTTTTCCTTCGGTAAAGAAAAAACTTATCGAAAGCTTAAAACCCCCCCAGTTCTTGCTAGTACATTCAGTAATCAGCGCAAACTTTGACGGTCATGAAGACAGTACTTAGAATAGCCTTCGTGGGATGCCAAGCTTCGTAAATTTTATATTCATATGTAAGCGAAAATTCTAGCGCATTCGTCCGCAGCGGTTCTGTGTGGTTAAATCATTTAGAGATGTCTATTTAATAGAAAACTAGTGTACACGGCCCGTCAAAATTTTTCTTAAATAAATCTCCCAGATGTGGATGAACAACAAATATATTCATCGTAATAGTACACGCGATTAAAATTTTCTTGTACTTGTGCACTCGTGAAACTCTTATCACAGATACGGTCATTAAGCATCCTTCAAATCAAAGAAGTCGTTTCTTAAGAAGCGGACACCGAACAAACATATAAATAAATAGACACACAATGGGTGTTATTAGGGAAGATACTTGAGCCATTCAGACGTCATCGTATGACAATTGGTTGTTGTGTGTGTGACGGCGTAGTTCACTTCTCTGCAATTTGGAGTTAGCAGCCATGTGCGCAACGCAATCTGTGAGCCAATGGTAATTTGGACGTCAGCTGTAAGTAGGCATTATATAGCTGTTTGGTTGGTACACGTCAGCTGTACGTAGGTTTTAAATAGCTGTATGGTCGTAGACGTCAATGGTTGGCAGGCGTCAATGGTTGGCAGACGTAAATGGTTGGCAGACGTAAATGGTTGGCAGGTGTCGGTGGTTGGCAGGCGTCGATGGTTGGCAGGCGTCGATGGTTGGCAGGTATTACCCCAATAAACAGTTTCTGTGTCAACAACTCATTTCTGCAGTACGATACTAGTTTTTTTATCACACTTTATACTTCTGTAAGCATTGTGAACCGTGCGATCTTCACTCCCGATAGTGACATTAATATTTTCGTTTTTATTTGCAGGAATAAGCTCACAGACGGTACAAGCAAACTCCCTACGTTCGCCCACTCTGAGAGCGACAAAGAAACTTCACCCGGAGCATCTCCTCCCCTGAAAGACACCGATGATGAAACTGGTCTTCCTTCATCTGCTGCGAGTGTGTCCTGTGCGGACTCTGCTCTGACCAGCACCGCTCCCAGTGATGCAGAATCCACGAAGTTCATTTCCGCCTCTACTTTGCCGTCTTCGGAAGTGAACAACTCTAAAGAGGTGCTTAGCATGCTGAGTCTCGTGAACCAACTTGGTCATATTTTCTCTCAGGAGCAATAAGCGTGTTTGCACATTACGGTACGTTGAATTTTATACTCAGGTTTTATGAAGCACAAGTATGATTTTAATTCTCGCTGGCTGTAACGAATGACTTCAGGAACTAATGATTCGTTTTTTCCTCAGAAATCTACATCGTCTGACAAGCCAGAAAGCGATGACACTGAAAACTACACCAGAGATCAAGCGGTGTGTGTAGACGCTAGATCGAGCGGATCTCCTGCTGCGAGTGACTCGCTCAAAACAGAACCTGCACCTCTGGAAGAGACCGAAAGGAAATCACCATCAGCGTTGAGGACGGAAGAAGGTGGCTCTTCAGATCGATCTAGAGACGGCGGCAGTCCCCTCAACATGAAGCAGGAGCGAGGCCATTCGCCAGCTTCTGAGGCCGCTGCCAGTCTGCCCAAACCATTTAATCTTGCCTCTACAACCGCTTTTGCGAATGCTGTTTTTAGGTGGGTTGCACACTAACTCTTAGTTTTTTTGAGTGGACTACACACTTATACAGAATGTCAGGCTGTTTCCTTTTTTTTAGTAAGGTCAAGCGAATTATTTCAATTCAATAGCTTTTCGTGACGATCACAAGGCTATGACTGAACCAGGTGTGCGTGCATATGCATTCGTCTTTCTTATCTGCACTTCACCAGCAAACGTTCGTTATCGGAGGTTTCTGATAAATTTGAAGGCCTGAATTTTAACAGCTATCTTGGTAACAGTTTATAGGAGACAGAAACGTAAATATATTTTTTTATCGATGTTTCATTGTTCTCGCTTGTGTCTACTATGAAAGGCAATTAAATGCTATCATTTTTTAACAGCAACTTTCACTTTTCATTTCACTGTTTTCCCCTCTTGCTATTCCACTGCGGGCAAGAGTATGCTGATCAATCAACCAAATCAAGTTGAAATAAATTCGTTTCAATAGAGCTGCCACGACAAGACTTTCAGCTGAAGTTAACATCAGAAATTTCTGTTCATTGAGCAACTAGAGCGAACATTCAGCACGGCTTGGTGATAGGACACGTGAAGTCGTTGATTGTAGAGCTCGAGACCGACTCAAACCACGCACTCCGAAAAGTTGCATGCTCGTGTCGTTAACGTTTCCGTACAATCGTGCAGTGTAGATAATGTAGTTTACATTTTCAGTTCATTACGGTGTCTTCTAAAGTTACTCTCTTGATGGCGTTTGGCTTAGATTTTAGCCTATCAATTTTTGGATTGAACTACATCATTTTTCATATTTTGGGAAAACTCAATTTGATCTGAATACGCTGCAAATTTTGGATGTATCTTATTTCTTTCGTCAATTTTCCTCCCTTTTGCATAGGTATTTTCATAGATTACAGCCCTGTAATTAGTGTTCTCAGCAATCTTCTCGCAAGCACATTAAAGTAGAAACATTTTTTTAAATGATGCTAGTGTAGTATTGCACAAAGATACAGAGAAAAGAATAATCATTGCTGATGTGGCAGTAATGTTGGAAGTAAGCTTTCGTTGGTTTCCTACCGTCTAAATATTTAGAAACGTAGGAACCTGTTAATGAAAATGCACTTGAAACCTAAGATAGTATCAATAACTTACTACTTCAGCTGAGGGATGGAACTGAAAATAAAAAGATGTGCGCACAAATTTATTTGTACCATGCTCTGGTCCGGGCATATCGTGTGGCTTACGTACGTCAAGTACTTGAAAAGGATTTTTGCAAGAATTTCCATATTAGACCGATTGATTCTACCATCAACACACTGAGTTAGAGTCGCTAAAAATTTAGTTACCCAGGATTGCTTCTCTTTGGAAACTGTTGCCCGTGAATTGCGACTCTGAAAACTCGACAGGTTTCTTAAAAATAGTATCTAAAGTATACAATTATAGTTAGCCCTTCTTATTTATTGTTTTTTTTTTTTTTTGCGTGTGTGAAAAGTTTCTACACTAATGTCCCTGTATTCGAAACCAGAGATATTTGATTGCGCCAACTTTTAAACTTGTAAGGAGTCTGAGTCAATCATCCTAGAGCTAATTCAAACTTTGTTTCGTTAACTAATGGAACTGTGTTAATTTTTTGGTGCGTTTTATAACTTAATTTTAAAACAGATTGGCGGCTATGCCACTTTCCCCCTTCGTTCACAATTATTTACCTATTTAAATGAAGAGAAACAACTGAGCGAGGGCTCAAAGAGTATCAAACCAGCGTTTTGAAGGCTCCTTGTTAATGCCAGTTCTCTTCTTGTTCATCATAGGTCTCTTGCTTCACTGTTTTTGAAATATCTTAACAATGAATGCAATAAAATCAAATTCACAATGGAAACGGAAATGGGTAGTCTGATGTCGGTCTTAGAATGTCAGGTTTATCAAACAAATTACGAATTTTAGCGTTCAGTGCTTCGCAAGGTTACCTTCGCTGGCTTGTGTATTTTGTTTTGTTTGTAATCATTTCACAGCCTTTGTTTTCATACTAAATTCGGTTATAAATTATGTTATTAGAGCATATGATGTGTTTAGATAATGAAAAGTTTGGCATGAAGAGCTCACTTCCGTGGGTAATTCTTTAAGAAAAACCGTATTTTCTGCTTTTTCACTAAATCACAACTGGAATTTTTTAGCCAATGAAATAACTTTGACCTCAGAAATCTTATTCCAGCGTGCAGCTCGTTTTTATTTCCATAGTTAAGTCCAAGATCGGAATATTTCAAGAAAATTCTAACATGATTAGCTAAGTATTTTCGGGAACTAACTAAAGAGTAATTCAGGTTAACAAGCTCAGCATCGTTCCCTGTCCTGGTTCAAGAACCATCTCCCTGCAGCTTTGTGGGCTTCCGTATAATATGAATTCAGTAGAGCGCAGTGTGCATAAGAGTACGAGAAAATGACGTCCCGTCCAATTCCAGGGTAGGTGCGAGGAGTTACAACACTGGTTATTTGTTAAATAGTCCTGGGTCTGCAAGAATTTTTTAAATAGTCCTCCTCGGTCAGCATTAATTTGTTGATAGTCCTCGGTTTGCAATAATTTGTTAAATAGTCATCCTCGGTCAGCATTAATTTGTTCATAGTCCTCGGTTCGCAATAATTTGTTAAATAGTCATCCTCGGTGAGCTATAAGAATAATGCAATAGACTCCGTGCGCATAAACTGCTTTAAAATGTTATATAAAGCTAAAATCGCTTCGGATCTGCAAATTTAACTATCTTGAATCATTTTCAAAATATAGCCTCCCCTCTGGAGGACACAACTTAAAAGACCACTGTTTGAATTACCGCAATTGGAATCTCACCAGATAAATAAAGCCAAGCTTTCGTACCATACCAGTGTGAAGTTAAACTTCAGTTGATGCCACGGAAAGTTTAACGAGTCAGAACCCGGGTTTGTGACGCTCGCAATGAGCGGTACAGGGTGTAGGAAGCAGGGTAAAGTTGAGCGTTGGAGTATCAGGGAGGTTATCTCGGTACATTCGGGTGCAGGTGCCCTCATGTTGCTCTTATCAGCTGCCGTCATTGCGGCAAGATAAGCACTGACGTGACGCTATCAGTACTCGCACTCGCTCAGATGTGTAGAACGCTCTGTGGGTGCAACAACATTCCCTATTTCTATGCCATATCGTCATCTGATATAATTTGTCTCAACTTGTGAACTTTTTTGCGCTGCGTAGCTATTTATTCGGTGATTTCTAAAACGTAAGTGAAATGATGTCAGGATTATACGTCCGTTTCTATTTTTAACAATAGGCTCTGAATTATATATTTTGGAGGAACCTTACTCTGGGTCAGTATTTAAGTTTTTTATATGATGAAATAATTTTTCCAATGAGTTCGGATCTACTAATTATCGTTCCGATTGCTCCAGCATAACTCATTTCCGCAAAATTTTCTGCATTGATATAATGTGTATTCTTCGTTACCAGTCTTTATAATGCTAAGTCATAATTCCTAAGCTCTACCATACGTTTGTATTAATACGTGCAGTTTTTAATGTAAGAAGTTGTCTTCATCGGTACATGCTAAGATTTTAATGGTAATGCTGCGACTCTATGTAAGATCATAGGCAATACTCAATTCAGCTTACCTCTTTGGTAAACAACTCTGTATTTTTGAGAGAACTGGCTTGTCAGAAAGTTCCTATTCAGTTCACAATTTAAAAAAAAAATTGCATTCAAAAATATCTTCAGTGGTTTAAAATGTGCTCAGCGTCAAGAACAAACTTTATCAACGTACGAAAAAACGCATTCATCTTCGGCTCACTTTCTACTCTCGCTCCTTTTACGCTACCAACATCTATTTGACTTAGTAAGCGTTACACTGCTCACATCCAGTTGACTTATGCTACCCTAAGCGATCCAAATCCAGTCGACTTATATTTTCACAGTGTACATCCAGTTGACTTACACTTCACACTGTCAGCATCCAGTTAACTCATGCTACTGATGCAATGTAGAAGCACATCATGACCCGAATGGCAGTCAAGTCGTGCTGGTGTCACATTTTGTGGTCGGCTTGCCCGTGGCGTCGTCCCTGACCAAAAGCTTGTGTGCTGGGCAGCAGCCTGAGCCGGCTGAGTGGCGGTGCCAGCAGCAGCGGCGGTGCCGTAGGACCTCACGACGCAGAAGCAAGCCAGCAGCAGCTGTCCGCCATGCTGCAGGGGCTGCCTTTCTTGTTGCCAGGACTCAGCAGGCTCTCAACGCCTGGTGAGTTGCCCTTTAACGTAAGCGTTTTTGTACTCATCATAGCGGTATTACTACCTTCACCATTAAACTGGCATTGGCGTCAGGTAGTCACCAAAATCAGGATGAGGAAGAAGCTGCCACTTCACAGAGAACTTCAAAGAACACGTTAAGGAATAAATTTATCAAGAAATACAATATATTGAAGTTATTTTCGAAAGAAGACCGAATAGTCCTTTGGGCGTTAAAGGGTTAAGACTTGTCCTTTACCTACCCTGCTAAGGCATAGATCGGTAATAGGTTGAGGTTAGTTAGGTTGGTTCATCCTACACGGTGGGGACTGGTACCATCATGGGAGACACTTTCGTGCCAACACATAATAACTTCTCCTTTACCATGTTTGTTCGCCCCCCGCGTGCTGATTGTTGTCAGTGTCCCTCATGAAAATATTCTCACGCGATTAAAAAGAGTTTGAACCGTCTTCCGTTCAGTTCAAGTTTCTGAAATAGATCGAATGTATTTTTGCATATCCTGCTTAAATACATTAAAGGAAATGTATAAAATTTTGCTCTTTAAGAGTACCGTTTAGACAAATACCTAGTAGACCGATGGAAATATTTGTCTCAAGTTGCAGTGCAATGGCGTGTTTTGAAGTCTGTGTTGCTCCTTACAAAGTTTGGCTGAAATCGCCTCACGTGAAAAGCTAAATCGATCAAATTTTGGATTGGGAAATCAGGTTGATGGTTTTAAGGATTAATTAAAGCTAAAATCTAACTTATACACGTATGAAGCGCTGATGAAATTGTTTGTTTGTGTACTTATATGCTTGGTTATCCACGTTCCGATCTGTCATTACTCCTGGCAAAATTCAACATCCTGCTGTAATTAATAGCATAGGGTATGTAATTCGGATTTTGTAGTCTCATCAGTGAGATGGAGGGTATTTCCTATCGGATAGAGGATATCCGACTGGTTTTTCCTTGTAGTAGTGTCCTTTATTATTACGTAAGAAGAAATTTATTTATGATAGTCTTGGGCCAGCTTTTCATGTTACTCCTACACTGTTCTGTGGAGACAGTCTACTATAAACGTTCTAGCATTTTCTCTTGTTTCTTCTGCCCGTAATTTGAAAGATTATATTTTCACAGACATTGAGTTATTTAACCGTAGTAAAGAAGTGTAGTCAATGAACTTCAGGATATAAATTAGTGATAAGAAACAAATAGGCCCAACTGGACGCAAGTGGTCTAGCTACCCATAAAACTCTGATTTTCATTTTAGCGTAGTTGCTAGCTTACTTATCATCGTCCACTTATTAACTTCATTGATAACTGGGTAAAATTCAATATCATACTTTCATCAATAACGTTTGGCCAAATTTAGAATTCTTTCGCGCGTACGGTGAATGCGGTAATCTACAAATCCTCATTTTGCTAGAAATTTTCTCAATAACTAGTGTTGTGAGCAACCAGATAAGATAGATTACAGGTGGTTTAGTTATCAAAGACAACTTGTATTTTAGGCTGTTAATAACACCATGCGCTAAAACTGGTACAATTTGCCAAAACTAACTATAATAAAATGGCTAGTATTATTGTTATTAATTTATAACGCTAATTTATTACCATTTGACATAGAAATTAACTCATTACTCAAATCAACTAGTATTATTACCGTGGTATGTTTGTGACACAGCGGTGAGCGGGCTGCCGCTGCCCAGCGGCAGTGGTTCTCCTGGCAGCACGAGCGCAGCTCCGTCAGCCTGCGCACCAGGTGCAGCTGGCATCCAGTGTGTGTGCGGCATACGCTTCAGTAGCCGCAACAACATGGAGGCCCACAAGAAATTCTACTGCACGCACCAAGCCGCCACTAACAGTTAGTTCAATTTTGTTTCACATTGTTACTCCTCTGGGTTCCATGTATTCGAAAAGATAAATGGATTGCATTAATAGAATCGAGTTTGAAAAATGGAGGAGGAAGAGTGGAGAAATGTGCTTCAATTCAATTTTCAGCAAGATTACTATTTACTTCCGTGTATTTTTAAAAAGTTAGCTTGCTACTTCCACTGAACTAGAATTTTTAAATAAAAGAATATTTTAAAGTCATGTAGTTTGATCATCTTGCTTTGGAAAACCCTTCAAACATCGTTGAATTAAATTTTCATAATAATATGAAGTATATTGCTAGCAAGCTTACTGTTTTTATTTTACCATCTTTTATGCTATGTAATTATAAAAACATTGTACCTGCTACTCTTCTATTTATTTTCCCTCACTTGGAACATGTTTTCTATCGATGACTTATTCAAATTCATTTCTTCAATAGGTAGCTCACTGTTGATATCTGTTTTCATAATCTTTTTTTAAAGCCGCCTATTTTCAACATGTCCTTCCATCTTAGGCTTCCATTTGATACTTATATTTTACAGAAAATTTTCCATCAGCTAACAAGAGATAACGATTTGCGAACGAAACAGCAAATAATTTTTCCGTTTGAATTACAGTTGAAGGCGTGAACGACACAAGCAGCATTCGAGACTCAACGGAAGGAGGGGACGGCGAGAGCTCGTGGGGGCTGTTGCGATGCACGCAGTGTCCTTACACGACGACGCACAAGCTCAGCCTCAACGGCCACATGAACATGCACACCGCCGCATCTGCTGCCGAGGACAACGTCCCAGTCGTGTCACCGAAGCTGAAAACGCCCGTCACTCCTGTGGATGCTCGTGCAGCCGAGCGGTACTGTGCTGATTGTGATATTCAATTCTCCTCACTTAAAACTTATAGAGTCCACAAAACTCACTATTGCCAAACGAGGCATGTTGTGAAGGCCAACAAAAGCCCTATCCGAGAGGATCCGACTCCCTCCATAATCAACACTAACGCATCAGGGCAGCCCATTCTTCTGTTGCCAACTGATCCTGTTCTGCTGGTCCCCTATTCTGTATTAGTTGGAGCCAGTCTTTTACCTGCTCATGTACTGCCTCAGCAGGGAGCTGCTGTATTGACAAGAGATGGGCAGATTCATCCTCTTTCTTTAGCACATCTCATGAGTAACAATTCTTCAGCTGCAGCTCCTCCTCTTCTGTCTCCTAACTTTAATATTTCTGCCTCTGTTCCTCCAGTGTCTACAGCTTCTTCTAATAGCTCTCCTCAAGTTTCACCGCGTAATTTAAATTCTAATCAGGAGAATTCGAGTGTACCTGAAGAAACTAATTCAAAATCTATAAAAGTGGAATCTCAGTCATCTTCTAGTGAACCGTCAACTGCCGTGAAACGACGTGGTGATGGAGATTGTCCTCTTGATTTAACTACGAAAAAATCTAAGCTTTCTATAAAAACTGATCTTCTCAGTGACGAGGAAAAAGAAAACCGTGAAGTGAATACCCCCTCACTGACCAATTCTCCTGTCACGGCTAGAAACGGTTCCTCGAGTAGCAGTAGCATCGCAGGAGACGTGGATGCAAAGCTCGTATCATCACCTCGAGTTTCCCCTTCAGTAGAGGAAACAAACTCTAGATCTACTCCTCGTTCTCCTCGTCCCGCCTCCGCTGCTCCCAGTCTCACCTCGCCCCGCACCGTCTCCCATGAATCCCCTCGACCTTCAACCAGCACTGCGAATCGTTCATCAAGCCAACAGTCTCCGGCTTTACCTCAGTCATTACTGACCCAAATACCTCCCGGATTTTCGAATATCCTCAGTGGCATGGAAGGTATTTCATCTTTGCCCTTCACAAGTTTGCAATATTTGCAGGGTTTGCAGGGTGTTGCTCCTGATCTGCTTTTAAAAATGTTTAATGGAATGGTTCCAGCAGTGCCTCCGCCAATACCTTCAGCATCAGTAAAACAAGGAGAGGCGAGGTGCAACGAGTGTAATATAACCTTCTACAAAGAAGAAAACTATTTGGTTCACAAGAAACATTACTGCGCAGCTAGAGATAAGACTAATGATGAAGACAGACGTTCTTCAGATGGTCTTAGTCCTGGAGGAGGATCGAGAGGAAGTATTTCACCGCCTGGTAGGAATATCAAAACTGAAGGCACAACAGTACCATCGTTACCTTCTAGGGATCATCACAAATCCAGTAAGACTATAGGTCAGTTCATCTGCAACCCGTGTGGCATTAAATTTACGACCCCAGATAACCTCAGTGCCCATCAAACGTATTACTGTCCTAAAAGAGAAGGTTCGACGTCTGAAGAAGGAGTGACGAAAGGCATGTGGAGATGTCCGAGATGCCGCGTCGCTATGCCTGAGACGCTCCAGGCTGCGCATCAGTGCGTCAGTCCAGGCAGTTCATCGGCTCACGGCTGGAAGTGTCCGTGTTGTCCCATGTTGTCTCCCACGGCTGCTGCTGCTCAAAAACATCTTGAAACTCATGCCGGAATCAAAGCATTCAGATGCACGATCTGTGGTTATCGCGGCAATACACTACGAGGTATGAGGACACATATCAGAATGCACTTCGAAAAGCGAACCAATGATCTTCAGGAAGAAAATTTTATTGAATGCATCTTGGAAGATGACGAGCGACATTATAGAATGAATAATTCTCAAGAACTAAGAAGGAATCTTTCAGATCATCAACAAGCACTCCTAGAAAACTCTCCACTAGCCGCCGCAATTCTCTCTAACGGGGGTTCGCTTCTGCCCGAATCGAATGAACGTGCCCTCTCGTGCACCATTTGCCCGTACGTCACGAACCACCGTGAAAACTTCATTAAGCATCTGACTCTGGTTCACAAATTAGGTGTTGAATTGAAGAATTTTTTGGAGAGCCAAGCAGGGCCATCAAAGCTTCCTGAAGTTAGAGAGAACGCTGATTCTGGTGCAGCTTCAGTTCCTGGCAGTTCTCCCCCTATTGCTTCTTTCAAACTCGAACCCGAGGTCAAAATTGAAATCCCGGATGCTGAAGAAGAGGGACTCATAGCTCAACCCAAATCTCCAAGTATGGACCGCACAAAAAGAACTTCCAACGAATCTCCCGTACCTAATCATAACTCAGTGTCTCCGCCATCTCGGCCTGGCTCAACTGGCTTGCCTAACTTGATGCATACGAGACCGGTTGAAGTGGATACTTATCATTGTCACGCTTGTAATATATCGTTTACTCGTAAAGATTCATATCAGGGGCACAAGACATATTATTGTACTCGACAACAATCTAATACGCCTCCTGAAACTGCTGTACAGTAGCTCGTAATCCGACGAACCAATCATTAACTCGTGAGCGCTGAATCAAAAGGGCATCAGAAGGCTGACTTCCAAGTTCAAGCACAGTAGCTGAAGCTACGAGAAAACTCTCTCAAATGCACCGAATGTATTTTGAGTAAGATGCCGCCGACCAGCAAGCCGATCCGAATTTGGGCTTTTATTTTAGTTGGCGTACGTGACGAGACCCGCTACATATCTGCTCAAGCGCTGTGTGCTCTAAGTTAGCTTAACTTAAGCGAGGAAATCATGACTGGCGTTTAGTTGTAAGTTCGGTTTTAATATAAAATATTAATAGCTAGTCCTGTCCCCAATTTTTTCATTTTCAGGTTGAATTAACATATGTTATATCTTGAGACTAGGCTTGAATACCTTGTTTTATTTAGGAGTTTTCAATTTAAATTTTTTGAGTAGTCTAATGGCATGCGACTTTGAAAACAATTGAAGGGCTTCTATTCACCGGTAGATTTGAAGATTTCTGAATCAGAAACTTCATTTCCTGCCTCAACTATGTTATTTGTCCCTTGACTGTATTGTCGTTAAGAGGACAATACATGATACTCCCTTACGGGTGGTGAGCGTGTTTGTGTGGTGCTCCTGGGCATGTGTGTGTGGTGCTCCTGGGCATGTTTGTGTGGTGCTCCTGGGCATGTTTGTGTGGTGCTCCTGGGCATGTTTGTGTGGTGCTCCTGGGCATGTGTGTGTGGTGTTCTTGGGCATGTTTGTGTGGTGCTCTTCCCAATGCATGGATTGATGCCTCTGATTGTGGCTTCGTCTCGGATTATCTTGTCAAACGAAAGTTGCATTGCTGCCAGCTTCGAAAGTTTACATCAAAAAGTGATGAACTGAAGCTAGAGTTTGTTGGTGATTTTAATGAAATTTTTTCTTCTTGGTATCAGATGAAATTTCAATGTTGGTTAGGTTGTTTTGTTCAATCGTGGGTTGTCGTATTCAATCAGCATTTTGGTGTGGTGGTTGAGAGCGCTCGTTTTCCATGTGAGATGGTTGAGAGTTCGAGACGCCACTGTGCGAGCTCGGTGTTTCTTCTCATTGGGGACTAGATGAGCTTAACCACAATTCCCACCAATTCCAGCTGCTTGAAATGAGTATTGGCTCGACCGGGAGTAACCTTCACTGCTTCCTGGCATCAAATACAAGGCACAAGAAAATCCAGTCTATTTGACATGTGTCCACCTAATTGGAACAAAGTGCTCTCTCTAGATGAATTGGAGGGCAAATATGCAGAGTGGCCTAACCCACAAAACACAGAATTTTAGGACACTCAAGTTAGAGGCGTGGTGTTCATCGCAGGGTTGCCAAACTGGCTTTTCCTAGCCAAGTTACTAACCAGAATTTATTGGGAACTAGGCCACTCTGCCTGAAAGACATCCAAGCCGCTATAAGGTGAAATTATCACTTAACCCGCTCTGCTAGTTTTGACTTCTGATTTGTGGGTTAGGCCACTCTGCATATTTGCCCTCCATTATTGATAGTCCATGGCTTCCACCCTCGCGATTGCCCTCAGTATAGTGTATCTGAGAATGATCTTAAAGTTACAAGGAACGTCTTCCAAAAGGTTTTTCAGTATTTTCATTTTGTGTACGTTTTATCGTCATCGAAAAGTATCAATGCTATACGTTTAACGAATTTACATCCATCTTTCAATAGAATTTAACCTCAAACTCGACTGACGTACACAAGTAGGTCTATGTAAACGTATCTAGAATTTTAATTTGTTTTTTTACAGAAGAATCCAGCTTCTTTGAAATGTAACCTCATAAATCCTCTAGTTGCAACTGATCAGGGTCACCGCTGTTTTAGGTGTGACCCTATTTATACCCATAAGAAAACTAGCCGTTTTCAGATTCTCCTCAGTATTTTGTCTCCTTCGTGACGCAAGGGTTATACTTTGAACAAGATTGTTCCGGGTTCAATGCCCCGGAACTTGGCGGTCATTTGCTGCAGAGCAAGCGGCTCCTTTGGTGATCAGAACGGAGAAAGGTACTAAAAAAGGCGTAGGAAAACCTTTTTACTCAGCGAGCGTGCACTTTTCTCCACCCCCCATCTCCTGAGCTCAGAATTGTGAAACATAGTGTTTGCAAACAATGCACGTGTACAATGAAGCAACTGACGAATTTTTGTTAACCGTTCTTGTAACGTCGGCGAGTAGGTTGACGTGATGGCCTCTTATTGCTTCTATTTTTAACTGTTATTAAGTTCAGTTGTCTAGTGGGCGTCTTCTCACGAAGGATAAGAATAAGTCGTTGATATGTTACGTTATTTTCGTCCGACCATGTTGTTAAAATGATTTCGAATTTCTTGTGGAAAGGTCAAACATGCTCAATTCCATAACATAGTTGACGCGAGCCGATGTTTCACCGAAAAAAGTAAATTATATGCCTAAAAAAATTATTTATCCGGTAAGGTCTAATTATTTTCGACGTTTCCGCCCACTTTTGTTCACCACATGTTTTCCTATGTCACTGCCTGCTCGCCTAGTAGTGACTTGTAGGTATGTACCAACATGTAGTTCTCTTAAAGAGGTGACTCATCGTTTTGGATGTGTGAAATGACAATATTGTTAGTATACAAATTGTTCTTGTAATTAATTTTGAATAATGTGTATAACAAACGCTTTATATTTTATATGGTTTTGAATGAAGTTTGCTTTCGTTTGTTCGTTTTTAAAATAATTTTGGATGATGATGTTAGCATTCCGGACCGTGATGAAAGAATGTGCGGTAGTCTTTTGACAGTTGTTAAATACAAAATAAGGTGCCAATTATGAACGAACCTGCTGCACAAATTACTGTACGTGTGTCAGTCATCATGCAAACATTTTATGTACAACTCGCTTATGTTTGAGTATATTTTATAGAATATGTCTCCATCATCTCATGTTGACAATTAATGGACGTCTGCTGCTGCATCGGATCTACTACATGTGCGCTTTGTTTGTAACTAAAAGTAATTCGGTATTTATACTATTCCACAGTGAAGGTATTTCGTTATTTTTTTTGTGTATTAGAATCGAAGCAATTACCAACTTTTTCTAACGCGGGAACAGCAGATGACCTAAATTGAAAAACGCATTCAAGAATGTTTCGAATGTGAACAACTTGGTTGGTTTATCTTTTGCTTCAAAGTGAGAATTGATTATTATATTTATTTGTCCTCATGAGAAGTTATGCTTATCTATTTATGCTTGGAATCTTATAAATTCCTCGGAGAGAAATTCCGGCTCTAGATTTGCTCTCAAGCGCAAATGATGTCAATCAGATCTCTTGTTGGACCTGACTATAAAAAGATAATCGCTGAGGTTGTGCTCAGCACATGAATATTTCTATGCATACCGATCTGCGATCATCAGGAGCTAGGGGTTCGTTTGATAGGATCGCTACAACTCCACGAAACGATCCAACTTATCGCAGAAACCTTTTGTACAAAGACGCGGCCACTGGCGATAGTTTTTTTTTTTAAATACTAGTGTGTCTTTTTTTGCTACGTGTTCAATATCGTCGGAATTTTATCATTAAAGATACGTGTGCCATAAACTTGTGCTATCCAATGTGTACTTTATAAATCTGCTGAAATCTAATTGTTGTCGCATTGTTGAGGCCTTCATTTATCCTATTACCGCATCCTCTCATTTCCTCTGATCTTAATTTTAAAGGAGAAAAAAAAGATTAGAATTTTATGGTTAGCTTAAATATCTTACCATTTGGCTCGCTACGCAAGCGAAAGGAGTGTGCGTCTCGATGAAACGATGAAGCGAGGTGGAAATAAAAAATTAGAAGAAGACACTTGTGACAACCTGGGGGCTGTTAGTGACGAACGAGGAGAAATCGGCAATCTACGTCGAAGCAGATAATAAACAAACGAGAAGAAATGAGGAATGAAAGTCTACTACTAATCAAACCCAAAACTGACCTACATCATGTGTTTTCTAAGTCGTTATGGATCAATGAATAAGAAACTATAACCGTAGGAGTACATTTTCAAAGTCTAAATAATTCATTAAGAACATTCGAAATTTGGAATTACCCTCCTTTGAAATACTGATCAAAATTATGGTAAATTGTGGTCAGCATACATCAGCTTATCGTAACAAAAACTTCAATCTATCGAGTATCTTCCATAAATCTCGGAAGTAAAAGAACTGAGCTGATTTTGAATGAAAGCCTTTAATTTCTTTAATCAGGTTAAGACGATCGCTTCGACATCAAGAGGCTAGACAATTTTAAAGTTACTGACCTAATCCTCTCACGTACGTGAAATCGAGTCTATTACTTGTGACAGACGCGGATCATTATCCCTGTTATATATTATATATCGCGGCTCTGAGGAATGTGAGCCATTAATCATTCAGTATATGCTATACGCTCATCAGTTCAACACTGATGGTGTGTTCTTCTGTCGTGAACATCAGGTATGCTAATGCCAAAATCTTCCTCTCACGTCGTTAGGCGTTTAGTGAGATGAGGCGCTAGTGCCGCTACTATTTGAGGAAATGAATGTGCTCAAATGCGACGCAATGCTCTAGGTAGAGCCTCTATTGTGCAATTACCATTTCATAGAGAGTTTTCTGCATGGACTCCGACCGTCGCTTATAAGAGAGATTCCAGTCTTCCGTGAGGGTCGTGTGATGTGACCAGCAGACGCTGCAATTGCGAACTGTAGTTCGAGGGATCAAAAAGAACGAGATCAGCCAGAAGCACATGGATTATTGTTTGAGAGCGAAGTACTTCAGCCTAGCATCATGCATCGAAGTGCATTTTCTCTCTGATAGCCCGCAGCCGTTTGACCATTCTGTATAAAGGTTTTTCTGGGGAAATTTGCGTCTCTCAATTCTAACTCATATTGTTTCAGGTACCTTCGGTCATGTCATACATGAAATTGTAGCATTTAACTTTTTCACTCTAAATACCATTATGTCATTTTTTTATTTTTTTGGCTTCAATGTTTTCTTGGTGCAATTTTATTAATTCTAAAATTCTTTAGTTTAATAATTGATTTTTACAAATAATGGGATAAAAACAATTATCCCGATATGTGTTAATTTTCTGACAAATTTGTTCTCCAATATTCACACATGACCGGCAACACTTGCGGTAACAAATGGTTCCTCGAGCCGAGAGTGTTCCGCCGTGTGATTTTTCTCTGCTGTGCTAGTGCAGCGTGTGTTCCAGCGATACCCTGGGCCTAACTTAAGGAAGCCGATCCCCATCGAACATTTTTGGTCTTCCGAGTTCCACACCTGACCGCTATTCAATCCTCTGGCACCATTTTAAAATCGCCTTTAAAATCCCGGTAACTCAGAATTAAGTTGTGGAGTGCTCTGGTTGGCCGTATCTCGCCGAGTTAATAAACAAAATGAGTCACCTCCGTTACCAGTGTCTCAATAACCCGTTGTACAGGGGTCGCTGGACACTAAAAAATATATAAAGAGTAAATATTCTCAACAAATGGAATATTCACAAAAGTTACCCAGAACTCAAAGAGTTTGTATGCGCAGTTATTCTGGAAATTCTAATCCGTCAATTCGTCTATAACCCTGGTTACACGCATCTGATTCTCTAATTTTGAAGAATTTTTCGAACATCGAATATGTCACTATCGAAATGATTATACTCTTAGTATTATTGAAGTTAAAAATATTAAAACGATCTAACAACTATATTAGTATTGTGGCTACATCCTTTTACTACCAACGCTACGGTTTGAATTTCTATCAACTCACATAAATACTGGTCAGCAGACAACAGTCGTGAACATGTTAACTTTAAGATATTTTAAAAACCAATGATGGTAATTTTGTCCCATCTTTATTTGAAATAAACTGTTTTTCTTTTTCCTTTTTTTCTTTCAAAAAACAATACCATCGCTTCATTTACTGCAAAAGCTTTCACACGACATTCAGGAAACTGTTCAGTTATTTGATTTTCAGCATATCAGTAAATATTATGTGGTAATATGGCCGTTACTGCCAATCTTGATCACCTCATTTTTGCAGGTCATGATTCATTATCGAAGTATAGTCAAACTTAAGGGAAATAACAAATATAATGATTGATGCGTATGTACCTAACGATTTCTTTCGTGAATTTACTCTGTACAAATTCGTGTCCGCCACCTATAGACACTGTTCGTAATAAATTCATCCATAGCTTTCTGTCCGAAATTGAATGAGGCATTGAGTGCTGAGTAAAAAACTATTATATTTATGACTACCAACAGAAGTGATAAAACTACCGACCAGGCTCTATTCATTTGAAGAATACATGTTCTAACCCTCCTTAGGTCACTTAGGGAAGGAAAGAGGTGCACTTCAGTGCAAAAAAATAGTTTTATTGAATTTTTTCTGATGCTGGATTAAGTAACAACCATGTATAAAGAAAGGTTTCTCCGTTTACTTCGAACTGACGGTAACGCCAGAACGAAAAACGTACGCTAAATTTGTACGAAAATCGTTTTCACACATGAAACATTACGAATGACGAAAAAGTCCGATTACATTATAACTTAGCAAATAAAATCTGAATCATATAACACTACCCAAGCCTTTTCGACTTTAAAATCTTCCATCGCTTTCTCTTTGCGAAACCCGAGTGTCAGGCCTCTCAAAAATCATCAAATTAAACTGAGGAAACGTCATCAAAAGCGTTGAATTTAAGAATTTGAACTTTGCATTCATTTTTTCGAGTGGTATGTTTCGTAACTTTTTGAAATAAAGTCTCTCTATTGGTGCATTTGAGCCCAAATGATCAACAAATAGCCGAATAATTAGATGTCGATAAAGAATTAGCAGCGTATTTCCGTAATTTCAGCTCGAACCTGTTTTTCAGGTGCTGCGTGATGAAGTTGTATGATTGGTTGACCTGTTGAAGACACGAAAAGACGACGGTAAAAGTTTACTATTTTATTGAGTTAAAGGATGAATGTTGATGTGGATTTAGGTTGGAATCTACGAAGAATATTTTAACGTCTTAAGTTAATGGTTTCAAAGGCAATAGGAGTAAAAAATTTAATTATGAATATATATCTTATTTACAAGTTACACTGGAGAAAACTTATTTTGTTGCATTTAAAAAAATCTTTCTATGGACAATTTGTATGTGTTGATTTCAAATCAGAAGTCGGTTTTTGTATGCAAGTAACAGATTTTACGCAATTTGACATTTTTAATTTTTTAATTTTTCGTTATTATACGAGATTGCAATATTTAAGGAATTTATTTACCTCAGGCGATACAGAAGTAGATTGTTTCTCAAGTCTAGTACAATAGTCAAATATAAGTATTGCTACCTGTAGCCCGAATAAGTTCGGTGTCATCTAGAGTATCCAGCCATCAACGCTGTTCTAAGGAGTACAATTACATTTAACCTAATTCACTGAACCTAGTTGCGCACTAGACTGATCAAAAAATTATTCACTCGAGATTCGATGCTTAATTTTACAAAGTAGTTTACATGGGCTAGATGTTAACCATATTTTCAAGAAACGACTTGAGAACAGACTGAAGATCATTGACATTAGGGCAACCATGGCAATATCATCATTATCAGCCACAATTCTCTTGTTCACTTGAATCTTAACACGGTATGAAAGTCATTTCTGTACATTTATTAAGGCATAAGAAACAGAATATTAAAATATGATTTGCAGTTGCTCAGCCAGGGGGGGCCACGGAGGAGCCATGCCCTTATGAACACTTTTCTGACAATTCACTGTCACAACTGTCTTGTTCGCTTGTATCATGTCCGATGTCTTTATCTTCCAATGAAGGAAAGCCTTTGAAAAGTGGAACAGGAACATTTTCAGAGTGCGGAGCAGGCCGAAAAGCAGAGGGAATGTTCGCGTACGTAAATTTTAGGGCTACTCAGGTTAGTTTATTTAACTAACCTAACGTTAACTAACCTAACCTCACCTATCGTTCCGCCAATACCGTATTACAGCGTATTTACGTGTCCGTTTCTTCACTTTTATTTATGACGTTCCTATAACTTCAAAATTGAATAACTCGAAAATTACGCCCTAACGAGCAAAATGTCATTCATGTAAAACGTCTTTAAATGTGTTCTATTACCGATTCTAAGGAACAAAATTACGTGTTCGTATCTTCACTTTTATTTATGACGTTCCTTTAACTTCAGAGTTGAATAACTCGAAAATTACGCCTTAGCTAGACAAAATGTCCTCTGTGTAAAAATGTTTAAATATATTTTATTACCAATTCTCGGGAACAAAAATTTGAAAATCGTTGAACACACTTGAGTAAATATTGACCCTATCATGTGAAAGAACACATTTCAATACTTCGTTTTCGACCGTCTGAAAAAGAGTCTCTATCCAGTTGGACTAAAGTAAGGTACACCCAATCCTTTGAGAAGCTCTGGGATCGCTGGGACAAAAGAATGATGGCTGACTACTGTTGGAGCATTAAACGAGATTGCCTAGACGAAGTGTACAAGCGCTAAAGTAACAAGCGGAAATTCCTGCTTGAGTAAAATACACAAGCAAATTGATAAGCTTTCATCAGCTGTGGTGATATTTTGAAGGATGCTAATCTGACTTTGGCATAAAGATTGATTTTTGTAAGAAACGCAATCGGAAAATATAAATCAACTATAGCGTAATTTACTATCAAATCATCAGTGGCGCAGCCAGCCGAAAATTTTGAGGGGGGAGGCCAGGGTCTTCAACGCATCGGGTAGGGCCATATATTAATTATCAGCAATCTTTTTATTCTTTGACTTAAAACGGCGACCGAAACTGACCCCCAGCTCCATGGCAGTAAACAAACTGTCTGTCTTCTGAAAAGTAGGTCACAAAAAGCTAGTCATGCTTTCTGATATATGATACTTTAACAAAGTGACCAACAATATTTCTGCCTTGTAATCGTGATGTCAAAAGCCCCGCTGCTTTCTTTGAAAAACCTTAATACCGTACTGAATCATTCAGTTCAGCCTGGGGAAGAGGATCTTATGTCAGTTTTTCTTCCTAACACTCGTTGTGTTTACAATGCAAAAATGATAGTCAGTAACATGGTTGCTCGGTTCGCGCCAAATCATTAGGAATCCTGTACCGAATAAACAGTTGCCTAAGCAATTATGGTAGTTGGTACATTTGCATTGAATAATTAGAGGGTCAAGGTTAGGGAGTTACGGGATACAAATAGAGCTGACATTTATCAAGAGATGCTCACCTGAGCTCAGTGTTATTTGAAACAAGTTCTCATAACGTAGATTTCCAGTAGTCGGGTGGTAATAGCGCGAGGACATAGTTCGGTAGGGCCAAGCACATCGAGCGGAGACGTGCAGCCCTGACTGAGGATGATAGTAGTCTTACTTACTTGTTACATGTTAATGATGCGGCGCATCTCCTTCCATGGGAATTAGCGCCCCCACTCCGCCACTGGTTCCATTAGATTNTGTTTGCAGTCGTAGACGAGTGATAACGATCTGGTCAGCGCGAGTGAGGTGTTGCGGGATGAATGGCCCCAGTGTTGGTCGAAAGTGAGTGATCGAGTGAGGAAGTGATGACCAGCTGCTTTGCCATGCTTGGTCATAGTGGAGAACGAGTTTTCTTTTCAGCTCATGTTCGCTAGGAAATAGGTACGTCGTATGGTTCAGACCTAATGCTTCTCTAGCAAATCCATCCGCAGCTTCGTTTCCCAGGATGCCAACATGACTTGGCACCCATTCAATTATTATTTTGTTTGCTTCAAGTGAAGAGATTACCTCCACAATCCAAATTACCAAGCATTGGTCTGGTTTATTTTTTCAGTTTAGAGCAAAAATACAGCTGAGAGAGTCGGTAAAAATGACAAATGATCCTGGGAGAGTAGAGAGGAACTTGCAAGCAACAAAGATTGTATACAATTCAGCTGTAAATATAGTGGAGTGGGGAGGAAGTTTTGTCTTGACTTTGAAAAATGCGAGAAAACCCCGCAGCCGGTATTTCCATTGCTCGAAGAGCCATCTGTGAAAACAAAGATTCTGTGAGGATACTGATTCAGGGTAAGATCTTTGAAAACCTGTGCCCAGTTGGTGTTATCCATGGAGTGTTTGGGGTGGCAAGATAGAGAGGAGCAAGCAAAAGAAGCAGAGGGAAGGTACCGGGCAGTCATGGGTATAGTGGGAACGTCGGATATTTTGATATTCAAGCTTTGGAATTCCTTTTCTGCTCGCCCTGCAAAGGGAAGAGGAAGAGATAGGAAGTCATATAGGGTAAAGGGAAAATAGTTAAGAAGCAGCTGACGCACAGGATGGCGAGGGATGGTGAGAACACGCGAACAGTATGAAGCAAGTAAGAGATTGCGGCGAATTGATAGAGGGATGAGGTTAGCCTCCGCTTCAAGTTTTGCAGTTAGAGTGCAGCAAAGAGCTCCGAACATTATGCGTGCGGTTGCGAATTGGATACGATCTAGTTTTATCAGATTGGGAGGAGAAGCAGTAGAAAATAGGAAGAGGCGTAGTCGAGTTTAGGGCGAGTAAGGGAAGTATAGAGGAGTCGGAGAAAGGAGTAGTCGGCTCCCCACCCGCGGGAAGCAATCACAGTCATCAGTCGTAGGTCAGCCTGACAGCGAGATACTAGTTTTTTTATATGGTTGTGCCAAGTGAGCTGTTTGTCAAAGGTGAGGCCCAGGAATTTAACGGTGTTGGCAAAGTTGATGGGGATGTTCTGAAGAGTTAGGGGAGGGACGTTTTTGGGTCTGTGCCTAGTAAAGATGACAGCTGATGTTTTGTTTGCAGATATTTGGAGTCCCCACTCGTGGCACCATTTTTCAATTTGGTGTAGAGCGTCTTGCATCACGTTGGTGGCTTCTGGAAGACTATGGTGCTTTATCCATATGGCTACACCATCTGCATATGGTGAGTGAGATGTGCTTGCTGGTAGTGCATCTAGAAGATCATTTATTTAAATTGTGAAGAGGGTGGGACTGATAACAGACCCTTGGGGGACCCCAGAGTAAATGGGAAATGACCTCGATTTGGTGTTGTTGATTCTAACTCTGATGGATCGTAGGTACAAGAAGTTTTGGATAAATGAAGCAATATTACCTTTAATTCCTATTTTTTAAGTTTGAGAAGAATGCCTTGATGCCAGACAGTATCAAAGGCCTTAGTTATGTCGAGAAAGACGGCAAGACAGTATCCATTTTCGAGAAAGGCTTCACGGATGGTGTTCTCCAGTCTGCAAAGTGTGTCCTGAGTGCTGTGTCCAGATCTGAAGCCACTTTGCCTTGGGTTGAAGAAGCTGCTACGTTCTAAAGCAGTCTGTAGTCTATAATTAATCATTTTTTCTAAGATTTTGCATAAGCAGTTGGTTAGGGCAATAGGGCGGTATGAGTTGATGTCAGTTGAGGGCTTAGTGGGTTTCAGAATTGGAATGATAATGGATTCACGCCACTGGTGAGGGAATCCATGGGAGTAAATGTAGTTGTAAAAGCGTAAGAGAGCCTGAAGCTGATCCTTTGTGAAATGCTTTGGGAATGAGAATGGAATAGAGTCAGCTCCAGGGGAGCGAGATGTGGAGTGTTGCAGAGCTTTTTCAAGTTCTTGAAGGCTGAAAGGTTTGTTGTACCATAGTGAATCTTGTTGGGTGAATTGGGCTGGGTTTCTTTCAACTGTTTCTCTGACTTTTAAGAATGCTTGATCATTTGTTTTACCGTTACTCACTTTAGAGAAGTGGAGTGCAAATTCATTAGCAACATTCAATTGGTCGGTGATGATAGTGTTGTTATGTTTCATAGCAATTGATTTATTAGTTTGTTGAGAGTATATGGTTCTAACTTTTTTCCAGACTGTGGAATTGCTGGTTTGGGCAGTCATGCTGCTTAGGAAAGCCAGCCAGCTGGATTTACGGGCTTCATGCACTGTTCGTTTGAAGTTTGCCTGAGCTTTTTTGAATTTTACCCAGAGCTCTAAGTTGCCTCGGTGGTTTTTGTAGCGAGACAACGCCCTATTTTTGGCCCGGTGTGCTATGGAGCATTCTTTGTTCCACCAGCAGGCAGATTTAGGGTTGGATTTTGCCTTAGATGTTGGGATGCTTGCGTGAGCTGCCTCCGTAATGGCCAGGGTGACTGCGCCACAGGCCTGGGTAGGCGATAAGAATGTATCTGGGAGTTTCGAGCTTGTTTGAAAAGCTGACCAATCTGCCGACTGCAATTGCCACCGCGGAAGGGGTTTGCCAATTTGAGGTAGGGAGGTTGAAATAATTAGAGGGAAGTGGTCGCTGATACATGGACTAAAGTGAGGTTGCCAGGAAAAGAGGGGAGCTATATCAGGAGAAGTAATTGTCAAGTCAATGTGACTGAAGGTACCATTTGGAGATAGAAAAGTAGGTTCAGAGTTATTTAGAAGAAAAAGGTCATTACTCATGATCCCACCCTGGATAAAATTTCCCCGGGCATCCTCCACAGAAGAACCCTAGCTGGGGTGGTGCGAATTTGAGTCCAAACAGATGATAAATGGACGGGAAAGCTGAGTGAGGAGCAAAGGGAGTTCAGAAATAAGGACAGAGTTGGGAATTTTAGGAGGGATGTACAAAGAACATTTTGAAATAGTTAGCTGGGAGAGGAAAATTTTACTTGCACAGGCTTCAAGGGAACACTTGATAGGAATGATAGTATGGGGGAATGAATTTTGCACAGCAACTAC
>JACJUY010000020.1:489807-500499 GCA_014220935.1 Platorchestia sp. MABIK
GTGAGACCTAAGTTAGATAGTGAGTCAATTACAATTGCATCTGCCTGAAGAATTTGGCCAAGTTGAGTCATGCATTGTATTTTGTCAGTTAAGCTGAAGGTCATAAACAGTTTGATAATCACAGGAAAGACTTTAACAATCAGGTTGGCCATTTCAGTTGAGAACGATGAAGTAGATGAATTAATGTTGGATGGTTGAGATTGATGAACAGGATGATGCATATTATTGCCAGTGTTAGGTGACCGAACGCTTGGACTGTTAGGGTTTACCTGAGATTGTGAAAGAACAGAAGCTTGAGTGAGAGGTAAGCACGAAGGAGAGTTCTGGCGTTGTCCCGGAGTTATCCATTGACTGGCAGGAGTGTTGGATGAAATTGGGCGCGACGGAGTGGAGGACGCTTCATCTTCATTCATCAGCTGAGTTAGTGTTGGAAAGGCGTCAGGAGAGGAGATATCCAAAATTTCATTATTGGCAATTCCATTGCTAGGTTGGAATTGGTTGTTTTGCTGCCTTGTAGAATGATCAAGGTTAGGTGCATCTTGGTTGGCAATGAGTTCTACTCTGGCTCTCTCCCTTGCAGCAGCAAATGAAAGTCCCCTGTCTGTGGTAAGTTGACAGGCCTGCCGCTCGGCTTTGTAAGCAATACAGGCACGAGAAGTTACCGAGTGAGGGCTTTTGCAGTTAGGGCAGGTTGGAGGAGATTCTGCAGAAGGGCAAGCATCAAATAGATGGCCTTCTTTGCCACAGTGACCACAGATTGGGGTAGCTCGACGGCATCTGCTGCGCGAATGGCCATATTTGCAACATTTCCCACAACGCAGAGGGCTGGGGTAATATTGATCTATCTTATAATAAACATACCCAATGCGAATTTTGGCTAGGAGAGTTGGGGACAGAAGGGTGAGGACATATAGTGGAACATGAGCATTAAGAGGATCAACAAGAAGCTTCCTTATTCCTACAACTTTATTGTGTTTCAAGATGTCCAGAAGAAACTCCAGTGACTCTTCTTTCAGTTCTGGAGCAAAGATGGTGCCATAGGAGAATTGGGGGCTCCAGGCAACAGAGGTGCTTATGGGGATGCTCTGGTTCTTTAAAACAAGAGTCTTAGCAGCAAGAAGTTTTTTGATTTGGGTAAAGTTTTTGGTGGTGATGAGGAGTGATCCTGACTTCTGATGTTCAATAGTTTCTAAAGAATCACACAGCAAGTCCATTGCTTGTCCAATCCAGAACAGGTTTTTCTTTGCAAGGTTTATAGTTGGATTCGTTCAGGTCATCACAACTTGGCGAGTGGAATCGGGTGTGTTTTTTAGGTTTTCGTCAGAATTGAGGTCAATCCTAGCGCTGCCTTGGGCCACAGTAGAATTGTTCTGTTTAGCAGAGCTGGAGGCTTCAACGTCAGGAAGGCTATCCGGTATAGCTTGATAAGATGGAGTAGGAGGGATATTATCGGCAATATGGCTAGTGCAGGAGTCAGAGATAACCCCACTGAAGTCTGACTCGCAGTCAGAGATAAGCCGATTTGAGCCTCTTACAGTTTTTTTGGAGCTTGTTGCAGAGATGTCTGGAGAATCATTTCTGCGCTATAAGGTAGCAGGTTTGGGTGGTGTGGGTTTTTTGCCTTTCAAAAATTTATCCGGCGGCTGTTTAGGAGGCAAGTTGGCCGCCCTTTCACGCCTACTAGGCATTTCAATCAAATCACTGAGGCAAGCAACGAAGTTGGGAAGCTAGTACACAACACGATTTCACAGCACGGCGTCACGAGTACAACTGGATAGTAGTCTGACGTGGCGGGGCAATAGTTGTCCCGATCTCGTCTCTCCCGTAGCCGAAGAGAAGGTTTCGGGGACTCGGGAATCGTTCGAGCAGTAATTAGTATTTTACTTTAAGGCTCGATCGACCGTGGATGCGAGGATCTCCAATACCACAGCTCTGTTTGTTTTTACTGTATTCATATTTAATTTCCCAAAAATTGCATTCTTTCAGTTGTTAGAATGAGTCAAGGAAATCAGTTTGCAGAGACTCTTTACTTACAGGAGTTTAATATAGGAAGCCGCCTGCTTATTTCCTCACACGGCAGAGCTGGAACGCTGGAACCTCGACAATCCAAAAGGCAGACCTTTGCGTTTTCTTTTGGTCTAGTCTCGAAGCATTTCCTCACAATTGTAGTAAACAACATGAATAGTCTATTCCTTGTCTTCAGCACCAAGATGATCTTCCAAAATATACTTTGTATAGTGTGCTTCCACCCGACCCAGTGGACACTAACCCCGAATTAACAGGCCCTACTGCACACAAATTACCGGGCACCCATCTAGGGCCGGTAACGCTGAAATAATGATAATTAATGACAAGCGGAGCATGATTAGCTTAGGGGCTCACCTGNGCACCCGCGCTCACAGCTGAGTTAAGTCTGTCGTGTCGACCTCTGGCAGACACGCTCGTTAGCTTGCCAGAATCCGTTGCTTTGGCTTGGGACTCGTAACAAGAAGAGCAGACGAACGTTTTAGTGTTTGCATATGCGTTTTTCGTCGAAGATGTGAGGAACCCCGCCATTGCTCCGCTTAGTCGTAAATTACCAGCGTTATTAATATTTAGGCAGATTAAGAGGATCACAGCCCAAGAACTTTATTGCGGAAGGCCTTTAAATCTGCCTTACAAAGTCCGCAAAGGACCTCAGCGTTCGAGCAACGGCTTGAATTTCGACAGTATGTTCCCTTGACGAATGAGGATATGTTACTCCTCTGACGATTGAGTGTGCAGCATCCACATATACAGGATGTCCGATACTTTTGTTGCCAAACTTTACCATAAGGTAGCGATCGTCGAAATGAACACTTTTTATTCTATTAAGGTATGGTCTAAAATGCTTAGTTAAAGAGTTACAAGGACTTGAAGTTGGACAGTTTTTAAAAATAATTCGTACACGCTCTTGCGGAGACGAATCTAAGGCGATAAACTGCGGCACATCAATGGCAGGGATACGAAATGAGAAGTTAGGCAAGTATGTGAAACACTTATTATTATTAATTAACATTAACTTCTTATTGTTGTGATAAGGAAAAACATTTTCGACAGTAATTATTATGAGCACAACAAACGAGACCGTAAACTAGGTTACATGTTTACAAAAAAATGTTCAAAATGACGCCCATTTGTTTCGATGCAGGCGTTCAAACGCCTCTCCAATGATTGGCGGACGCGAGCAAAGACACCAGGAGTTTCACGAATCCTTTCCGATGCTTCAACAATCCTACCCATCAGGTCCTCTTCGGATTGAATCGGTGTTTCAGACACTAAACGTTTCATATGCCCCCAGAAAAAGTAATCTAGGGGTGTAATATCAGGAGATCTTGGTGGCCACTCGAAGGGACCGCCACGGCCTATCCAGCGATTGGGATTTTGGGTATTCAATAATTGCTTACAGTAACCGCAAAGTGTGCAGGAGCACCATCATGTTGAAAATCCATTCCTCTGATATCAGCTAAAGGTACATTTTCCAGTAGTTCTGGCAATACTTCATTAAGAAAAATGTAATAGGTACGTCCATTTAGTCTCTCTGGTAATATGTATGGCCCAATTAGATGGTTACCAAGAATTCCTGCCCAAGCATTTACGGCGAATCTAACCTGATGTCGACATTGTCTTGTAAAATGGGGATTGTTGCCAGACCACATGTGCAGGTTATGGAGATTAAGTATTCCTTCTCGAGTAAATGATGCTTCGTCTGTGAATATGACTCGTGATGGGAAACGAGGTTGTTGATCTGTTTTCTGTTGAAACCACCTCGTTAATTCAACACGACGTTCGAAATCTTCACCGTGCAATTCCTGCAAACGCTGAAAGTGAAATGGATGTTGACCACTGTTTTGTAGTACTTGCCACACAGTAGTTTTGCTTAAATGTAAAGCACGTGCACAAGAACGAGTGCTTGAAGTAAGATTATTTTGAAAATATTCTAAATATTCTAAGACATCTTCCACCTTGTCTGGATCTGCTACTCTCCTTTGGCATCTTCCTTCAGGTCCTGGTTTGTGAAATTATCCGTATTCACGTAATCTCCGGTGTATGGCTGAGAATGTTTGACGCGATGGAACATGTCTCTTAGGATGCCTTTCTGCGTAAATTCGAACAGCCTCCCTAGAATTTCCATTTACTGCACCATACACTAGATGCATACCCGCTTATTCAGCATTGGATACTCCCTCCATTGCCGGTGATACATTTGAAGCCGAAGAAGTACTAACAGTAAACAAACTAATCTTTGTCGTTGGTGTCGAGGAGCACTCAGAATATCGGATGAAAAGTAACTTCACTTATTTGTTACTTTTTAACTAAGCATTTTAGACCAAACGTTAATAGAATAAAAAGTGTTCATTTCGACGATCGCTACATTATGTTGGAGTTTGGCAACAAAAGTGTCGGACACCCTGTATAGCAGAAGGTATAATTTAGGCTTGTTTCTAATGTCTCTCTATAAAAGCCATGTTTGAACGGGAAGAATAGAGCTTGATTAAAATATTAGAAGTTATCTATACATTTAAATTTACAAATGCTAATACGTGGCTTGCGCAAGTTCACATATGTCCAATTTTATTACCCTCAAAGTGCATACAAATTAGAGCTTGTATTGAAAAACTGATATTTTGATCAGGGACTAGAACCCCTTTAAAATCAGTTAAAGTATCCAATTCAACTAAATGTTACAGAAAAAGTGTTCTTCAGTGTTATTTGTTGTGCTGACAGAAGTAGAACATGTATTGAAATTATTTACGATTATTATAACATCATAGCATGTAATTTAAAAACTTCTTGGCATTTTTATTTTGCAGCATTTGATGGCACTGTCATTGTTTGTGTTATAATATAACAAAGACAACATTTTTTGTGATTTTTAGGGTAAAATATTTTCACGTTGGGTACAAATTATGGGTACAATATAACAAGTGAAATTGCGTCACAGTAGTGATTTCCTTCCGCAGAGTTTGTGGGACAACTCCCGGACAAGTGACAAAGACGCCTGGCCTAGGCATTTCTGTGTATTGTTACAGAGAGTGAGCTGTAACGTTGAAGCAGCGTCAAGTTGTGTTTTAAACGAGGTTAAACCAAGATTTGTGTTCAATTCAGTGTAATCTTGAAGAACCCAATTCATTAAATATGGGGGCTGTTTTAGGAGTGTGTGGAGCATCTCAGGTCAGTTTCAAATCTATAGTTAATGTAAATTAAAAAATAAAGTTTAACAAGAAATCTGTTTTAAATTGCGCTTACAGGTAAAATGATCTTGTACTCAAATTAAAAGTTGCATACTTCAAAATTGAGGAAACAAAACAGTAATCAATATTAATGGAAATAGAGTGGAAAAACATAAATACCCTTTGATGAACATTAACATATTGTGAGGCATGTTGGAGCCATAAATTTTTTTCTTACCATGCATCTAAGATGAAGAATAAATAATATCTGTATTGCTAAGATGTGTGATTAATATTGAGTTTAATGTGCCCACAGAAATTACAAATTTGGTTCCCAATAATCAGTTAAGGAGCACATTTTAAAATGTTTTACACAAATGACATTTTGCTTGCTGATGCATCATTTGGTCAATATTGATTTTACTGTTGTCAATGATTTTGGAAATTTTGTTACCACATTTATGTAATAGGGTACATTTTAAGACGTTTAACATTAATGACATTGTGCTTGCAAGTCACAAATGCTTGTTTTTTGAGTTATTTAACCTTGAAGTGATGAGAACTTCGTAAGTAAAATTGAACGAGCGGACACATAAATAAGCTGAAATACGGTTTTGATATGACAAATGCATGGTTTGGTTAGGCTAAGTTAGGTTAGTTGAATAAATGGTCAATATCGGGTTTAATCCGATCACAGAAAATGAAAATTTGGTCCCCAAGAATCACTAAAGGGACATAATTAAAAAAGTTTTTCAGGAATGACATTCTGCTTGCTGGTGCGTTATTTTTGAGAAATAACAATAATTACGTTCAGATAGGAATAACATTACATAGTCGGTTGCTTAGTCGCCGCATCGTTGGGTCACGCCCACATTCTTGGCGGGACACGCCCACTTTTTGTGCGAGAAAAAATTGCGTCGGTTTGGGTAAGTTAAGGTAAGCTATTTTAGGTTTACTTATGTTATTTTAGGTAAGTTTATTTAACTAACCGAACATAACCTACCCAACCTCACCCATCAATACGTCAATACCGTATTACTGCATATTTACTTGTCCGTTCCTTCACTTTTATATACGATGTTCCTATAACTTCAAAGTTGAATAATTCAAAAATTAAGCATCGGCGAGCAGAATGTCATTTATGTAAAACGTTTTTAAATGCGTTTCTTTAGTGATTCTTTGGAATGGAGTTCTTAATTTCCGTGATCGCATTAAACCCAATATTGACCGAATAAATTAACCTAAACTTACCTAAATAAGTCTAAAATAAATTAACTTAACCAAGCCATAACAAGGCCGATGTCTTCCGCCAAGAAACTTTACGTGTTCTGCGTTCACAAAATGCCGGAAAGGTCATATCGAAACTACTGTTAATGCTATTGCTAAATGCTATATCTCGAAAACTAAGCATTTGTAAGCATAATATCATTAATGTAAAATGTCTTGAAATGTCTCCAATTATTTAAATATGATAACAAAATTTGGTTAATGTGTAGCGTTTGCTAATAATCGAATTTCGAATTGTTGGTGCCGAAAAATAGTGAATAAGATCGAAATAAACAAGTTTTTTTTGATGCACTGTCCGTCGCAAATGAGGTTTTTACGAGTTATAGCGGTAAATTAGTTACCGCAACTCTAGTGTTTAAAGCGGAAAGTAATTCATCGAGTGCGTCGTATGGCAACGCTGCAGTGGACGCTTCCTTCCAACGCGCTTGAATGATCGAACCCGTTCCCGTCATCTAAGACGAAAGTTAACATACTGGCTGATACTGCTATAACTCGGTGTTTTTTGGTTAAAATTTCTATTGTGTTATCAACTAAAAGATTCTAGAAGTGGGTTCAGGCTCCGTGGGGCCGGCAAGTAATAAATTACAAAGTGCTTAAATGTACTTAAACAGCTCAATCGCGCAAAAAATAAAACCTACCGCTCTAACTCATAAAATAATCATTTGTCGCAAAAAGTGTATAGAAGAAAAGTAGTTTATTTTGATGTTATTACCATTATTCAAGCAACAAAAATTCAAAAATAGATGAGTAGCTGTTTAATCGAGCGCATTCGTCATCATAGACAAAACCAAACTTACCGCTATAACTCGTTAAATACTCATTTGTGACGGAAAGTGCATAAAAGAAAACTTGTTTATTTCGATCTAATTAACTATGTTTCGGTACCCAAAATTCCAAATTCGATTATTAGCAAACGCTACACATTAACCCAAAATTTTCAAAATCATTGACAACAATAAGATCAATATTGACCCATCATTTTTGAGATATAACTTGAATTACGTTCAGGTAAGGATAATATTTAGTTGGCTGCGTTGTGCCAGCATTGTTGGAACATGTGCTGTATTTTGGGGGAAACCATCAGTGTTGGTTTAGCTAAGTTGAGTAAGTTATTTTAGATTTATTTAGGTTAGTTTAGGCTAGTTTATTCAACTAGTCTAATGTTACCAAACCTATCATCACGTCAATGCCATATTACAGTATATTTACGTGTCTTGTTTCTTCACTGTTATATACGACGTTCCTATAACGTCAAAATTTGATAGCTCAAAAATTATGCATCAGCAAGCAAAATGTCATTTCTGAAAAATGTTCGTAAACGTGGTCCTTTAGTAATTCTTTGAAACAGAATTTTTTAATTTCCGTGAGTGCATTAAACTCAAACATCAACCAGATATGTTGATATCTTATTCATGACTTGTATTTTGTAATGCTTTTATGTGACATTTTTATAGTAGCTTACCACTTGAAATGATGTTTAAAAATTTTGGTCAATATTGAATTTTTAAAGTGGTCTACAATTTCAATAATTTCGTAACCACAAATGGGTAATATGGTACAATTGAAGACGTGTTATACATATGTCATTGTTCTTGCAAATGTTTAATTTTTGAGATGTTAAACTTTGAAGTTGTAGGAACGTCACTCATAAAATTGAACAAACGTACACGTAAATAAGCAGAAATGTGGTTTTGGCGTAATGATAAGTGAGGTTAGGTTAGATAAAGTTAGGTTAGTTGAATAAACTAACCTAAGTAAACCTCAATTAACTTGAATTAACTTAGCCCTACCAAGGCCGATGTCTCCCACCAAAAAACGTGGCTTTGTCTGCGTCCGCTAAGCGCCGGAAGAGCCATATCGAAACTGTCGTTAATGCTATTCATCTCAGAATGTTATTTATGCTATATCTTTAAAATTAAGCATTTGCAATCATAATGTCGTTCCTGTAAAACGTCTTAAAATGTCTGCAGCTACCTAAATTTTGTAATCAATTTTGACTTGCTAATTAGTACAGCAGTTGGGCAATATGTCAGTCTGTTGTGAAGATGGTTTAAGTTATCATTGAGATATCATTGAAGAATCCTTCATGACATTTCACTTCACAATATGTGAATTATGTTTCTGATAGATTTAAAGTCATTTTAAGCAAATTTTTTTAAGAAAAATATTGCAAACAATTTATTCAACAGATACTGGCTGTTTTGAAGAGCATGCCATACATGAACAAATCAGTCACTGTTAGCAAAAACTTTACTTTCAAATGCGCTTCTGTATTTGCCATGTAGCTAAGGTGCTAGGTTGTGGTATGTTGAGTTTGAAAAGGAACGGTCAATATTTACTCATACTTTAGTGCATTTAACAATATTTCAGATTTTGTTCTTATAAATTGGTTTATCACAAGACGTTTTAGATGAAAGAAATTTTGCTTGCAAATTCTTACTTTTCAAGATATAAAATTATTAACGTTCATATAAGAATAACATTATATAGTCAGCTGCGTCATGGAAGCATTGTTGGAACACGTGTAATTTTTTGGCGCAAAACATCAGTCTTGGTATGGCTAAGTTAAGTTATTTAGATTAGTTTACTTAACTAGCCTAACGTTACCTTACATAACCTGACTTGTTATGTCATTACCATATTATAGCATATCTACGTGTCCATTTTTTCACTTTCACATATGACATTCCTTAAACTAAAATTGAATATCTCCAAAAGTTGAATATCTCCAAAAGTAAGCATGTATGACTAAAGTGTCCTTCATCTAAACTGTTTTAAAATGTATCCTATTATCAATTTATGGGGAAAAAAAATTTAAAAATCGTTGAATGCACTAAAGTAAATATTGACCGAGGTAAGGTCAGTTGGGTTAAATTTTTTGACCCCCTGTCAAGTTTTTCTGCCAGCCAAACTGCTGTTTATTTTTGGGAAAAAATAGTTTATCAAATCTGCTGTAGTACTGTGGATGACATACAGGATTTAATTTCAGAATTGGAAGACATAAACTAGAAAAAAATTCTAAAATATTTTGAACATTCTTGAAAATAGTTCACTTTTTCCAAATATCTATTTAGTTTTTATAAACTTCAAATCTATGCACGAAGAACGATTATTTTGCTGAAAACATTAGAAGTCGTTGAAATGTGAATAGTTTATTTTATCATCATTGGATGACTTACAAAGTTATGGTATGTGCTCATCAAAATTGTCAATATCCTTTAAATTTGTTGTTTGTCACAGTTTGAATTTTCAAGTTTAAATGTATGTCTTAATGATAGTAAGAAAATCATATTTCATGCATCATTTTAAGGTTTTAGCACTACCATGGTCCATGAATATACTTGCATTTTAAATTTGTTACCATTATGGGTAAGTTTGACTCATGGGCTGACGTTTTAATCTTTGTTATCCAGTGTAGTTGGTCAAGTTGGTCTTCTTCTTTAAAAGCTTATAAAATAGCTACAACTGAACTGAGAAGTGTCACTTCAGCATTTCGAATTAAATTTGTTTATTCTGCCAATGCAAAGATGACCAATTTCTTGTAGTGGACATTCAAATATTTCAATGTTTATCTATCAAGTATGGCTGTGACATGTAGGGCTGTGAAGGGATCTGAAAGCACCTGTGAATTCATCTTTAAGGGACTTATAAGGCTAGTAGAGCTTTCAAGATTCATTCTTGTAATTCTTTACCAAGTGAGATATGGCTTGTATCTAACTTGTACAGCAGCATTTTGATTTCCCTCAGCTTGGAACTCTAAAATCTTGACAAGTCTGCGTGTTTTATGGCTTAATATTTATTTTATGTGTTTTCTTTAGAAGTTTAATGTACTTAATTACTACCTGCACATCATAACTAAATTTCTTAGTTTCTGTATGATACCAAATGATTAAATTTTACAAATCTTCATTTAATGACAAAAATGAGTAAATGAATATTTTAAATACAAACATTTTGGAATTGTTCAATACCATGTTCAGTGTTAAAATAGAGAAGTCAAAATGAAACCAAATAAAATCTTTGTGTTGGAGAGTGACTTAATTATATAAAAAAAAACATTTTTTAAAATAGATTGTTTAGGCAATGTTTTGCAGTCACCTCTGTTTTTATATTTTTTGAGTAGCGTGAACAATTGTTGGATGGAAGTAGTGATGTACCGATGTATCGGTATCGGCAAGTATCGGTCATTTTACTGGTATCGGTATCGGCAAAA
>JACJUY010000020.1:501263-512525 GCA_014220935.1 Platorchestia sp. MABIK
ATAGTCTAAAAATGAAAAAAAAACGTCAGGGAGGCACTCACCGACAAATGATGGACTCGTATCTGGGTGAATTTGCCTGGCGAAAACGTACCGAGAAACCGCAGTATTTTCACAAAATATTAATGAATGAAAGCAAATTTCAGGCTTAATAAATAATTTCTCCACAAAATGGTTATCAGATTCGTGTTTTTCATGCTAAAATTCATACTTCGGGGAAAAAAATATCAAAATTCGATGGGCCCCCAAATCGAAAAGAGCCGTGTTTGCTTCTGCACACTTTTGTGTGTTAGTACATACATACGAGTACGCATACTACTTGCGTTCACGCTGCTATTTCTGAGACTAAATGCTTCATTATACTACTAGCTTACGCCTGTAAATGGAGAAAAATATTATTTTAAAATAATTTAGTCGGATAATAACCTCAGTTGGTAAATAAAGATTGATAAACAGTGAATACTTGTTTGTTCATACATGCTGAAATAGGTATCATACGGAATAAAGCGTAAAGATGACGCAATAGAAAAACTTTGGGCCGGAAGCAAATCAAACGATAAAGTTAACATAGCAAGAGCAATTTTATCATTTCTAATAGAAAACTTTATTGTCAATATGGTTATATTATTAGATATCTTAGTAAATCATTTTATTATAACACCCATGTAGGGCTTGAAATGGTTTAATTTTAATATAATTGTAAAAGTATCGGTATCGGTAGTAGTATCGGTGTTTCCAAGTATCGGGGTATCGGTATCGGCCAAAAATGGGTATCGGTATCGGCCAAAAAAATGGTATTGGTACATCACTAGATGGAAGTATTGTCAGCTGCTTACCAATAGTTTCTCCTTCTTTTTAACAATTTTGTAAGCTAACCTTATTCATATTTATGATTATTGTTGAAATTTTAGTATACAGGTTTTTATTTATTTTGTGTTCTGAATTGATTGGTCAATACTTCACATGCAAGGAATTTGTTACAAACATTCTATGGATTTCAAAAAATATTAATACTCAGGTTGTGTATTTTCCATTTTATTGGTCGTTTCTATGCTAATCAAATGGTAATAAATGGTTCACTACAAGTTAGATCTATATATGCTACCTATTGAAATTACCCACATAGCAGCTAGTTATATGCTACTTGCCATATTATGCTACCACTTTTTGAAATAATCTACACTATAGCTAGCCATATGCTACCTAGTTGATAGGTATATTTTTACCTAATGAAATGACCTTGATTACAAGCAACCACACACTACAAACCACATCAATATATCACATTGAAACATAGTTACATACTAGCTAGCCACATGCTGTCTACCATATTAATACTGTATATTACTACCCATTGAAATAATCTATGTTACAGCTAGCTATGTGTTGTGGAAGTGCCGCATGCAGCATGTGCTGCTCAGTGTGCCCGTCGTGCAAGAACAGCTCATCATCTCGCATCATGTATGCCCTGCTGCTGCTGCTCTCCACCATTGTGGCCTGCATCATGCTCAGCCCTGGCTTGCAAAGCACTCTGGCTAAGGTACAGGGTTCTCCAAGTATTTATAACCATCAGATTTCCATGGTTTATTACAGTGTAAGAGACTGTGAAATGGAACATAGATATATTTGTGAAAAGCAGTAGTGCTCTGAAGTTATCAAATTTAGCATTATTGTATTATTTTTCCTTTTTTTAATCATGTGTACAAACAGTTCTAAGGTTTCTGATGTGCAGATCAAAAATTAAAAACATTTGCATAATTTTTTTTGTCAGAGTATTTTTGAAAAAAATTTAGGCCATATTGCAGGAAGGGAAAGAGAATCTTGGAATGGATGTTTTTTCAATAAGTGTAATTATGGGATTACAGAAGTTTAAATACAGTTAGAGTTTGAATTTTTTGACCTGAATATGCAATAAATGTTCTTGCCTTTTCTTTGACGTTTATTTATGTTATCAAGTTGTAAAATGTCATCCAGATCGACTTCTGAGTATCATTTGATCACATGTAGGTGCAGGTTGAACCAAAGAATCACTGCTCCTTCATAATGAAATAGGGACTCTGTGTATGTTTGTCTTACAGAAGGGTTGGATGTCAGGTTGCCTAAGCTGAATAATGGTAGATTGATTAATTCTACTGAATTTCTGTTCAAAATTATGAAGCTTCAATTTTTTTTCTATCTCTTACCTCATTGAATTCAATGAGGTTAAGCCCTATTGCTAAGTCTTTCTCTTAAGACTGGGTAGGCAAAACTCAGCTTTATTGAAAGTCCAAGCTACCCATGTTTTATTTGTCTTGATTGATTTTTTAGGTTTTTGTTTTATTTTAAATATGTTTCAATTTCTTCAAAGTAGGATTGCCTCTTGCTATGTAAGTGAATAAAATAAAAATTCTTGAAAAAAAATAAAATGCATTAAAGTATTGACAGGTGTTTAAAAGGATATCATTGTGAAAGGATCAGCAGTATTTCCATTTCACATGCTTGGTTGTTTAGTTATATTTTATCAAATGACAGAAAAGTAAGGAAACTAATTCAATGAATGCAAGGATAGGAATTAAAATATTTGGATTTCTCAGTTAGAGTAGCTGAAGTTGTTTCATATTTATTTTATTAGGGGAATGGTCAAAGAGTGGTATATTTACATTCAGATGTTTTACAGAGATTAGGTGGTTAATATTTAACTCTCAACACCAAACAATAGTGGAATCCAATTCAAGATAAAGAAATAAAGCAACCTCAGAATCTGTTGTCAAAAACATTCAGTACATTTATTGCATTGCTTCTTGCCTGTCAAGGAAGTTGTGCTTCAATTGAAGGACATTGGTTTTGTGTGGAGTAGCACGCATATTAGTCTATCCACTGATGAAGCTGGAAGCTTATGAAAATTTATTTAGACTTGAGACCAGAAAACAGTTCACAATTTTCTTACATATAATTTTCATCAAAGTGAGTTACCATTGTTTCATATTACCTATTTGCAACTTAGTTTTGATGAATTTTTTTTTTTAAATGAAGATATAGATGTAAAAATGTCTTCCTGTCCTAATTGATTCAGGGTTATATTGTTACTCTCAAACACTCAAAACCTGTAGAAAATATGGAGGTTTTCTTTATTTTTTTGTTAGTTTCATGGATTTTGAAGTTTCAACCCTGCCTGAATACCAAGTTGTTTTGCTTTTTTAGGCACATCTACATAAAAACAAGATTGTTTTTGCAAAAAAAATAAGACTTTCATTTATTAGTTTTTCCATATAATCTGTTTTGTATTTTTTACAACAGTATAATTAGAATTTGATATTTGAGCAGACATAAAGAAATTTTTTTTGTACCACCGGAGGTCTGTGTGGTACCAGCAAAGAATAGATGTTGGGCTACCTGTGGCTCGTGTGGTAGTGGACGTGTTAATGACACATTTTATGTTTGACAGGTTCCATTTTGCAGTGATGGGAGTGGCTCTTCAGTCCTAGATAAAGTCACTGTTGACTGTTCTGAGGTAAGAATTCTTGATTAGTTGTTCAATGCTTGATAGTGGTTTTTAGTATTGTAAGCAAAGTATTACTATGTTTGTCTTTAGTATAAATTTGCCATGTGATTCTAGGGTTCTAGTTAGAAAATTTAGCCTTCTGTATTGAAACCTCAAGTGGTGTATTTTGAACCTGACTGTTCATGCCCTTAAGCTGCTGGTAAAGGTGGATGGTCATCAAGCCTGTTCGCAGCTCACTTGGCACTTTGTGCAATAGGTGCCTCAAAATTGATCACGTCTAACATACATTCCTGAAAAGGGGCACACAAGATGAGCTATATTTTACAAAGGGTGGTGTTTAGAGTCAATGAGTTACAATTTTCAATCGGCTGTTTGTTTGGCTTGACACGCTGAGCTTCTTGTATAATGATACTCCAATTTAATGAAAATTTTGCAAGTGAAAAATGATACTCAAGTTGAATAATGATGCTCCAATTCAGTAATGGGACTACAATTGTATAAAAATGCTCCAATTAATCCCAGGAGGATTATGTGAGGGCCCGAGCTAAAGGTTAGGTAGGCTTCCTTCTTATTGAAATAGAATAGGATTTTGTTTTGTTACGGACCATCTTTTTTCGGTTCACTGCTGTCCTGTTTTTCAGCTCCTACTACTTTCTTCTTCAACTTTTTCTTGTTTCATGAACTTCTTTCTTAGCTAACTGTTTTTGTGCACCTTGTGCGTAGATTCCGCGTTCCCTCAACTCCGCACTAAATGGTGCCTTCCTCCTTCCTCTCTTGGAACATTTTTGTTGTGGTTAAGGGAGGCTAGAACTTTTTTATATAACAATAATGTTCCAATTAAATAGTGATACTCCGATTTAATAATAATCTGTTCTCCGATTGAACAATTATGTTGTAATTTAAGTAGTAAACCAACAAAGAAATCTAGGCCTCATTATCAAAGATCTCAAGCGTAAAAAACAAAAAAGAGCATGAAGAATTTTAGCATAATTCAAAGGCTTTGTTGCTAGAAACTGAATACAAATCAAAGGACATTTTACTACTTTTCTACAATGCTCTAGTCTTTCCACATTTAGAATTTAGAGTTACCACGTTTGGGAGAATTCAGTTTGAATCTACGAAAAGTATTCTAGAACTCTACAACCTTAGCTACTGGGGAATGTTTGTGTACACAAATTTTAGGGATTTTAGGGCTACTTAGGTTAGTTTAGGTTAGTTTATTTAACTAACCTAACGATACCTACTGTTATATAAAAAAATATTCTAGAACTCTATAACCTTATCCAATTGACTAAACTCATTTCCCTTATGCAAAACAGATTGTGATGTCAAATGAATAAAGTCCCACAAATATCTTGATGGTATCAATGATGTTACTCATCAAAAGCTTTTTGACATGGGACAATATCTGAACTGGAAGTAAAGTTTGAAAATTAGTTTGGAAAAATTCCACGATAATTCAGACACTGTAATTCTCTCCGTTTAATACTTTTGGAATTTGGAAGCATCTCCCAGAAAAGGTTGTCTCTGTTAGCGCGGTGAAAATGTTCAAGTCTCGTTTCGACCATTACTGAATTGGCATTTTCCTAGTATCCTAAAGCACAAGACTTAACCAAAATTACAGAGATATTGCAACAGAAAATATAATATGCGTTCCTTTATGTAATGTGCATAGTATTTATGATTGTATGGTAATGCCTCATCAAGTAGTATCGTCAAAATTGCATTAAAAAAAGTTGAGGTAATTTTGGTTTAATATAACTGATAATTCAAATAAATTGTCAAAGCATGGGACCACACTGCTTGACAGCCGCTTTCAGAGTCATGGTGTTAAATGAATATGTACTGAGGCTTTTGTGTGAGAATGGGTGACTGTAAATGGGTTTCTTTTGTACCTGTTCATGATTGGTGTCTAACAGCATAGGACTTAATAACAACCTGTGAAGTGGCCATTTCGCTCAATTTTGTTGTCCATGTCGTGTTTTATATTTCATCAAGCACTCTTCAGTAATGAAAAGTGAGTCCTCTATAACACTCTTGAGCAAGTTATATATCAGTCCTAAATAAGAACTCAGTTTCTCAAACTAGAAGACCTTCAGTGCATCCTAACACAGTTGAGCTCGTTTTTCAACGGTCTGCTTGTAAAATACTGCACCAAATGTTACTTCAAAGAAGTCGAACTAAAAGAATCACTGAGGACCTATATTTGTAGCAGGTGGAACAAGAACGTGTGTGACAGGCCATCAATGAAGCACAAGTTAGCGTTGGTTTATTGCTAGGTCTGCTGCTGCTTCTTCCCACTTTGTGTCCTGTTCCTTCAGATTGGCCAGATGCAACTCAGGAGGCCATGAAGAATATCTTGCCGCACGTTGGCTGAGCACTGCTGTGTCATGCTCCATTCTTCCTATAAGCTACCCATTCAGTTTCATTAATAATTACTATTGTGTAAAATCTCTCAAACAAGGGAAGCGCTCTAAAACTTCTACTTAAAGAGCTCTAATATTACTACTTGAGCTAGGCATATCTGAAGTGGCATTAGAGTAAGGTTCTAGATGAAAGTAAGAAGAACTTGAAGACCTAACTGTATATATGTTCGATACACAAGTTGTGCGTTATTTCGCTTACGACCGCGACTGCAAGGACCAATTATGTATGCAGTGCACTTGTTGACTAGCTACATTCGCTATAGAACATGAAAATATCGTTTTCGAGACCTTTCCCCTCATCTAAAACAACTGAATTGCAGTTGCCATTGACACTGCAAATACTGTTGTCAAGACTGAAGTAATGCCACTCTGGCTGTGTTGTGCAGCTTGTGGGGTACCTGGCGGTGTACCGCGTTTGTTTTGCGGTGACGCTCTTCTTCGTGGCCATGGCGCTCATCATGATCGGGGTCAAGAGCAGCCGGGACTTCAGGGCAGGCATTCAGAACGGGTGAGTTTGCTTACCATGAATCGGCTTTTGTTTGCCTTTGCCTTGCTGAGCGCGCACTGAGACATTAATAGGAGACTGTGGTCTGTATTTAGGACAGAATATTGCGGTTTCATGTGATGGTTAAAGATTGCAATTGGTAAAACCTTTTTTAGTGATTTTTATTTTTTCAGTGTTTGTCCGGAAGGTTTTTTAAGGAATGGACGGGCATAAACTTGGCTCAGAGTATCACGTTGACTGAAGCAAATTATGAAAAATGATTACGAGCATCCAGGGATCCTATCTTATAGAATTTTGCTAAATTGTGCCCATTAGTAAGGTTTTACACTTGTCGTAGTATTCTGAAGATCATTTTATTATTGTCGACTCAGTTAAGTCATATACCTCAAAGACCAGGTGCACTGATTGTTTTATAGTAAGTCGTATAGCCCAAAGACCAGGTGCTCTGATTGGTATATATTGATCAAGAATGAGGCCACAACATTCCTCACAGCCGTGTACTGCGTCCATTCTGCTTCCATTCTTCTCGAAAGCTTAAGCTCACGAGAGAGATCAATTTGTAGGGCTTTAGATTCAAAACTTATTTTGGTGCTCATCTACTGCACTTATTTGTTAAAAGTGTACACCCTTCCAAAATTAGATGGATTTCAGTACATTTGAAAAAGTATGAAAATTGTGTAATTAAGCAGGTAATCATATAAAACAACATTAACCTTTCATTCCTTGTGCGTTGGAACGTTTATAATGAACGTATCTATGACACGGAGATCACTACCTCTAGAATTTGTCTTATATCTCACAATCTTTCACGCCCAATTAAAATATGTTTACAGGTACCATGAGGTAGTCAAATCTGTTCTCGAGTACTCCCATCAAATGTTGTCGGCTATGCCAATTGAAATTTTTGCTGGTCAGACAAAGAATTCGTTTACCAAACTTGTACCTGTGTGTGAAAACTTGCGACCAAAAGTGTTATTGATATATACTCTACGAGTGTATTTTATGAGAGTCTGTGTAACATGTTGTAATCATTCATCTCCCTGCAGATTTTGGGGTCTGAAGTATCTGATTGTTATCGGGACTATGATTGGCGCCTTCTTCATCCCTCACGGACCGTTTGGTGAGGTAGGTGATGGTTACCTCCAATCTAAAGCCTTTTCCAATCTACAGCCTTTTAGCTATTTATATATCTCGCCTCGTGGTTTGTGTTCCTCATTATTGTGTTCTGTGCTTGAACTCATTGTCTTGTCATTTACTGGGCCTCGGCGTCTGGTCCTCTGCGCTGGGCCACGTCGTTTTGTCCTCTGCGCTGGGCCTCATCGTCTTGTCCTCTGCACTGGGCCTTGTCGTCTTGTCCTCTGCGCTGGGTCTCGTTTTTGTGTCCTCTGCGTTGAGCCTTGTTGTCTTGTCCTCTGCGCTAAGCCTCGTCGTCTTGTCCTCTGCGCTGGGCCTCGTCGTCGTGTCCTCTGCGCTGGGCCTCATCGTCGTGTCCTCTGCGCTGGGCCTCGTCGTGGTGTCCTCNGTCGTGTCCTCTGCCCTGGGCCTCGTCATCTTGTCCTCTGCCCTGGGCCTCGTCATCTTGTCCTCTGCGCTGGGCCTCGTCATCTTGTCCTCTGCGTTGGGCCTCATCGTCTTGTCCTCTGTGCTGGGCCTCGTCGTCTTGTCCTCTGAGTTGGGCTTCATTTAAATATTGTTTTTAAGATCTCTTTACCAGAAATTCTTCCACCAATATTTTGTTTAAGAAACACGGACTATCAAGCTGCACGTCCTGATTGCCTGTGCTCTGAGAAAATTCTCATCGTCAAATTTAACCAAACGTATTAAAAAATATCACCGTATTATTCACTCTCTAGTATCATCTTGAGTTTCTGATAGAAGGATGAACTGTAGGAAGAATTGTATAAAATTGCAAAGGTGCAGGCATCAGATCATAGCAAAGAGCGTCATTCATGTGTTTTCTTGGCCTTGACCACCCTCCTTTCAAGTTCTAGAGATGTGAGAAACTGGCACGGTGACTTGATTACTGTTGAGCCGCAGACAAAGTTTTTTTCTGACGATACTGTATTTATAACACAGTATCATAGTATATCCATCACACCATCGGAATTACTTTCCGTCTGACACTAGGATACATTTTGTGAGTAATTTGTTGTGTTGTATTGTTACCTAGTATTATTATGTGGATTCATGCTTGAAACAGCTAACATTTTAGTTTTCATTGTCACTGGTTGTTTAATTATTTATCCTTTACAATTTCGTTCTTTTCATGCTACCAAATTTGAATTGATTTAATGTTACATTTCGTTCTCTTCATGCTACCAAATTTGAATTGATTTACAGGTGTGGATGTACTTCGGTCTTGTAGGTGGCTTCATGTTCATCATCATCCAGTTGGTGCTGATCATTGACTTCGCTCACTCCTGGGCCGAGTCCTGGATCGAGAAACTGGAGGAGTCGGAGAGCAGGGGCTGGTTAGTGTTGTGAGGCGGGGTTTCGTTCTGGACCTCAAGAAGCAGTTATTTGGTTTACATTTATGTAGTGCAGAGGTTCCTAATCGGGGGTGCAACCTGGAGTTGCTAAGACCTCATGGAGGTTTGAGGAAAGTCCAAGTAAGTAATAGAATGTTGACTATTGTATGTTGGCATTTTTATTTCAAGGGGTGCGAGGTTCGAATGAAATTTTTTTTAAGGGTGGGGGTTGCGAAAAGGTTAGGAGCTACACTTGAAAAATTACGAATATCTTTGGGAATCGGATGACATATTGCATAGTAAGTCTACCATTTTGTCTGTCTTGGCTTTAAAAGAAACCTTATTTTGTGTATTATGCTCTAAATTATTTAATGTACAATCTTTGTTTGGTTTCTATAAAATGGGATGTTTCAAAATCGAAGTTAATTTCATCCCGGAGTAGGCAAAAAAAAACTTGAAAATCAGGAACTCGTTTGTTGGTGTCATATTTTGCAGTGATGTCATACTAGATATTTTTGATTTATGCACACATTTTTTTTACTAAACTCATACATCTATGAAAACACTTTAGATGCCAATAATCCTCGCGTCTGATGTTTCACTATGAGTATTTTTATTCGATTTTTTTATTAAAGGTACTGCGCTCTGTTCTCTGCCTCGCTCTTCAACTACGCTGCGTCCATCACTGCTGTAGCACTCTTCTTCGTCTACTACACAGTAGTGAGTAAGGGTACACTGTGTACCATTGCGCAGGTCCCGCCCTGAAATGATGCTCAAGTAGCGCCGACTACGCCGAACTGTTTTCTTACCACAGTTCACACGATGGTTGTCTGATAGAAATAGAGCGGTATTCAAAGGGAGTTCTGTGCTTCTATTTGAAGCTATGTAAAGTGGGTTGTTCGAACTTCTATTTGATTTACTTCTGATGTTGTTCTTTTTGGTTGCTAAATTGTTCGTTCGAAATGCGTAGCTTCGAAGGAAATTTGAGTTACCTAAACTGAAAAAACTAGCAAAAGTAAGTACTTGTAAAATTTTTAAAAAATTAAAGTTGTTATAGAGCTTATTGAAAGAGTCGTTAGCGTGTAATGCTGCTGTAATCCTGGCAGAATTAGGTTGTATGTTCTATGGTGGAGTCTAATTTCTAAAAACTTTTTCGCTCTGGGGGTACATTTATTGTACCCATAAAAATAAGTGCTCTCAAGAGGAAGGTACGAGGTCTCTAGCTTGAGGTTAGGTGGCCTTCTTATTTCTAAATAGAATTGGTGTTTGTTGAATTATGGACCATCTTTTTCCGATTTACTGCATTCTTTTTTCACCGTTTATTACGTTTTTTTTTGTGATGTTATTTTGTTTTATAAACTTCATTGAATATTACTGTTTCTGTGCACAGTGTGCTGGGACACACCTTGTGTGTTCAGTTCCCGTAATTCTATACCAAATGGTACATTCTTTGTTCGTCATTGCAGAGCACCTTTGTTGTGGTTAGGGTACCTCGGGGGGTTCAGCGGCCATAATGGGTGGGCAGCAGAAACCCCCCCTACGGGGTTTGGCTGCCCACTGTAGTATGTACAAAATTTCCGGCGAGACAATTATAATCTCGAGTTGTAATTATAATCATGATCATATCATTTTTGATGTCCAAATAATGTTGATGGTCATCTTACGTGATAAGTCGGAAAAGCCTGATACTGATTAAATTATGTGACCCTCGGTGCGATATAGTTCGAATAACTGAAGCGCTAGCTAACCCATGTTACTACTGCTACTATTTGTGGTTAGGGAGGCTTCAGCGAATTGTTTTATAAATTCTATTCGTGTGTATGACTTCAAATTGGATTTATTTTACCTGAACCCCACCTCGCCATAGGAGAAAAACCATGAAGAAATGTTAGATTTGTCAAGTTTATCACGACTAAATAAAATCTACCCGCGCTCGAATCGATCTTTCCTACACAATTGTAAACATTGTCTACCTATGGAGAACGAAAAACCTTTTTTGCGATATCCCCTCAGGGGGATACAAATATTGTATCTATGCGAATTAGCGCTCCCAGGGGGACAATGTGAGGGCCCGAGCTGAGAGTTAGGTAGGCTTTCTTTTTGTTGAAATAAAATGCTTTTGTTATGTTAAGAACCATCTTTTTTCGGTTCACTGCTGTCCTGTTTTTTCAGCGCCTACTACTCTCTACTTCAACTTTGATCTTGTTTCATCAGGGTGTCTACTAGGTAGTAAAGTAGTAAAAAGTAGTAAAATTTGGAAAGTAGTAAAAAAATTAGTAAAAAGTATTAAAATTTGCCTCAAGGTAGTAAAAAATTACGAAGTGGAATAATTCTCTGAAAATTTCAAGTAATGTTACATATGTATATAGAGTATAAAGATTCTTT
>JACJUY010000020.1:518224-529564 GCA_014220935.1 Platorchestia sp. MABIK
GGGGGTGTTTGGCCTACGTGGCCCCCCTTGACTGCGCTACTGGTTGGGCAATGGTTGAATGAAATAAGGAGAGCAAGTAAACACGGAAATGTCGGTCGGAGTCGTTGGTTTCCGTGTTTACTGGTTTTAGTCAGTCGTTGGCAATTTTCTGTTGTACTCGAAACAAAGTTGAGGCCAGAGTCGGGAGTTTGGTGAGCCGACTCCCAGCCTTGCATTGAAGGTTAAGGGGTGATAGGTATAAATGCGCTGTTTAAAACTTTGAACCAAATAATCAATAAAAACATTCCATATTTTTTGGGTTTTTGGATAAGCTAAAAGCGTTTTTATGTAATAACTTTATAGAACATCAGTGTTTTGATTTTCTTATTCCTGTCCTAAAATGATCTTGTTAGTCTTGTGTGACAATTTGTCATTTCTTTCGACAATTGACATGGGTATTACGATACCCATGTGTGAACATCAACTAAGGATCTTAATGTTAAGATGTTTTAAAAACCGATGTAATACATTTCATATTTCAACTTTATTGGAAATAAACTGTTTTCCTGTATTTTTTTCTTTCTTAAGAAATGAAGGCACTTGCCCCCCAACCGCGACCGTACACTTAACACAACAACAAACCTGTGCCTTTCTACAACACACTTTTCACGCAAGAACGGAAGCTTTCTTAGCTTATCAGTATCAACTCAAGCCTACGCAAACGCGTACAGTGTTATAGATGCACACTAAAAAACACCCATTCCTTCACAGCACTGACGGGCAACTGACATCCGCCACAACTAACCACTCACCAACACCTTTCAACACAAGCATTATATACGCAAAGCGCATCTTTCACTTCTTTATCTATCCTTTTCCGTTTCGCCTCTTGTCTTCCCGAGACACTCTGTGTCAAACTCTCCTTCCAAATTTCCTGTGAGCATCGTTCGTTCGGTAGCTCGCACTGAGGTTGTAATGTGAAGGTTATAAAAGGGCTTATGGAAGACTGCCCATTGTTAAAAATCCATGATTTTAAAATCATTAGGTAAGTTACGCTAAGCATATTTTTGTCATGATTTTTCAATACTGTGTTGAAAGATAATAATGTAACCTCTTTCAATGTAGACCGATAAGGTAGTAGACATTTACATCTCTTTTGGTTATCTAATGCACGTCATTTAAATATATTGTCATTTTTTTGCGAGTGGATGAAAGAATGCTTGGATGGTTTGGGCATGTTGAAAGAATGAATGTTGAGCGGCTGGTGAAAAAGATTTATATGTCGGAAGTGAGTGGTATTAGAGTGCGAGGTTGACCACGGATGTGTTGGATGGATGGGGTGAAGCGTGCTTTGAATGAAAGGGGTCTGACTGTGGATCTGGCGAGAGGGATGACTGCGGACAGAAGTGAGTGGGGGCAGTGGATAAGAAGGTAATTTTATTTTTGACGCGGTACTGGGAGCTGGCCCGCGTGTGATGGGGTTGACCTGTCCTGTGCGGGGGGAGGGGCTGCACTCAATGAAGCGGTCGGGGTAAACCAGCTATGGCTGTCGGGCCTGGCTGTGGAAGGTGGTTGTGCTGGGCTGCTGCTGATCCTGACAGTTCTGGTGCGGCCAGTGCTGCCTCTCTCGCATCCTAGTGACTAAGGGTGTTGTTTGTGGCCTGCTGTCGGCTACCCTCCCATAGGGAGGAGAAGCCTGGTATATGTATGTATGTATGTATGTCATTTTTTTCACAGGTATATGTAATTGGTATCGTACTGGGGGATATATCATAGTATAGAGGAATCGTAAACTTAAGAAATCAGTTAGTTGCATTTAAAGTTTTTTATTCAAGGACGTTCGGTACAGTGTGCTTTTATCATTTACAAATCGCCTTCGACTTTCTAACCACGAACGCCTCAAAAACCATCTTCAGAATGTTGAGCCTGAGAAACCTCAGACACGTTCCACCATTTACAGCATTCGCCACATACACGTGCCTTCCTAAGAGAACCATTCATTTTATATTCATCTTTAATTTGTTTATTTCTTCGAAGCAGCCCTCAGGATATGCATTTTTGGCTAGTAACACCCTTGACTTGTACCTCGGATCCCTGAGCCCGACTTCAAGGAGAAGCCACGTGACTGGTGTCTAAGGTGTGATGAGAGACGCCACTGCGGTCTCGTTCAGCTCTACGACCGCCCTGCACCCGGTTACCTCCTATTTTCTCAACTACAGAGTCAGCCCTGATGGGGAGCCAGTGCCTCCTACTGCAGTGATCGGGCGGCCTGTCGTCGGCCTTCTCTTACACACCATCGTCATGTGGACTTCAAGGGATCCTTCAGTGAGGGTGCGTTTGGTGATAAATAGATGTATTTATCCAGAACGTTCCTCACTAGCCTTTGGTAGTTTCCCGAACTTGAGCCGTACTCTAAATTTTTAGCCGTGACTTGACAACGTAAATTTAATAACTTGAATATTTTCCAGGTTTTGGGTGTACTGCGAAATCTATTAACTCAGAAAATTTCCACTAAAATTCATTCTCATTCATTCAAAAATGTGCTTATTCAATCCTACCACCATTAAATTATTTACGTGCTGTGTAGTTTTTCTCCCCCAGTAAAATTACCTTATTTCTAACAAGTCACGGTTATTGTTAAAATTAATGTGGGCGGCCGTCGGGTGCACCAATTTCTGAGTTCCTACTTACCAAGAAGTTTCCGACGTACCTTCATGCTTAGACGCCTTTCACTGTTCATTTAATACTATACTATTATTATTATTATTATTTATTGAAACACTGAAATAATTAACAATATTGCGTCATCCTTATCTCAACTATTTTTTCAATAATGATAGAGTTGAGCTTTTTCTCTGTGAATTTTTCTTATTAGTGGTAAACGGAAGTATACGTACAGCGATTTTGAAATTTAATTTGCATTTATAAGATCTCTCATAGAGATTGAGTTATCTCGTTTTCATCAAACGCATTATGCAAGTTGAACATGTTCATAATGGCTAAAAAGTTTTGATTTATGATATTTTCATCTTACACAAACGATGAGCTGTCGCTCGCTCCGTAACGCTGAGGCACACATGCTGTGGTCGTTGATGTGCTTTTCTCTCCAACTGAAGAATGAAGGAATGCTTATTCGATTGAGCTTAGGTGCTCGAAAGGCCCGAAACAGCTGCAACTAAAATCTCGTGCTTCGCTACAATTTTTTTTCTTTCCTACCCCTAAAAACTAAGTTCACGTAAGTCTTCCATATTGTTCTAATAACGATAATTGCTGAAATTATCAGACAAATGAAGGAGACAATGACATCAATTCCCAAATACTGTAGCAATGACAGATGTCGAGAAGACATCTTGAGATGCTGTGCTCCTTTGGTGTTGATGGTGTGCTCCAGGAGCCACACCGCTCGCTCCAGCGGGGAACTTGGGTTGTGGGACAGTATTATCGATACTCCTTCCGCCTGCCTCCTGTATCTGATGGAACAAGAATACTCGTCTCACTGGTATGACAGTATAATTTTTCAGTAACACAAAGTAGATCTTATTCTTTCAAAATGTGTAAAATCAACCAATGTTCAATGAATGGATGAATAAATGGAGGCCTTGGAGTCAGAACTTTCAGTTTATTTCATGTGAGTTATGAGTTAATCAATTACTTCAGAGCTTATTGTCTTCGAAAACTACTATGTACCACCAATACAAAAAAAACACAAGCTCGTTTGGGAGTATTTCAATTTTACTATGGGCAGTGTAAATTATATTGGGGAGATCTAGAAGCAGTCACCGACCGACTGAAAAATAGGGTAGGGTGAGTACTTTATGGAGATTCAGTGAGAGTGGGTCAGTTTGTTTAAAGGAATGTATAATATTACGGGTAGGATTGTGAATGCATTTAAATTTAAGAGCTTATGCTCATCCATTTAACTTGAATTCCAATAAAGTTGTTAGATTCTTAACTATTAACTTTAAATACGTCACTCGTAAATTATAATGTTCAACTAACGTCAAAACTTAGGCTTTTTTCCAGGCAGGATCGCTATGGTTAAGTTACTGAACTTTTTTTTCTTACGTGGAATTGTAAAGCACTTCAGTGACTGCAGAGTACAGTTCGTTTGCAGACGCTTGTTTATCTACACCAAGAGCAACTCCAGCACCGACCAGCCTGACCAGCACGTCTCTCTGATCAGCGAAGACAGGAATACCTACGATTGGCACTGCGTTAGTTAAAGCCTCCATGACTCCGTGCATCCCGCAATGGCTCACGAAGAGAAGAGTGTTATTGTGAGCCAAGATGTCTGTTTGCGGCGCCCAATGAGTAATGTGGACATTCCTAGGAATAGAGTGGTTGTGTACTGATCCTTTTACAACCATGATTACGCTTTGTTTCAGACGTCCGAACGCCTCGAGGTACGCCGAGATAACTTCATAAGGTACGAAGTTCGTGTCGAATGTAAACCCTAATGAGAAAAGGATAATCCCGTGCTCTGAAGCGCTGTTGGTGAAGGCGGCAAGGTCTTTTGGAAGGGCACTAAGATTTTTAATGTGAAATCCTCCGACTTCGAGAAAAGATGGAGGCAACTGTCTTGGATAGTCGATTGCTGGATGAGAATTGATCAGAACACCCGACATGTTGGCCAGCATTTCCTGCGGACTCGGGCAGTCGGGGAAGTGTGTTCTGATGTGTTGATTCGCTGTCCAGAAAGTTGCCTGTTCGAAATTAGATTTTGGTAGTCATTCGTGAAAATACTTCCTTTCCTAGAATTGTAAATCTCCAGGTCCTATTAAGAGCATATACTCTATTACGGTAAAAAGGAGAGAACTAAAAATACCGTTTCAAACATTTACTCGAATTAAAAATTGCAAGTAAAAAAAATTGAACGTTTCGAGCATTCACTCATCTTCAGCAAAATAAATGTACCTGAAAAACATGAAATGAGTTAGAAAGATGATAAATTGAAATAACTAACCTTAAAAACTACCTTTTAATAACTGACAACGGAAAAGAACCAAGTTGGTTGTTTAAAATCGGCTTATTTCTTAAAATGAATAGAGACTCTAAAATCCTTAAATCAGAGGTAAATTGAGATCTAGGAAAAAATTTTAAATTACTAATGTCAAACGTGCTATCACAATGCTCTGAATGATCCCTAATAGCTGAATGCGAAGGACTAGATAAAATATTTCTTGTGCGGTAACTCCTACCTCGATGCTCAGCCACCCTATAGCCTTGAGTACTTTTTTACTTAAGATCAGGAAGCCTCCCGATAACTTTTTTCCACTCTGTTATTGTGTTTAATTTCTTCATTAATAAGATTTTGCTTTTCACAACATTTACATATGTCTGATAGAGTATTTTAATATTTTAGTGAGGGTTTTGAGAGCATCATAAATGAATTTGAAAATATGGCAAAGTAATCCTGCAGATTATTAATAAACTAAAAATATTGCGTGTATCTTTTTTATGTTGCGTTGGCGATTCTGAAAAATACGCACACTCTGATGTTTTCGTATATTACACCATCTTTATATTCTCCCACAGTTTAAAACCACACTGAGATACTTTCAACTATAACACATTTATACAGTGGTGGGCAGCGAAAGCGAAAAATTTTGCGGTAAAGCGATAACGATAAAGCTATTATTTTTTCACTAAGTCTCATTATGATAAAGCGATAAATTTTCAAGATACCTTAAAGCGATAAGCGATAAATCCCAAAATACTCTATTTTTGCTTCTTATGCAGTTAAAAACCTCTTTTTTGCACGTGAAGCACCATTTTTACTTAATAACTGTCCTCTGGCTCACTGCCCAGGGACATGAGGGAGCTCGAGCGGGAGATGGTGGGAATGTTCACGGATCCCGAACTCCCGGAAAAGCTCCGCTCCCATTCCTAAGTCACATCACTGCTGCTGGCCTTCAAGCGGAAAAAGTCCTCTACTGTCCTCTCGCATGACATGTTGAAATTCACTAATCACTAAATTCACTATTCTCGAACACTGAAGCGCGCACGCCGCCACACTAATTAATAACGCAATATAAAACACAAAAACCTTAACGATTTCCTGAAAAGGAAAAGGTAAAACACAAAATCATGCGACGTTCGTACGAACGGGATGCACGCGCGAGGGGAACCTGAAAACGCAAAAAATTAAAAGACTAATATATCTTAGCTAGATATTTAGTGCCGAGGCCGCATCAATAATTGCATAACAATGAGTCTGTAACCTCCCACCGTAACGGTTTTTCGTCTTCTACTTCATCGCTGGATTATTGCAGGGAATTTGAAAGCGGTAAATTTTTCCAGTCGTGCGATAAACGATACATTTTCGGTTACAGCGAAATTATCGCTTTATCGCATTATCGCTCCACTTATTTACTTATCGTAACGACCACGACTGAATTTGTAATTCCATAAGTGACTGTTCTGTTGGCGACTCTAAAATTATTTTGACATGACCAGTTTCCCGTCATTGATGGGTGTCGTTAGGCTCAATTTTATCGAGTAGCTTTCAAATCCTTGATGAAAATACCGTTTCAACTCGAAAGGAAATATTTTCGTTTCGTTGGTTCGTTTTGTTTTCAGTTATTTCTAAGTATATTTACTCTAAATGATATTCAAGTTGCCAAAAATTGAAATTAATTATGCTTTCAAAGAAAATTAAGTCCTAAGCGTGAAAAGTGCTGATTTGAATTGTAATGCATATGAATTACTTCAAGTTAGATTGGATCGTTTAGACAATTTCTAAATAAAAATGATAGTAAAGATAGTTGATCTTTTAAAAATTGTTTAGCACATCTGAAAGTTGAGATTTGAGCCATTGCCATTGTGACTGCCTCAGACNAAAGAAAATATTGAGAGCCTTTCGGCTTCTAAGCACTAAAGTGTACTGTTTTTACCCCATAATTGTTAAGCAGCCAGCTTCAAAATTTTTATTGAAAGAATTTTTTTCTAAACCATTTTCCCTTACTTCTGAAAAATCTCCTATTGGCAACTCATTCGTCTCTTCCTCCCTCCCCACATCCACCGGTAACTTAAAGGCTGATGCGGCTTAGGGCAAGAGAAAGACAGAGAACAGAGTGGGCTGAGAGCCCAATGTAAACATGTATTGTAGCGTGCATAAACAAACTTATAATAGTACGTACAATATTTACAGAATATCAGTACATACAACATTCCTCGTCAGTGTGTGGTTGTTGCTTAATCTTCTTCCTCTTGGTAAATTTGCGAAAAATTTATTTTGACTGATAAATATTTTTAGATCATTTGGATCACCAGCCCTGCTAGCAGCAACGTACAGTTGGACATGGGTGAAGACAGGACTGGGTAAATAGATACCACACCTTGATAGACTCTGTCCTTGGCTCTTGTTGATTAACATTTCAAATGCAGGTCTTCTGGGAAATTGCCGTCTTTGTAGTGCGAATGGCAAATCCGAGTCTGAAGGCATTAGACACATTCAAGAAATTAAAATGGGTTGGCCAGCATCAAGTCCAGTTAATTTTTCGGCATCCATCAGGTATTTATTTATTTGTACAACCTTGTACCTGGTACCATTACAATGCCTATTTCTGTGACCCAGGTTTCTAAGTAGCATTATTGGAGCTCCAATTTTCAGCTTCAGTTCATGTGGGGGCAAACCACTCAAGTTTAGCGAATTCATAAACTCTGGCGGGTACAATGAGGCTCGGTCATCATCAGAAACTGAATCAATACTCTTCAGGACAATCAAATCTCCCGGGAGTTTATCCATAAGAATGCTATTAAGATGGTCAACGTCCTCATTTCTGGCTGTCAGAATTGCTCTTGAAGAAATCCATTGGTTATTTCCAAAATTGCTGTCAATATTTCCATAGACAAAGTCAATCAATTCCTGCTTTGAATTCACAGTCAAATGTTGAGGCATTACAATGATATTTGCAAATGGTCCAATTTCAACAGTTACTAGTTTTCCTTCTCCTATTTGAAGAAGCCATTCGGCATGGTAATTCAGCATGGCGTGTGATGTGAGATCATTATTGTTTACACAGTTCAACAATCTCACATTCCTTATCAGGTGGAAAGTTTGACAACTTTGCCAAAAAACAGATTTTTTCACTCAGGCTTTGACCAAGGTAGGGCGCTGAGCTCTCCTGACAACTGGCAAAATTTGGCGGAAATTTCCACTAAGAACCAGGAGCTTTCCTCCAAAAAGGAGATCATTATTCATGATATCCTTGAGGGTACGATCAAGACATTCTAACAGGTGACGATGACTCATTGGAGCTTCATCACACACTCTCAAATGGGCATCAAACAACAGTCGTCCAGTTGGATCTTGGGGAGAAATTTTGCAAGAAGAAATGGCAGCATCGTGCCACTCGATGCTGTTCTGGTTTTTATCTGAAGAATTTCATAACTTCTTTCTTGATTTAAATTCTCTCGTGCAACTCGATGCTGGTCGGCATTAATCTGAAGAATTTCATCCCTTCTTTCTTGAGTTAAATTCGCTTGTGCAAGTCGATGCTCTTCTGCATTAGTCTGAAGAATTTTATCCGTTCTTTCTTGAGTCAAATTCTCTCGTGCCACTTGATGTTGTCCAGCGCTGTGCCGAAGAATTTCCTCGCTTCTTTCATGTGTTAAGCTCTCTCTAGCTACTCGGTGTTGCTCTGCCTCATTCCGTAGAATTTCCCAACGCCGTTCAAGGGACAATTTAGCTCTAGCTTCTCGTTGGCGAGCAGCATTGCTTCGTCTTGCCATTTCGCGTTGTTCATCCGATCGTCTTTGGCGTTTTTCTTGCTGTCGAAGTCTTGCTACTTCTCTCTTGCGATTGGACACATTTCTATCCATGGTGGCCTCTTTTGCCAGAATTTCATTCTGAAATGTCGTTCATTATCTCTTCGAAGCTTTTCAAGAAAATCATAATTTCGAAAACAACAACTCAAGTTCCAAAATCTTGGGCCTTATTCAAAGTGGTTGCCAGGTTACTGGTCAAACGAATTTAAAACATTTCTTTTCGCATTATCGATTAAAAATATCAAAGCAACATGATGAATTTTAATAAAGAAAGCTCCAAAGGAAATTTTTATTTGTAAAAATAAGCCGATTGCGTATTCAGGATTCCATTATGCAAGTGAAAGAGAATTGAATCGCAACAGAAAAATGCTGCAATAGAATAATTTCTTGTATTTCTTAAGCTCTATCCATGTTGCTATCAAAGCTATCGATTAGAAGAGGGAGTCACACGGACGGACAGACGCGGCTCCTTTTATAATAGTGATGTAAAAAAATACCTACCACAGATGCCATGATAACTTGTCATAACTTCTTCTTTAGCATCACCCGTTCAATGCTGCTCAAGATATAAACCCAAAATATGATCAGCCTCGTTATGAGTACAAAATTAACATCCGGAGTAGCTTTTGTGAATGCAGATATCAACTTTGCACTACCGTTGAGGGACGAATTGGTCTCTACATTTCGCAAGTTCTTAGTGATGGGAAGACTAGCTTCAGCTTTTGTACACTGTTTTTATCTTCTGTGTACCAAAATTCCTTTATTTTGTTTATACGTATTCAGCTATAGTCAAAAGAAGTATTCAATTAGCTATAGTCAAAAGAAGGATTCAGCGAATGCAACAGTGAAATGAATCAATTAAATGGCTTCCGTCATGACTTTTTCTAACATTTTCTACTTTTCTAACATTTTTTATCATTTTCTATTCGGCAGTTTAGCCAGCAGCCGACCCACGATTCATTTCGTTTAGCCTTAAAGTTCAGACATTCTATGTGGAAGTAGTTTAGCACCACGTCAAAAATGTCATGCAGACGTTCCATCCTTGCTCTAATTTTTCAAAATTAAGTTCTGATTTTAAACTCTTTGCGCTCTGCTTGACTTCAAGTATAAAATTCAGTAGTTTCACCATGACGTCAAGCATTAGGATGATGACTAACTTTCTTATTTCTGGAAAATTATGCCTCATTCTTCAAAAATGCACATAAAGATTTCCTGTTAGTAAAACTTTGAAGAGTTAGTTTTAAAGACACAAATCAAACAACACAAGCCGTTGCATTTAGATATATTCGAACCTGTGATTTGTAGTAGAGTTATCATTTTCGTGCCTACCTTCTGTGCTGGAGCTGGCGTTCCACTCCTTCATGGGCGTCTTCCTGATGACGTTCATTGACGATTCTTCATCCACGGTGGTGTGCTCGTTGCGCTCTGTGTTCACGAAGCCGACAACTGGCGTCCATATTCTGCAAATTTTACGAAATTTAGATGCAATTACTAACGACACCCTCATTATATTTACCATCGATGAAGATTGAAGTAATATTTGAAAAAGTGCGGCGAAAAACGTCATGAGACTCAGAATTACATATTTTTCTTATGACTCTTGACTCTTAATTACATATTTTTTTCTAGTTCATAATGACGAGCAGTCGCTTGCTGCAGTTCTCTTAATATAGACTCACTGCATCATGACCTCGGGCGGGACCAGGTTGAGGCTGCTGGAGGCCTTCATGTTCCTGTAGGAGAGCCTGTCATCCTGCCACCGCAGCTGCAGCAGGTACGTGGCGTACAGCTGCGTTTTGCTCGTGTCCACCCCCAGCGATGAGATGGTCAGCGACAGCGACACTTTCGTAGGTGATCCTGAGGCAACCGTAGGGGGCAGGTCGCTCCGGTACCCCTGGGGGAAGTGTGTATGTTATGCACTCACACTGGACATGCTATGATGAGAGCTGTTATATGATGAGAGCTGTTATATGATGAGAGCTGTTATATGATGAGAGCTGTTATATGATGAGAGCTGTTATATGATGAGAGCTGTTATATGATGATAGCTGTTATATGATGAGAGCTGTTATATGATGAGAGCTGTTATATGATGAGAGCTGTTATATGTTTGCCAAATCTGACTAATACCTGATAATTTAAATTGCAACTCTGGAGGGCTGATAAAACTATTTTTTTAAGACATAAAGGTTTCATTGCCCAAAACAAGGGAAATTCCTATTTACCATTTGCAGGAATGACATAGTTGATCAATTTCGACAATAAAACAGACGTTAAGAAACATGTTTTAAGCTCTCGAATTGCAGAAAGCGTGACATTTTATTTATGGTTGTAGATATAATTGTCTTTTGCGGCAGCCTCAATTCAGCTTTGGACGTTCTTTTTCTCTATTGGACAGATTTACCTGAAAATTGCACCTCATATGTAATTTAGGATTTGTAGTGTCGTACTATCGACACTACTAGAGGTATTTTCAGCGGTAGCTGCAACTACCGATGAATGAGCTACAGTATCAGAAGCCCTAAACTTCTACGGAGCAAGGGAAAGTAAACGCACAGCAAGGCTCCTAATAATGTACTGATTCTGTCGGTT
>JACJUY010000021.1:3153-19664 GCA_014220935.1 Platorchestia sp. MABIK
AGACAAGTTTTGCATCATCCGTGGACTTTTTGAACCTTCCCCACTCGTGCTAAGTCTGAGGCAGTCACACTCTGGCTATGGTTTTTGCACTCAGAAAATTCCATTGCTACCTGTGGGGACAGGACTCCACTGTGGTCACCGACCACAAACCTTTGTTAGGACTATTTGATCCGGGTAGAAGCATTCCTCCGATGGCATCCGGGCGCATTCAGAGGTGGGCTCTTCTGCTGCAATCCTACAAGTTTACCTTGCGTCACCGGTCTGGCGTGCTGTTGGGCACGGCTGATGCTCTCAGTCGTCTACCTTTGACAACTCCCAAGGAAGCCCGGCCCATTCCAGCAGAATGGACGTCCTTAGTAAACTTCCTTGAGTCAGCTCCGGTCACCAGCACATACATTCGCGACGGCACCCTAAGGGACCCAGTACTTTCGAAGGTATACAAAGACTGCCTGGCAGGCTGGCCTTCGACGGTAATCGGGGACCCCGATCTCGCTCCGTACACTAGGAGGAGAGAAGAATTGTCCACACAAAATGGCTGTGTGCTCTGGGGAGCAAGAATAATTGTGCCTCAAGCCCTCAGACAAGCTATTGTAGATGAACTTCACTCTGGCCATGCAGGATCATCCAGGATGAAGGAATTAGCTCGCAGTTATGTATGGTGGTCCCTTCTGGATAAAGATCTAGAAGAAACAACTAAGTCATGCCGCGAGTGCCTGAGCACTCGAGCCGCACCGACGAAAGCTGAACTCCATCCGTGGGAATGGCCGGCGAAGCCTTGGCATCGCATACACATCGACTACGCGGGCCCAATGGATGGAAAATACTATCTAGTGATCGTGGACGCACACTCTAAGTGGGTTGAAACTTTTCCCACAACTACTACAACCTCCAGCGAAACGATCTCGTGCCTGAAACACACTTTTGCAACATTTGGATTTCCGGTAACAATTGTTTCGTACAACGCAACGTGCTTCACATCGGCTGAATTCCAAGAATTCGTGAAGGCATGTGGTATGCGGCATATTACAAGCGCACCATATCATCCTTCAACTAATGGACAAGCTGAGCGTATGGTACAAACGTTCAAGAAGAATATACGGAAGTCAACGGAACCCCTACGCCTAGCACTAGACAGGTTTCTGTTCAACTTTCGGCTAACACCCCACTCGACAAAAGATGTTACGCCTGCCGAGCTGATGCTAGGCAGGAAAGTTCGCTTCCGTCTTGATCTACTTTGGCCGTCAGAAGCAATCGCGTCCAAGGTCGCTCAACGCCAGGACGCTCAGAAAAGATACCACCCAGGGTCTCGCGCGGTTGACATTCCACCTGAGTCACCTGTGATGGTCCGTCAATACACGCCGGGTCACCCAAAATGGACTCCTGCTACCACCATTGAGAAAACGGGCCCGGTAGCATTGACTCCAGTCTCGCAGGATTTCTACACCGCCCACCCCTCTCCCTCCACCTCCGAGCAGCTACAGCACCACCTACGAGCAGCTACAGCATTTTTAGGTTAGGGTCATTTAGGTTAGGTTAAGTTAACGTAAGTTAGGTTAAGTAGGTTAGGTTAAGTTAGGTTAGGTTGGGTTAGGGTAGCCAAGTTCAGTTAGTTGAAGATTAAGTTAAAAAAGTTACAGAATCCCTGATTTTGAGTGCCGAGATGGAGGGTTGAATGGCCAAACACCAGCGGTCGTTGTCATAATTTATTACAATGATTTAATGCAGGTTAACTTTGGTATTCCGCTGTACTACCTACTTACTAAGCATTTGTAGTGTTTACAATGCAGTGATTAATAATAACTGTATAACGAACAGATAGGTTAATAAACCTCATTAGTACTACATAGTTAAATAATTGGCGCGAATGGCAACTTCATGTAGCAACTCGGAGGTGGAGGGAGAGGGGTGGGCGGGGTCGAAATCCTGCGAGACTGGAGTCTATGCGGCCCGGTATCCTACAAGTGCCAACTGAAGGGGGGAGAGGTCGTTCCTCGACATCGGACCAAGTTATTACCTGCTCGAACACTATCCCTGAACCCATGGAACAACCTACTGGGGAAACCGTTATGTTTCCACAGCCTGCTCAGGAGGCAGTGTTGCACGAGTCTCCAAGTGCTAGCATCTCACGCAGGTCTAACCGGGCTCGGAAGCCCGTGGTGAGATTGGACTTTTAGGATTGACTATGTACAATAAGGGGGTAGGGTTACAAGGGGGTTTGTAGTTAAGGAGTGAGGGGGGGTAATATAGCGGGAAATGTAAGTTCTAGTTAGACATACCAAACGTTGGCAACGCTCGTGAGAGCAACAATAGCAGCCAGTCTCCCATTGGTCTCAGGTCCAACAACAGCAGATGTTGACTGAGTGTGTATATAAATTACCTAATGTGGCTAAGTACCTAACCTAATTATTTCTTACTACTATTAATTAACTCTATTCTATTCTTTTCTATATTTTCCCACCTATCTCCACTCTACTCTTGCTGGCCACATGTCTGGTAACTGAGTATTTAGATTGTAAGGTATCTAAGAGGTGAGTGACTTATTTACCTTATGTGATGTGTCATTGCATTTGTCTATTGATGTGCTATTTGTGTATTGATGAGGTGTAATAATTTTATCCCTATCTTTATACATAACAGTATACACACACAAATATGAGCCTCAGCGGTGAGCCTTGTATACACGTGTCGCGCCTCAAGGTCAAAATGTCCCCTAGTGTAAACGGACCTTTACAAAGGGGGAATATTGCTACAACGGGGGATTTGTTTATGTCTGTGCCTGTGATACGACAAGATAACACGATTCATATGCTATTTTTAACATTATTCAATCCCGTCATTTATGTTGGGTCGTGGAAACTAGTAATTAAGGATACGTCTCACTTTACAATCATAATTATTTATTCTCCCGTACGTTTTAAAGCGTTCGTAGCCCGAGCAGGGCCCTAAACCGTTGATAGATTAATTGTAATAATTAGCGAAGTTAACATCGGCGTTAGCGATTACCCACGGACTCATTAACTTGCATAGTATTTCACGATTTGTTACGTTAGTATTAATACTTCGAACAAATGGGGCGGAATCAAAGTCCGCCAACCAAAAAATTATCAAATTAAAACAGGCGAACGTTTGAAAGTTTATTTTTTGGATCCCAGAATTAGGAAACCATGCAGAGCTCTGAAATTTAACAGTTCATTTCAAGAGAAAGATGAGGATAAGCGAATTTGCAGTTTTATTTATACGTATAAAATGTGCGTTCACTCTAAAAAAAGATGGGTTGCTGTGCCGTCGTAGCTACTACTTTCGGAGAGTCAAAGTCGGAGACGATTTAGAGGACTTTACTGGATGTCGGTGCTGGGCTAGGCCTGTGCTATCGGCGGGAACAGCTCAGTCAAAATGCGATTGCTCATACACGACGAGCGCTTTTACGTGGCTTGGCTCACGAATGCATGAAGTGAGGCACATTGCATTCAGAAAAATTTTCTCGTCGCTTTCCACCTTAAATTGTGCCCCATTTAGTTAAAAAAGCATGACAACACATATATGGCCAAGAGGAGAGGATCTGTAGCATAAGACTTTTTTTTCTAAATGCCATTATATAATGTAATTTTTTGCTCTATCTCCCACATGTATTTTAGTGTAATTTGATCAAGACTAAAATTCTTTAGTTAAATAAGTAGTGTTTTCTGTATTAATGAGATTAACATAATTACCTTAACAACAGTTAATTCACCGATGAACACGTTTCCTAAAATGAATGATGATAGGCAACACATGTTGTGACAAATGGTTCCTCTGGCCGAGAGTGTTTCCGCCACGTCATTTGCTCTCTTGTGTCTGCAGCTTAAGTTGTATTAGACTTAGATGTATATTCTTGAACAAAAGTAAAACTTTGTAGTAGAATGTTCAAGCAGATATTTCTCGGTTGCACTGGATTTACGATTCCCAGTATTTATTTCCATAGAGTGCCTTGTATACGCTTATTTCTGTGGGCTTAGGCCTGTTGTGACCTTTCGCTCTCATTTTTGTTGTGCTTTTCTGTCAATCATTTTTTGTTTCAACATCTTGCAAGGGTATTACGATACCAATGTGTTATTTTCAGTTAAGGATTTTAGAGTTAAGGTATTCAAAAGAATAATGTATCAACATTTCATGTTTTTACTCTATTGTAAATAAATTGTTTTTTCTCTTCTATATCATTTCTTACTGCTTAAATTACGAAATTTAATAGTTTATGAATTGTTCTTTTTTCGTAATGCTTAAGTGTATTTGAAAATTGCCTGGCTAACTTATAATTTCGATTAGAGATATTTAAAATAATTAGTCTCCTTATTTATCCTTTTTAGAATCATGTCAGAAAGGTAATGATTTCAATCCGTAAAACAAACTATTCTTGGTGCAAGAATTGGCAATCTCCTTTTCTTAGCTGCGCAAAGAAACGCATGGCTGTAATAGTGGCATGATAAAATAGACCAACATAACAAAAACAGATTCGTGCTGACTTTGGCCTGAATTTACAGACCCTGGGCCTAACTTCAGGCAACTGATCCTACAGAGTTTCTTTTGGGTCCTCAGGTTTCTACCCCAGGACTTAAATTCAAATCATCGGGCACCTATTCAAGATTGCCTTCAAAACCCCAGTCATTCAGAGTCAAGTTGTGGCTCACGAGCCGGGTTGGCAGTGTCTCGCTGGATTTAATTTACCAGATGAGTCATCCTCTCCAGTGACTTATTAACCCCTCAAATAGGATGTTGCATTTATTCCTTGAATGTTCAAAAAGTTTTATAAAAAACGTGAAATATTTTCAGCTCAGAGGCTATTATATCTCCTTTCCAAGATAATTTAGTATTAGTAATGGTTAGCCTAGCCTACAGAATATAGCAATTCCACATTAGGCTTCACCAAAGGGTTAAGAAATCACTAACCCCCAAGATTAGATCAACATAGACATAGTAACACAAATTGCATATCAATAGCAATAACACATCACATAAGGAAAATAATTCACTAACCTCTTAGATACCTTACAACGTAAATACTCAATTACCAGACATGTGGCCAGCAAGATCAGAGCGGAGATAGGTGGGAATATATAGAAAAGAGTAGAGTAGAATTAGTAATATTAGATTGAAATAATTAGGTTAGATACTTAGCCACATTAGGTAATTTATATACAACACACTCAGCTCACATTAACTGTTGTTGGGCCTGAGACCAATAGAAGACTGACTGCGATTGTTGCTCTCACGAGCGTTGCCAACTTTTGGTATGTCTAACTAGAATTTACATTTCCCGCTATATTACAGAGTCCCATTCACAAACCCTAGAGGGCGAGGTTGAGCAAGCTATTCGGTATCATTTCGTGAGCAAAAATGGTGGCAGCTGGCACCTCCGAGGAGAGGATTAGCAAGACTTCTTAATAAGCGTTACCCAGCAAAGTAGATATGCAAGACGCTCTCATCTGTGAAGACACTAGCCCGTGGCGAATATCTAACTGTCTCACAGGGCATGTTTACGGATCCTGCTCTCTTTGGTCAACAAGGGTTGCTGGACTTGTTTATCAATGAAAACACTGCTATATCTTCCTGTTATGCAGTTGAGCATCGCTTTCCTCTGAGGAAGGTTATCTTGAGGGCCAAGAGATCATTTATGTCTGGCAAAAATTTAAAAATATCCATCTTCATGAATGGTTATACGCATGTCGAAATTCTAGCCATGGCTCGAACGCTGAGGTCCATTGCGGACTTTGTAAGGCAGATTTAAGAGCCTTCGGCAATAAAGTTCAAGGGACGTGATTCGCTTGATCAGCCTAAAAATTAATAACGCTGGTAATTTAAGACTAAGCGGAGCAATGGCGGGGGTTTCTCGCATCTTCGGCGAAAAACGTATATGGAAACTAAAAATGTTCGTCAGCTCTTTTTGCAACGAGTCCCAAGCCATAGCAAGGGATTCGGGGAAGCTGACGAGCGTGTCAGCCAAAGGCCGACACGACAGACTGAACTAAGCCGTGGGCGTGTGTGCACCTCCTTATGTGTGCCGCTGCTCTACAGCAATCCGACCCTCGCTACAGGGGACTCGTGTGTCCTCGACAGCCGGCTACATTGAAGATTGTTCGCCTGAACATAATTTTCGAAATCTTCAGGTCAGCCATGTGCCTTAATGTTCCGCTTGTCCTTAATTATCTTTATTCTAGCGTTACCGGCCCCAGATGGGTGCTAGGCAAATGTGTGTGCAGTAGAGCCCGTTTATTAGGGGTTAGTTTCCACTGGTCGGGTGGTTTGCGCACAAAGCGTTACCCAGCCAAAGAAGATATGCAAGACGCTCTCATCTGTGAAGACACTAGCCCGTGGCGAACATCTAACTGTCTCACAGGGCATGTTTACGGATCCTGCTCTCTTTGGTCAACAAGGGTTGCTGGACTTGTTTATCAATGAAAACACTGCTATATCTTCCTGTTATGCAGTTGAGCATCGCTTTCCTCTGAGGAAGGATATCTTGAGGGCCAAGAGATCATTTATGTCTGGCAAAAATTTCAAAATGTCTATCTTCATGAATGGTTTTACGCATTTCTTGAAGAAAATTAAGGAAGAAATGTATATGAAGAACTAAATTAGATGTAGATTGTATTTTCATTTTCATCTCGGCCCCCATCATCAATATTTTTGAATTCATAACTTTGAAATTAAAGTTTATTATCCATGTTGATGAAATATTAACTGATTGTTTTTCATTCAATGAAAACGGATGTGTGTTCACTTCCGTTATATTCCTAAGCAATTATCGTACTAATTTTCATTGAAGACAGGTATTTGAAGGATTAATTAATAATTAACGAAGTTAACATTTGGCTCAATGATGTCCACCACAGCCCATATACCTATATCCTTTCGTTAAACAAATGCAAGGGAACCATGTGCTACTGTGTTTTTTATTATAATCTAATCTCGGATGATAGCTAGGCAACTAAAATATGAGTAATTTTGAGACATAATTCTAGGTTTTAAACTTTCAACTCGAAAACGTCGGGTATTATTAATGTTTTGTTTGGTATAACAAAAGATTTATGGTCAGTGCATAATCTTTCGGCTCTTCATCAAATGCGAAGACAATGTATTTGAGTCACTGTGAGAAAACTACAATTACATCATCTTAACATTCCTACAAATAAAAATTATTTAAATAGGGGTTATATTATAATTGTTTAAATAAACAAGTTTTGATCAATACATTATCTTTTGGCTCATCATGAAATACTAGGACAATGTCAATATCGCTTATGTGAGAAATTACAATAAAATCCTCTCAACCTTTCTATCAATACAAAGTAAATGAATAGGGATTCAAAGGTATTTTAGTTCTCCCATGTGTTGAAAATCGTCGAATGGAGATGTTCTTAAACAGCTGGGAATCAACGTATTCGGATGTAGCTGACCCATCGAAAAGCCAATAAAAATTGTGGATAACTAAAATAATCAACACCAAGGTGGAATATATAATGTTAAGACAGATAATGTATCATAAAACTTTTAAAATTAATAAAATTATTAAAAAAAACGAAAGTTATAAACATTGTTTAAATCGACCAATATATTGCTCATTATCGTCTTTTCCTAGTTTGTTTGGAATGGTAGCACTTGATGTGTGTGAAGTCAATAAACGAGTGGTAAATGAAGGAATGCTAGGAACAGGTGAGAGTTATTTACATTTTGTATTACGACTGGTTAACTATCATATATAACATTTACTGTGGTGCCCAATTTGACTAATTTGCAGCATAGATCTGTACACATTTTACGTTACAAGTGATCAGTGTGCTCAAAAGTCTTATGTACCGTAACTTGGCAATATTTTAGGAGGTTATTTTGTTTTGTGTATGAAACAGTAAGTGCATAAGTGAGTCATACTTACATTTAGAAAATATTTTTTATTATACGTAAGTTTAAAAATCCATTGGCAATCTATTTTAATCTTGTGTTTACTCTGCGTGACAATTTTTCACCCTTGGTTTGCAACAACCACTTGCTTGTTAAATGACTAACTTGATAAACATAACATCGACTTGAAGTAAACAAAAGTAAATAGACATACGATAGGTTAAACAGTTTTGTTGCTCCGTGTTCGCTTGTGCAGAGTCAGTTTTGTGCCAGGTTACCTACGTGAGTTGGCCTTTGTATGGTATTATTTCGCTATCTAATTTTAACATAGTGTAATTTTCATTCATTTTTGCCTGTCTAATTGCTTTTAAATGGTACCAATTTCTTAATTCAAACATGCTTAACAGTGTTAATTAGTTTTTATTGTTGTTGTCATTTTTTTATGTTACTGTGGATGAGACTAATAACTAAGCCTGTAGCTTCTAGTATAGTTTGATTACTTCTTACAACTTGTCTTTATTTTGAGATATTTAAATTTGTGGTTGTGGGGACGCACTTTGTTAATAAAATCAATACTAAATAATAGCCTACCTTTCTCCTTCATTTCAATAGAATGCCTTTGTTGTGTTGAAAAAGACTTGATCTAACTTATATTTTCATTTAAGTAGATATTTTTCATATTTTCTTGAATTGAGTTATATGTAAATTTGTGTTTTTAGTAAATGAATGTTGTCTTATGGTTTAAAACTGCAATAATCTGCTGCTAACAAATAACTTTATTGCATAGCTTACAGCCTGATCAATATCTCCTATGTTAAAGGATTATTGCCATCTTTAATAAGTAGGTAAAAGACCTATTCCAATATGAGGCATTACATTAACAATCAGTATGGTAGTACTTGAAAGTATTAACATTTTATTATTTAGCCAACTACTGATTTATGATAGGACTGGATTTTTCAAAGGTACCAAGCCTAGTAAAATCAGGGTTCTAAGCTAATTATCTGTCACAGTATTCAATCAATGACCTCTGAAACCAAAAAAAAGTATATTCACTATTAATATCTGGGATCTGAAGAAAAAAAATGTGTTGAATTATATTTAGTGTTTTTTTACAGTTGCTGGCGTGTGAGGAGGATGGGGGTGAACGCTTCCTGCCAGCCAGAGTCAGTAGTCGGGCCACACACCTTCTTTACTACGTAAGTGATGAGCGAAGATGTATACCTGATACTATCCTGTCTGTGCATAAAGGCTGCAAGCCATGTGCAAAATGTAAATGCCTAATTTCATTTATCATTCAATGATTTCAATTCCTTGCGGAAATTTACACACTTAAAGGCATGTATGAGAAATTAGAGTGTTATTGTTGTTGAAGTCAATGTGTGTTACTCATGGTTCATAAATTGAAAGGTTGTTGCAACTTAGTATGCAGTTAATGTGTTGGGTGAAGCCAATCCAAGCTATAATAAGCTAGCTTGTGACCAAAAATATGCTCAATATTGATTTTACTGTTCACAATTTTACAAACTTCATTGCCGTATTTAGGTATTAGGAAGCATTTTAAGACGTTTCAAATAAATGACATTGTGTTTGCAAATGCATAGTTTTTGAGATATTTAACTTTGAAGTTATAGGAACGTCATAAATAAAATTGAACAAATGGAGACGTAAATAAACTGAAACGCGGTATTGATGTAACGATGGGTGAGGTTAGGTAAAGTTAGATTAGTTATATAAAATAACCTAAGTAAATGTCACGAGATGTGTTCGGTCCTACCCCTCATCAATTTACATTAACAAGGAAACCAAGTTCTCGGAATGGAGGGCTTGGCGTACCTCCCTTAAATCATGAAATTCACAAAATATAGGCAAACAAAATACACGAAAAAATTGAATTATAAAGAATCCACGTTACATATACTAAAACAAAAATGGTACTCACCAATCTGAAGGTATACCACTTACACAGCACGCTTTTCTGTGCGCGTCTGAATTGATGGGATGTCCTCACGAGGATAGGTATTAATACTGCAGAGATTATCGGAGAGATTTTATGCTCACAGCAAATACATAACCCCCTGAACAAACTACCCTTCTCAAGGTACTAACGCGACTGACAGAATTGTAAACAAAATTCGAGCGTAATAGCCTCATGACAATACTACCCTAATAATAGGGGTTGGCCAACCCTCCACGCATCGACTAAATTAAGACACATGACAAAATGCTCCCTTAATGATTACGTTTCCAACAGCACAGAGCACGGTCATGGCTTCAATTCACACGAGCAATCTCAAGTACAGCTTCAGTTCAAAATTCGCTGCGCTATTCACAGATCAGAAAATGTCATTCGAGCGGTGTTCCCTACTTCGTGTAGATTCTCCTTATGTGGAAATGGAACCAAAGGCGATGCTTTTCTTATGGAGAACCACCAAGACAATATTTCCGCTCTCCTGTAAGATCACCAAAAATTGACTCATTACTTCTCATTGAACTTACTCAATAGATTTGAATCTTTACTTCAATGAATGTTATTAACTTTATTTTTCACTTATTTCAAAAATATCACTTGTAGAAAAAAAACTAACGCTTACCCGCCCTATCGACGTCTTAACTTTATCTCATTGATTTGATGTCTCGACCACGTAGGTCGTTTGTGAGACTTCTCTTCTCTGCAATTGAAAAGATGTCTGAATTAAATTTTGACAAGCATAATAATATTCGCTATACGTATTTCCAGAGTGTATTTTCCAGTGAACACTTCGTACTAACGCACCTTGTCGGACGGCTCGCCTAAACTCACTAACTCTTTGGTCTTGTGTGCTGCGAGGGCTGCCCTCTTTCATTTGTGAACGCCTACAATCTCTCTGATTGGCGGTCCTGGACCTAGTCCTTCTCTCATTCGCTGGTTGAACTTCTTTCACGAGTCGCCGCCTCCTAGGAAATTGTCGCCATGGTTACGCTAGGCTCCAACACTTCTTAAGTGTGGTCATCAATCACTGTCAAGCGTTGTGGCCAGCCGTTGAGGCGCTTTCGCCCATGCCTCTCCAAAAATCTTAGCTAATCATAGCAAGTTCATGTTTCTCACGACTCCAACACTGGCCCTCTTGGTGTGGCAATAAATTCTCTCCGTCGAATGTGGTTTTTAGGAAACAGACTCTCTTGTCCAAGAAAGGCTTACAAACAAAATCCTTGCCAGCACACCACCAACACAAACTCCGACACATGTGAAAAAAAACCACTAGGCACATATGTTAAGCGATCAGGCACACATGTTAAGCGACACGCTCGTGCTGTTGGAATACGCAAGTGCTACAATATCCTAAAAAAATATGCAAAACACAAAAGCACAAATCAGTTACCACAAAAAGACACAAATCAGTTGAAAGTTCCCAAAAAGTTCCCAATATTAAATGTTTCTCAACATAAACCTAAAATAACTCAAGCCATACCAACATCGATGGTTTCCCGCCACAATAATGGCGCGTGTTCCGTCTCCGCGTTACACCGGAAGAGCCATATCAAAACTGCCGTTCATGCTATTTTTACCTGAACGTTATTTAGGCTATATGTGAATAATTAAGCATTTGCGAGCAAATAATCATTCCTGGAAAACGTCAAAAAACGTCTCCAATTACCTTAATGTGTTAAAAAAAAATTCGAAAATTGATAACGGTAAAATCAATATTGACCAAAAATATTCTCATTGGAAAAATTTTTTTGAGGTAAAAGAAAAACCAAAATCTGATGCTCACAAGGCTTTCCTGCAATTTCATTTAGAAATGATGTATCTATGATGTATGGCAAGAAGATGGGACTTGCAGGGACTTGGTATTGAATTAAGCTATTATTAAATGTGCTAAGTGGGAGGCATTGATAGCAATATTGTGCAGTGAAATACATCCAATGAGTTGGTTAAAGAGTAGGAACAAGAGAGGAATTGAAAAAGTTGGTAAAGTTACTAGGAAAGGGGCTTGGGTGTGTTGGATTTGCAATGAAAAGTCTAGAGTGTTATGCAACTGTGTCAGTTATTTGGGAACATCCTAATTATACTTCAGTAACTTGTATTGTTTCAAATGACTGATGCATTGCCTGTGTTGAATCTTGGTCAAAATGATTTAGACATGGAGACATGATCTTAATAGGTGTTCAAGTGAAAATGGTTTGTAGAGTGTGCTGAATATGCTATTTTTAATTTAGAACTGGGCATAAAAATGCATTTCAGAGCAGGCATAGACTTTGATTATGAGTTTTTGTGTGTGAAACTTCAAGTGATCAAATGCAGTTGTGTGCTCAAAGCCCATGGAAACCTACTGTAGAATTGGTTCTCTGCTATGTAAGTGGATTATTAAGTAGCAGGTGGTGTCAGGTTGCCAAGTGTGTACATTTTGTGCAACAAAGTTTTAAAATTTGTATTCAGGATAAAATTTGTAACTGAATTCTGGTGCTTGTCACACTTTAGCTCTATGTCTCCAAATTGTGGAGTTGACAATATGATGAGCATTTATTGTTGCATTAGGTAAACATATTTTGTAATAGAGAGTAAGTGAACTTGTACTTATTCTTTGTATGTACCATGGTTTGCAGAATTTGTGTTGTTCACATGGTTCTGGCTGAAAGTCTGTTTTGCCAGAAGTAAACACTAAGCAGCACATCTCTGCTTGGCCTCATCTATTGGTTCATTTGCAGGCTCACAATGCCTCAGTCGAGTAGCATGGGGAGTCACAGCAGCAATGCTCCCATCGCTGCAGCTGTGTCATCAGGACACTCGAGCAGCAGCAGTGGCCATAACCCCCACCAGCACAGGTCAGACAAGAAGCGCAGGCTGGCCAGCCTTGCCACTTTGCGGAAAAAACTTGTGCTTTGCCGCAGACGGAGCTCAAAAAGTTGCGATCACGCCCGTGTCATACGGGACCTGCTTCAAGATTGGACCCTGAGGGAGATAGCAGCTCTCTCTGAGGAGTATGAAGCCAGTGCTGCTCTCAAAGATCTCAGTGTTCAGGTGATTTGGGCTGTCTGTTGCCATCTAATGTTTTGAGGTTTTGTGCTGCTTTTAGTCATGTCTCAGCAAACAATATCATGTTTGAAAAGCTGTTGATGGCTGCCATTTGCATTACCTATGCTAAGAATACCTCTTGTATGAATATTTCATGCTTTGATGTGGAATGTTCTTGAAAGCTTCTCACGCAGGCAAGTTGCTGCTTATTGATTGTAAAAAACTGAAAGCTGCATTATATTCTCATTAAATATTATTGTCATCTCTATTGTTACACCCAAGTTTTATAATGCGTGGTCCCCTTAGGGGGATACAACCTTTTTTCTATGGGAATTAGCACTTTCAGGGGGAAAATGTGTGAGGGCCTGAGCTGAGAGTTAATTAGGCCTTCTTTTTGTTGAAATAGAACATCTTTTCTATTGTGTTACAGACCATCTTTTTTCAGTTCACTGCTGTCCTGTTTTTCAGCACCTACTACTTTCTTCTTCAACTTTTATCTTGTTTCATGAACTTCTTTCTCATCTTACTGTTTTTATGCCCCTTGTGCGTAGATTCTGCATTTTTTTAACTCCATTTAACACAATGTGCCTTCATCCTTCCTTATAAAGTGTCTTCATCCTTCCTCTCTTTGGACATCTTTGTTGTGGTAAAGGGAGGCTGAAACTTTTTTATAATCGATACAATGCATGGTTCATACTAGTTTACAAAATTCGAGTAAACTGGATGCAATAACTTCAAGTTTTGGTTCTTTATAGCCAACTAATTTATGATGTTGTCTTGTGTGCATCTTCTGTCAATTTTTGTTTCACACGTATCACCAATCTGGTGAATTCCTCCCAAGAGAACAAAAGTCTCGCTGATGGAAAGACATGTGGTTTTCTGTGCTTCTAAGCATTCAAGGTATCATGCAGTTACACTGCATCTTCTTCTATGTTAGTCTTAAATATTGCTCTTGTGAGAGGCTAACTGTGCTAGTAAGATAATACATTGAATGCTTGTATGAAGTCAGGGGAAAAGTAAGCTTCAATAGAATTTAAAAAGCATCGAATTAGAACCATTGACAGCAAAGTCATGAAAGAGGGTGGACATAATGGAAAGAACTAGGCATAACATCAAGAATTATAGAGTACAAACAAGATGAATGAAACGGTGTGAGGGACAGGAGCAAAAAGTGTCATACATTGGCAGAGCTTAGGTGTAGTGTTTAAATGAGGTTGTGACAGGCTTGTGGATTGATTTTAATTACTCGGGCTCCAGTAATCAGGATACTGCATCCACGAGGTGAAGCACTGTGATGTAGCCCACGGTAGAGGAAACAAGGTAGGGTCATTTCTATGGGAGAAAATACATCTCATGTTCGGCTAGCCAATAAAACGAATTTCTTTCAAAAATACTTTATGATGTCACCAAAACGCAATGTCCTTAGGCCAATCGTGAAGCCAGATTTGGGGGTAGCAGTGCTACCAGATGCGATATGAGCGCTGCTATTGGTTCGTTGCCGTGACGTCAGCAAAACCACATTGTAAACGAAAAAAAGACTGGTTCGAAGCTACCTTGTTTCCTCTACCGTAGTTGAAGCACTGTGATGTAGCCACTGTATGGGGGAGCATTTCAGCTACACACTCTTACTAACTCATCTATTCCATTTCCAGATCTAATTGCTTCAATGGAAATTCAAGTGCCTGTAATTGAAAATCCTACTCGAGTCTAAAATTAGTTCACTCGCAATGTAAATCGAGTTCTTCCAATTGCATCTCAATTACCCTGAAATGAGATTTACTTTACTTCAATTGAACATAAAGTTCATTAAACTTAGTCTTCGGTACTCAAGACAACTCATTTGTAAAATTGATCAAGATCCATGTGATACATTCAAATGATAATCATCAATATGTGATTATGTATGTTAGGGATGATGCATATTTGAACCTTTGTATGTCAGAAGTTTTGTACTTTTTTATTTTGGCCATGGAGAACACTGCTTCATTGTTGCAATCTACAAAATAAAGTACAACAAGATTAACAAAAAATGATAGAAAATTTTAAAGCCTCTTGATATTGAAGATGATTGGCAACCAGTTGTAAGAACGTTTAGAGTGTATCCTAACGCAGGGGATGAATTACTCAAGAAACGCAGTATTCTTCTGAAGAAAGTGGTTGTAAATGTAGGATGACTGACGATATAAAGAAAGAAACTGTTGCTGCTGGCAAAGTAAATCCTTCCGTTACTTTATTGCAACTGAAAGTGGACGTGTCAGAGGCTTACTTTCAATTCAGAGGCATCTTTTGAAATTTTTTCCAGGCATATACTACTACATTTTCTTAAAAGGAAAATTCTGCTTTCAGTGAAGGAATCTAATGTAAACTTTGTTTTACTTTTTATGTTATAATTCGGGTAAAATTTTGAATGTGTATGTCCTGATGGTTACCAGTGTCCACAACATGCGTGAGTCATGTTTGTGTGTTGTCAGAGATGCTGTTCATCATTGTTTGCAATTAACGCTCTCAACACAAGACTACGTCTATTTTAAGAATGACTGTTAAGCTTAGATTAGGATTGAAGTGAAGCTCATTGAGGCAACATGGCGAAGCAGTTTTTTATACCCTAACTCCTACAGCAACGATTTGTATCAGATCCCACTGCTTTCATGTTGTGGCATACATGATTAAGAACTTGGCTTAACATAGATGAAATTTTCTTTTTAAATAACCCTTTCTCTTTAGTCGTTGCGTTCTTTGTTTCTCTGTCTCGAATGGGGGACAATGTGAGGGCCCAAGCTAAAGGTTAGGTAGGCTTTCTTTTCGTTAAAATAACATAGGATTTTGTTTTGTTACTGACCAACTTTTTTCCGGTTCACTGCTGTCCTGTTTTTCCAACTCCTACTACTTTCTTCTTCAACTTTGATCTTGTTTCATGAACTTCTTTCTCATCTTACTGTTCCCATGCCCTTTCTGCATAGATTCCCCGTTCCCTTAACTCCATACTAAATGGTGCCTTCTGCCTTCCTCTCTTTGGATCTCATTTTTCAGGATAGGGAGGCTTAAACTAACTAATGATCTAATAATCTTCTGTCTCGAACCAAATAATATAACCTATTAGATCGTACATTAGCCTGTATTCTCTCGGATTCATTTCTTTTGCCATGCTGCGGAGACTTTATGCCTCTTTCGTCATTAACAATAACCAACCTTCATTCCTGCAAGGAATGTAATTCCGTTTTTTGTCCCAAATTCTCGGAAAGAATTCCCTGTAAATTTTATATATGTCCCAGGCGGACTTGGCTCGTCCTCCAGCTCCAACGTACAAGCAAGACCTGAGTGACCTGTTTGACTACAAGTACTGCACAGACGTCGACCTGGTGTTCCAGGGGGCCGTGTTCCCCGTGCACCGGGCCATTCTCTCGTCCCGCTGCCCCTACTTCCAGGTACTGCTGGCCTGCTGTGGTCACTCAATCCGTCGGTACATTCTCATCAATTTTGCTTCAACCCAACTCGGTTTGGTCGTTAATACTCCGAGTTTGGTAGTTGATGCTCCGAGTTTGGTAGTTGATGCTCCGAGTTTGGTAGTTGATGCTCCGAGTTTGGTAGTTGATGCTCCGAGTTTGGTAGTTGATGCTCCGAGTTTGGTAGTTGATGCTCCGAG
>JACJUY010000021.1:19842-50932 GCA_014220935.1 Platorchestia sp. MABIK
GTTTGGCGGTTGATGCTCCGAGTTTGGCGGTTGATGCTCCGAGTTTGGCGGTTGATGCTCCGAGTTTGGCGGTTGATGCTCCGAGTTTGGCGGTTGATGCTCCGAGTTTGGCGGTTGATGCTCCGAGTTTGGCAGTTGATGCTCCGAGTTTGGCAGTTGATGCTCCGAGTTTGGCAGTTGATGCTCTCTGCCACAAAACCACTTTGTTATCCCATTGTTGGGTAATGTGATTCATGTGTAGTATCTAAGTTTATACTTCAATGATAATTATTTTGTAATTATCTAATTGTATAAAATTTACTGAATGTTTATGAGTGTGATAAGTTACCTTATTACACTCATAACATGGTTTCCTCAAAGTTTTTTCATAGCTGTAACTGAAATTTTTGCGTATTATTGGCTTTTTATTAAATGTAGTGCTGGTCAATGATGTTTGTTGTTTCTTTCTGTAGGACGTGCTGCGCAAAATTCCTGGCTATGGTGCACAAATTGGTGTTGACATTCGCACCCCCGGCATAGACATTCCGATGTTCAGCGCGCTGCTACGGTACCTCTACACCGGCGAGTTCAACCCCTATGATGGCACGAGTAAGCCACACCAGATGCGCCTGAGTAACATGGACCTTCTTCTGCAGCTCTGTGAAGAGTTCGGCACTCCAAATCCTCTCGACTGTGACCTCAGGTACTTGCTGGACTCTGGGGACTATGCAGACTGTGTGCTTGTGTTTTCATCCTCTGGAGATGGAGCTGGCGGGAACAGCAGTGGCGGGGCTGCAGGCGTCCAAACGTGCGGTGAAAGCGCTAATGCAGTTATAGGTGGTGGAGGCAGTGTCAGTGGAGGCAGCGTAGGGGGAGATTCAGGTAGTTTGAGTGGTGGGCATTCGTCCGACTACGGTTTTCATAATCGTCTGGAGGTCTATTGTCACAAATCAATATTGAGTGCTCGGTCTCCGTTCTTTCGAAGTCTCATCCAACGCCGCCAGAGGTACAGCGAAGAGGCTGGCCTCTGTAACGTCAATGCCGTCACTCCGCCGACCAGAATAGTGTTGGATGAAGGGGTCATTCCCAAGCGATATGCTCGAGTTTTGCTGCAGGCTGTCTACCTGGATACCCTAGACCTGAACTGCATTATCCGCGACAGCGGCAGCAGTAATAGCTTGAGTGAAGCCCAGAGTATGACGGTGACCGGTCGTGCTCATCTCACAACCGTCGAGGAAGCCATGGAGGTGTACCAGATCGGCCGTTTCTTGGAATTGGACATCCTGACTCAAAGCTGTGAGGACCTGATTGTCGAGAGTTTGAGTTTAGACAACTTGGTGTCAGTGCTGCAGTGGAGCAGACAAAGCTACGGGTCAGCGTGGGTGCAGCGTCAGGCGCTGCATTATCTCAGAGAGGAGTTTTCGCAAGTGGCGCAGTCGCCCGTGCTTTTGGAGCTTGATAAACAGACGCTGATCCACGCTCTCATGTCTGATTTCCTGCAAGCTGCGGAGCTGGAGGTGCTGCAGAGTGTGCTTAGGTGGGGTGAGCACCAGCTCGTCAAACGCATGGAAGAACGCGAACCGAACCTGGTGTCCCAGACTGCTCACTCTGTCACAAGGAAAGGCTTGAGGAAGCGAGATCTCAATGATGTAGAGTTGAGAGAAATATTAAGTGAATTGTTACCTCATGTGAGGATGGACCACGTGCTTCCTCCGACTCACGAAGTTTTCAATCAAGCAATAAAACGTGGTCTTGTTTCAACTCCACCGAGTCACATGATTGGCGCAGACACCACTAATTACCGTATTAACGCCTGGATACGAGGTAAGAATAATGGACTTTTTGTTAAACCCAGACTTTTTACTCCTTACGCCGAAGAAGTCAAAACAATTCTGGACGAGCAAGCTGGTGCTGGTGTGTCGGTTCGTTTAACGTGTTACGTGTCGCACATACCGGACACTCTTTATATGGTCGATCAGCACCGGCCGTCGTCGACAACAGTTTCCAACACAGTTGACCTGGTTCCATCTACGGTTCCTATCCCAGAACCCGAGGTTGTGGCGGGGATGGTGCGCCGAGAGCGAGAGCTGACTGCAAGTCCTGGTTACCAGCGCGCTGCTGGACTACTTTTTGCTGACCGCCGCATGATGCGGCGGCGCGTGCGCCTGCGCGTGGTGCGCGAATTTAACATGCCTGACACAGTGGCCGAGGTTCTTGAGAATGCCACGTACACGGACGAGACTCAACAGACTCCCCATTGCCACGTTAGAGACGAGGGGCGGTCGCGGCTTCATCCTCCCGAATTTATGATGGAGACAATGACTGCTAACCCTAGGACTGAAAATATGCCTGAATCAGAGCCTCCCTTAAGCGACGTCGTGCCAGATGTTGCTCTGGCGTCTTCATCTTTATCTGCTTTGCATCTCTCCTCAATGGGAGGTGGGGGAGTGGGTCACGGCTTGCCTATGGATGGCGGGGGATCATGGCACCGGCGAGGGTCATCTCATCGAAGCAGTCGTAGCAGCAGTGGGCGCCAGTCTTCTCCTGGCTCGAAACAAAGAACGTCCGCAAGTCTGGAGGCTCTCGAACGTACTTCTTTGGGCAGTTGCAAGACTCTGGACCGCTCGGGGGACCACTCTACTATGGCACTGGACCTTGTTGATGGCTCTGCTCAGTATGGGTGTCTGCGTGGCTCGAGCAAGTCTAGTAAGCAACACAGGCCGTCTTCCAGACCGCAGTTGAGCGTGCCTCCTTCTGTACAGTCGCTCAGCTCTCCGCTCACTTCGGTGCCTGTTCTCCCTCCTCCACCTGCGTCGTTACAATATACCTCTTCCCTTACTCCACCTCCCACTCAACTCCATCATCCACATCCTCACTCCTACACCTTGAAGCATCCACCCCGCGCTTCCTCTTTACATCACTACTCGACGTTGAACCCTCGCCACCACTCAGTGGGAGGTCACCACACGCTCCACCATTCCAACAGGTCTGCCTACACCCCGCCTCCTGTGCTGCATCCCACTACACAAAGCTCGCTCAGCACCGCTAATGTACCTGTTGGAACACCGCCAATGTTCCTTTGACAGTACCTGTACAACACCTTCCATCCTTCCCCGCAACACAAGAGCACTTTGAGCAAATCCAGTCATAGGCTTTCACATTCCTCCGTGTACTCTGGCTTGGGTCCGTACTCTCATTACCAGCGCCAGTCACACGAGTCCCTCTTCTCGACCCGCTCGTCTCCCAACTGCTCCTCTGCAGCTGCTGCCTTATCTTTCGCTTCCATTTTCTCGTCCCCACCTACTACTTCGTGTATACCTCAGAGTCAATATTCTAGCTCCCTTATGCCTTCCTCTTCTTCAACGAGTCACACTTTGGACTCCTTATATCAGTCTCGCTACTCCGGCGGTCATACTGCCGCTCAACCAGCTCCGCTATCAGCTCGGCGATCTTCTCCTCGTCACCACCGATCATCTCTGCAACTTCCTCCTCAGTTCCACTCAGAATTCTCCTCTGAGTTTCCTGCCCATTTCAGCACAGAGTTCTTAGCTCCGACTCCGAAACTTCAGTATTTATCTCAGTCAGCGACCCTTCGTCACTATCCGGGTCATCAAAGTCACGTTTCAGGACGCTACTCAGTTGGCCCCATCCTTTCGGTACCCATGACGTCAGCAGCTAGCGACTCGGGCAATTCTTTCTCTGGCCCCTACCGCAGAGCAGACGGCTTTCAAAGCAACGACGGCTACAGACACTTCAGCGAGTCTTACAGTGGCGGTCCCTCAAATGATCACTGCCGAGGTCAACACCAGAGCTACCACCACATGGGAGGCACCATTGGGCGCTCGTGGACGTCAGGCCGACCCTACACTCCTCTCTTCTGACCCTCTGAATCGGCGCCGCCGTTGCCTCCTCGCCGGGCAGTTCCCCGCAACTGCCACGTTTACGAAAAATGTTGACGCCGCTCAATGAGAACTTTGCTCATGTGCGCATGGCCTTCTGCGCTTCATAGAAACGTCAGTCCACCATCGTGTTCATGTGGTTGATTGGTGCTGGTTTGAGTGACATATTTTGATGAAGTTTAAGTGCTCTAAGTAGTCGACGACTGAGCAGTGGTTGATTTGGAAACAATATTAGTATTGATTGTTTTTCTTTCTGCTCGGAGAGATGACGCATCAATTTGACTCCGTGTTGAAAATTTCTCGTGAACCCTACCCTGTATCCTGGGACCGTTGGAGGAGCGAGAATGATGTCAGGTTTTCAACGTTCTGAAGTGATCACAATCGCTCCTGGTGTAAAACCCATAAGGATAGTCATATTTTTTATAAATATTGGATTACTGAGCTGTCGTAGTCACAGTATGTGCACTGACCTCGAGTTTGTGAACGTGAATTTATCGTTTGTCCGACCTTTTATTCGTGTAGGCTAATGCCAACTTTTACTACGAATAATTTATGTGCTAGAGTATTGGAAGACACTTTTCTTGTGAATGTCTATTTATTATAGATTGTTACATTTAATTAGGGAAATCTCTCACCTCGATACTCTGATGGTTATTTTAAGCTTTTTGGAATTTTAGATATTTTCCATATTGAGTGATGCATCGCAGGGATTTTTATTTTGTTATCCCTATGACCTATTTGAATTGTAAATAGGATTACGATGACGTTAAAAGATGAAGTGATCATTCAATCAATTTCGATTTTGTTGCCAAAGTTTGTGAGAAACTTGAGTTACAAGACGAGGATTGGCTGGTGATGTGAGCGTTATGATGGTCTTCACGGGCGCCTCGAGCTATCAAATGCTGACTCGCTCTCGTTGTTAGTGTCTCAGCTCTTTTGTATCGGTGTTCCTATCTCTGCTCTGCTTCTAGTTTTATTTTATCTTTTTCTGAGCTGATGCCAATTCAAGGTCGCTAAATTTGAAAAGTTGTCTACCCAATTACTTTTTGTGTGTCGACGCTTTTAAATCGTGGATGCAGCTTACTCGTTTGAAGATTTCAAGTCTTATGTTAAATTTTTCTACATACTTAAAGTAATTTCTATTCCTAAAACTTGCCTCTATTTATTTTGGGAAGAACCCTGGAATAGCAGCTATAAGTGTCCATCATTACTGTTAGTATTGAACGCAAATTTTAAGTCAGTTTTATCTAAAATTTATTTGAAGTTCGGTATCATGAATGAGGTATGTAATTTTATATACAAGTACAAATAAAATCCACACTATTTATAGACAGTCGTAAGCTACAGTAGGCAATATCAGTAGTGAAAAGGGTGTTTGTTGGGGGAGAGAAAATTGGATTTAATTCTGGCTACGGTTCACAGTAAAGGACGTACATATTTCTTCTGTCACGAGGAGCGCTAAGCATGCCATGAGTGGAATTAGGTTGCAGCAACTCCATCAGTTATTTGCTCGCGATCGATGAATTGATTTGAGTTCTTGTTGTTTTCGCAGTATTGAAAAACTAGCGTGTTTTTTCATTCACATTTCAAGTGGAGCTCGAGCAGCAGCAGCAGCAGCAGCATAAGTCTATTCAGAGTTGTTGGTGTTGGGAGCGATGCTGGGGACTTTCGGTGAATAACCGTCGTGTTGCCTATACAATTTTCAAAGACCATTGCTTCATTTCAATGGAGATGAAAATACTGCCTTTAATATTTTTTTAGTAATTTCGAGTTGTATTTCGTGAGCGCCTCAATCGTGTCGTATGCTGTGTGCCCATGTCAACCGTTGGATGTGAGCCTCCGAGTGCTTTATTGGACCTTGCACCACGGGCCGCCGCAAAACTGTCCTCTCATTTTGATGTTTCCGCTGCTGATGGTGGGGTGCTGGCCCAGTCTGTCCTCAGTATCCTAGAAACCTTCCCGTGACCGCAGCCTCACCCACACGAGGAGCTATGCAAGGCTTCGGTATGCCTCATGCTTTCATGACTCGCGTGTCATTTTGCTGCAGCCTCGTGTCGGAGTGCGGGTATCAAATGATCTCCTGCTTATGTCGTCGATGTAGAGGGTTCAGGAGCTATCTATGAACCGGGACTTTCAGTTCCTTTCTTCTCATAAAATAATGATGAATTGATTTTAATTTACACGTTGTCTTGGATAATGTGATACTATTTATCTACCTATATCTGAAGTTTACTTGACATTATAATCTCTTGGTAATTTCATGAAATGCTACTGCGCATTGCGTTATTTAAAGCGAATTATTTTTATCTCGGAGGATTTGCGTTGTGAAAAGTTCTGTTGTAAGTCTGTTTAGTTCGGACCCTTTGCTTGAGGGCCTGCCGTGGCGCCGCGCGTTGGAGCCCTCAGGTGAACTGACTAGCGTGTACATACCGAGGAAGTAGTCATTGCTCCGCAGTACTTCTTCTGAGCATTCTCAATACCTGTACATAATTACTGTATTGTTTCTTCTTCGTGTTTATCATGTCGTTCACCGTTGTTATAACTTTCATGATTATTAAGATTATTATCGATAATATTGAAAACTAGAGTATGGAATGCGCATAATTTGTAGGTAGGTATGTACATACGGTGTTCAGTTCAGCAGGAGAGCAAAGCACAAATCGTCTGCGTTGAAACAGATCTAGTATGTTGAGAAGACGCAGTCGTCGCTTGCGCATGCTGAATTGAAATGCGACTGCGTAGTTCCCGTAACTCAAATCCCGTTCCAAAATAGTCTTACGACTTGGTGTGTTTCTCGAGAATACATTCTTCTCTCGTTTCAGCGCTCATCGGTGTACGGATAAAATATGAACACGTTGTCTTATATCGAGATTCTGCCTCATTCATTAAATGTATAAGCCGTTAGTTTGATGTCCTCTACTTTGGAACTATCCAACATTCGCTTTCAAAATGCTCTATTTTTTCCGTTTGTATTTTAGCTGATTCTTAATTTTAATCTGGAAAATAATCGCGGTAGATTGCCTCAAATCGATGTTTCTTCTCTCGAGGATGTTTTTCTCCAATTTTACAATCTTAATATTTTTTGGTCAGTCTGAGCACCGTTTCTTGAGCTTCATCATGCAATCTTTTATTCATGTGTTGATTGTTTGAAGGATCTTTCTTATGAGCTCGAGACCTTCAGGTATAAAATTAGCTTCTTCATTGCCCTGTGTTAAATTCGCGATACGATGTAAGTCATGGACGTCACACTTAAATTCTATTCACCTCAAATTTAGGACAGCAGTGGTAGAAGTAATGGAAAATTACTAAGACTGCAGCATCGCAGCGCAAAGTCTCTCGCCTTGGTTTGGGGTGTAGACTTGTGACGCTGAGGGCTGCCTATAGTCGTTCTTTATCAGTGATCGAAAAGTACGATTTGAGCTTCGCGTGTTGTACTTGGTCGTAACTTTGAATTACAAATACATCAATGCTCTGTGATCCCTTGGCGCAGTTTTCACGAAGCCCTTGCGGCTCGGTTGCTTCATTAGGTTCTATGAGTAGCTTCAATGTCTCAAAGTTTGGTCAAATTAATCTTATGTAAGCGAAAATTTTTATTTATATTTATATGAATCTCATAGAAACGTCAGCGATTTGAAAAAAATGTATAGCGATGTTCGAGACTCGAAGTGTTGGCAGGCCAAAAAGTTGCGGTTTCCCGTTTGCCTCTACCGAGCAGCTTATACTGTTGCGGCAATGCTACCATCAGCGTCAATAAAACATTCTAGCTTTAAATACGAAACTAACTGCTTCAATAATTCTTCGCACATCTGAACAAAAACTAATGTTTTATTTGAGAGACAGATTACGGAGGGAAATGCTTTCATGCAGAGACATGCGTTTTGATTATTTTCTTGAATTAGTAGCTCGTTGCTAACTTTGGGTTCTATGCAGACATTGACATTCCTAGGTAATACATTCATACAGTTTAACTTTATCACTGTCAGCGGATATTTTATATGAGTTGGATCCTAAGCCACCTCGGAGTCAGCTCTCACATCGACAAAAGATAGCCATCAGTTGGACGCTCGCCACTGGACTTGAAGTCCTCGTATTCATTGCCGTAAGTACTGCATGGATGGATGTCATGATAATTGTGTGCGCAAGCTTCAGATTGTTCAATACAGTATGAAACCGCTCCACAGCGCTCTGTGCTGTAACATTCAATGGGAAACGGCGTGCATCGTCTGCGCACCAGCCATACCCGAGTGACGTTTGGATGTGTGATGGGCTGCCTTGCTGTTATGATTGTAGTGCTCCCTGATCGTCAAATACTCGTCCATCAAATGCCCCTCTTTAGAGGAGCTTAGGGTGTGGGTCGTTGGCTCTATCCTCGATTGCTTTTCTTTGTTATTCTGATTGAAGAACACGTCGACTACAGAGGACGTTATACTCTTTTAATGTAATTGGTATATGACGTACTTACCATGTAATTGACTTCCGCGCATTAATAGTCTCTGTACTCAATACCGGACCTATTTCGGGACGGGTGGAAAAACAGCGCAAACTACTTGTTCACTTGTTTTGATTTCTTTAGAGGTTCTTGCACATATTGTTCGCTTTTTCTCTAGTGGGAAGCCTGATTCTCAAATCCCTGTTTGTTGTCGAATTTTTTCCCTACCTAACCAGTCTTCGGACTGCTCGTAACATTCCCTGTACCTTTTTATTTTTGTTTAGTTAAAAATGAATACTTCATCTTTCTACTACCCTTTATTACTTCAATGAGAACATTGGGTGAAAAAACACTCCAAAAATGCTTTGAAGTGGTAAAAAATTATCTAACTTAATTTTTTAAATATTTTTTTCATATTAGGAGAAAACGAAGTGATAATCTCGATTTGACGGTAATATTGCAATGCTATTACTTTTATTTAGCTAAAACCCCATAAATTATAATGGTCTTTCAGAGCTCGGTTCCCTCATGGGATGCAACTATTGTATCGATGAGAGTTCGTACTCCCACGAGGAGCATGTGTGGTTCCGAGCTGACTGTTAGGCAGGCCTTCCTTTTGTCGAAGAGTTTTTTTTGGTACGGACCTTCTTTTTTGGTTCACTGCTGTCCTGTTTTTTTAGCACATATTACTTTCTTCTTCAACTTTTACCTCGTTTAATGAACTTCCTTCTTAACTTGTTGTTTCTTTGCCAGGGGATCTTTTCTGGGAGAATACATCTTGTGCATAGATTTCGCGTACTCTTAATTCCGTACTAAATGGTTCCTTCATCCTTCCGTTCTTTGGAAAACCTTTGTTGTGGTTAGAGATGCTTGAACTAACTCATAATCTAATCTACTGCTCGAAAAGTACTGTTTGGTACTTGAAATTTCATTGACTAGAATCACTAGATCGTAAACTTGCTCAAATTTCAAAGTCTTCTTGAACTCGACTTTTTTTTCTCCGTCATTCCTAGTGAACGTCGTTTCCAGTCTGCCTCGCAGCATGCTCATTCACTCGCTTTCATTAGTTACTGGAGTTGCTGTTTACCCTATAACAGGAAATGGTCTCGATATTTTTGGGTTAAAAGTGAGGTTTTGTGCTGGTTTATTACATGCTCGAAGACGATCTGTAGGGAAGGGTACGTTGCTCAATGTTTTGGATATCATTACAGACTCGTGTTTGACATTCAACGTGGCTCCTAATCCGCTCAATTCGTGTTTTTCATCGACAGCTTGCAGTTATCAGTGATTTTAAAATTACCGGTTGCGTTCGTGTTCATTTTGCCATAAAACTATGTACGATCTTGTCAAGAATAGTGAGGAATAGATGGTGCTCCCAATTTTTCATCTCCGCCTTGTCAATTTTTCTACCCCTGTTTTATGAAATTCGTACGTATTATCATTGAAAGGGAAGTGGTTAATTTCAAACTATCACACTAATGAAGAGCGAGCGTAATTACTGAGTTAGCTGATAAAGCATTCAGTGTTATCTGCTGGCCTAAATGATAAGTTCCGACGTCGTAAAATAATGAAGATGTGAACAATTTGGTGAAGTTTGTATTTAGTCCTTAATTCTGATCCCAATTGGTTAGAAATTAACAACACTTGACGCACTTTGCATTAACTGTTTGAGAGAAAAGTCGAATTGTCTATTCCATAGCATCAGGTCGAGCATTGTACGAGTCACATTAAAGTTCAGCTTTTCTAATAATAAACTTGAACACAACGTCGCAGACAAAAATGGCTAAAAATCACTCCAGATTTACCAGCAAATAACGACAAATCACTCACCTCGTGTAAAACTCTGCGTTAAGATAGGGGGCTTTAAAATGACATGTACTTGACGTGAACAGAACCAGTAAAAGAACTGGTTTCAATGAGTTGCAGTCGCCAGTTGCGGTCTCAGAGCGGTGTTCTGTTACGTGAAGTAACCGACATACGGCAGCAAAACTGCATAGATTTGCATGGTCTTTCCAGAAAATTGATATGCGCCACGTGTGTTTTTTCTGTTATTGAATGGATTGAATAAGCTCTAAATGTAAGTCCTGAGACTTGAACGGGACCTATTAACGTCTCTTTATTAGTGTGTAATGTTATTTTCACTATTTTACTCTATATTTTTGCCTTTAAAGTTACATCTACGTGTCCATGAGAGTTCATCGATTTTTCATGAAGAACAACGAAGTCGTTTAGCGTGCGTCTATATCGTTGACAAGCCTCCTGTACTGTAGTACTGAATATGAGACGTATTTTAATTTTGCATCTCTGCTAATTCATTTATTTGCCTAAGAGGAATCTGCGAGTAGACTGGGCTGTCTGGATTTTAATATTGCTTTGTACATAAGGTTTATTACTTCGAAAAGACTGTGCAATACTCTAATTTTTTTCTTTAACATTTTACTTATGTTGATGCTGCTCTAAGTTATTTTGAACATGTGATAATCTTTATATGTTGTTGCCTATTTATTCCCTCACGTGTTGCAAGCCCCCAACAGCGCACTCGCGAGAAATTTGTGTAGTTTTTTTAATATACGAATCACCTTCTCTGTAATTTTAGTCCAATTTATTTTTAGATAGCAATTTACACATTAAGGATAAATATCTCGCTCTACATTTCTCACGCCTGAGACACTGCAGTGTGTGGCTTGGAGTGCGCCTCAATCAAGACGTCTCAAGCTAACTCCTTGGAAAGTGAGTGCGCGGCTTTCCACTATGCAGCGAAATCACACTCACATCCTGGCACTTCAGAACTCTTGATTGTGGGTTTATGAGTGAATTTGAATATCGATTCTTTCATAGTTTGTCATCACCTTTCATGTTTCAGGGCATCAATCATTGGGGTAATTTTTGTTTATTGTAAGACGTAATGGACTGCTGATGACTGGGAAAGTTTCAAATTTTTGGCAGCACACCTTTTTTAAGATTCGTTGAAAAACTACATGAACCCTTCGTTCTCGATTTTTTTCTGCTGTAATCTAATCAGGGAAAATTCTTGTATCTTTTACTAATTGCAGTTCGGTTTTTATTAATTAAATGAGCAGTGCGTTGCTCTGACAGACTTGTTTGAAACTTTGTCTCAGAAAGCAAGAAATGTATTCCTATTTTCGCATTTTTACGAGCCACTCGTACTACGTGATTTTGCGATTTATATTTGCAACTCCTAGATAGATGTCTTCATGCGTCAAAAGGTGTGAATTTCCTCAGATTAAGTAAAACACTGCTAACACAAATACGTTAAGTATAGAGGCACTTGGCAAAACGCTCCAATGATTCACTGAACTAGGGCAAAGTATGCAATAGACTTGACATCTTCCTGCATTTACACGCCAAGCTGCCCTCATTCTTCGTAAAGTTAAGGTGAGCGCTCACCTCTTTTTATTTGACTCTGCCATATTCCTTAATTGCTCAGTAGGAAAGCTTAGAAAAGATCGACCAACTCCGGCTCTGTAGATGATATAACTTACGCTACCATTTAATTTCTTGCATTTTGAATATCCTTGAAATGAATCTCATGAGTGTAACTCCGTGTAAATATGTACCTAGTTCTTTTTCTCCTTGTAACATGTTATGGGAAAACTTTTTTCTGTGCATGGATGTCGAAAGTGCATAGGTGTGACCGAGCCGCGTTCCTGCGCACTCATCCACTGTACTTTAATGTTGTGAATGTTGTTCAGGTGTCGCTGGACAAGCTCCAGCCGCGCCAAGTGTCGCAAGAGGAATGTAAATGAAGAAAATACGTTGCGTGCATGTTTCTCGTGTTCTCCAGAGCGTCGATCTTGCACAAGGTCGACGGTGTTCATGTACTTAACTCTATACAGTTTTACCAATAAATTTTATGACATCTGCTTATTTGTGTCTGTCTCCTTCTTCGCACATCACCGAAAAAATCGTGGCCGTTAATCTGATACAAATGCTGTGAAACTGACGATTGCAAACGATACCAAATAAAAATTCACCATTCTTTTTGCATTATTATTACCGGGGATGGAATTCTTGAATTCCAGATGATTTGAAAATTTCCTTTTGTTTAGAGTTTGCAACAGGTCGACTGTCGGTGACTCACCGATGGTCACCGAGAGGATTACCATTACGCTGGAGACTCGTCGGTGGTCACACCCTGCGCTTTCATTTACACCTGACAAAAGCCATTTGATGGCACTCTTCAGTCCCTTTTTTTTTGAAAGGTGAAGGTCAATTTGAAAATTGAAATAAAGTTTAACTGGAGTTGAATCTTTTTATTCAGGTGAGCCCGCCCCAATTAACGTGTTAACTCGACCGTCCTTACTCCCACATGATACACACGCGAGGGACGAATAATACTTTGCCAGTCGAAAACCCAAATATAATAAAAATGAAATTTTGCCCTTCTTTCATTTCGAGTCTTGGGCATAATGTATATTTTTCACGATGCTTTGAAACGTCGGTGTGCCTAATGTCAGAGGTAAGTGGCAACAACGAAGGAGATTGATCCAAATGATAAAAGCAAAGATTTGAAGTAATTTATTTCGCTAAAAATGTCAACCTGAAAAAATTAGTTTGTAAGTTATCGAGGTACCTCTATGGCTGACTGTTCGAAAAGTGCCTGTGGGGGCTTAGAAGACGCGCACGGGGATGTTTTTGCTGCAGAGGACCTCGTAGTCGCGGTGGCTGTGTTCCGCTCCGTGGTACGGCACCAGACACATCCCTCGGCTCGGCACCACCTGCGTCCATCACAAAAGCACTTAGTGCGTCGAAATTGTCCCACTAATTTTCCGCAAAAATCAGACGTACTACTGAAAACAAACCGTGAACTGATCTATTCTCTACAGTACAACCGACCGTTTGGGAGAAAGTACTTCCTCTCGAAGGCGGCAAACTCCTTTAAAATACTGTGTGTTTGTTGAGTATGAGTGCTTTGAAAATGTCCAAATTTGGACGCTGCGGCATGTAATTTCAAGTGTGGGTAACCACCATGTAGGTCGGATTGCGGGCCGTAAACAAATTGGGTAACTACGATGTTGTGCGCATTTTGTTTACTCCTAAATTCAGGGCCATGCAGTGGCAAGTGTGAAGGAATGCAAGTCGTATGAAGTGACACAAAATGCAGAAGAAAACTGCAGAAACGGGCTCTGTGGCAGTTTTTCATATATCACTATTAGAAAATACGCTATAATCATGTGGACCTTATGGGCGCACGTCTTTAAAAAATAATCTATAATTGTTTTAAATCAGGATTATCTGTAATAATCCTGAGCTGATTGAATTTTTTGTAATTTTGTTTATAAGACCATCTATACTGCAGCTCAGGTAAAACTAATCCTATTAATTCTGTTTTGGTTAGAATTCAAGCTAAAGAAATTTTATTAGTATTTAACATTACCCATTCTGAAATCATACTTACAGGCATGGATTTATTTTCTAATTACTGATTAAGTAAGTGTGTTGAAAGGTTTTATCTGATAACTGCAGATTTGAATCTGATTTAAACTGCTCAATGAGTCCAATTGTCCCTCAGAAGAGCACTTTTTACTCGATGGTGTTTTTTAAATTCCCGTTTATGATTATAATCCTTTTTGACATCGAAATATTTTCAGAAGCTGAAAAATTTGAAGGTTAATGAAGACAACAGAGTGGGAAGACTTACTGGTCTGCGAGTGTGACCAATATCTGCACCTATGGAAATTACATTTATGGAGGTACTGAGACTTGGAATCTTCAGAAGTTGTCGGACAGAGCTGCAGTGCAACTCTGGTAGTTTGTGGCAGGGTTGTTAAGGCCGTTCTAAACTATTCGATGGGCGGATCTCGATGCTACGCTCATGTAATTCTAACACAAAGAAAACATCCGCTATTAATAGCGCTTCTAATATCGGTAGTCAAGTTATTATGTTAGGACATATTAGTTTTGAACGTATAATAGGGAAATACCTTTCCGCAAGACACGACTCCATCCACCATGACCCTGCCGATGTACAAGGTCTCGCCGTCTTCGCTCCTGCCTCCCTCCAGTGCGCCCGAGGGGATGTAGCCGCCGCTGGCCCCCACCCAGCACATGGTCACCGCCCCTGGGTTGCCCAGCACCTGGTCACACCAACCACCGCAAGCCGTCAGCAAGGCACTAGAGATGCTATTTTTAACACGTTGACCGCAATGGGTTAAGCTCAAGTTCAATATTTGTAAGCATCAATATTAATTTTGTAAGTGTCGATATTGTAAATATCAATATTTGTATCGATAAGTTCAAGTAAAAATTGTAAGCAATTTTCTAAATACCAATCATTGATTGGTCTATTAAATGCATCAAGCGACTCATCGATGGGTCGTTCCGCAGCAGGAAGAACTTGAGCACGACCTATCGGTGGGTCGGATCGCAAGCAACGTGTTAAAGCGGGATATGAACCGATTCCTGTCATTGAGTCACCTGTGTTTTAACAGAAAAAGGAATCTTTGTGATGTATTTGGTAAAGTGTTTCTTTCGCCTCAATGCAATAAATTAACGTAATCAGTTTTTGACATAAAGTTAATCAAGCCTGCCTCATTTAGGCAGGCTTTTGATGTCATAATTTACCCACATCATTAAATTAGTAGTTGCGCCTTTGCATTGCGTTTAATTTATATGTGTTTTTCATGTCATGATGATCAAGTGTCACTCTATTGGTAACAGCTATTTCGTAGCTGCATTTATTACTCACGTAGTAGGTATGCTTCTCAACCGCCTCTCCGTGGTAAGGCACGTAGCACACGCCTTCCCCAGGTACGACCATGCCGAGGATGTAGTGCCCCTCGTGCTCTGCCATCCCCACGTACACTGGACCGTGCTCGCCTTCACCCCCGCACACGGGGCGGTGGGGGAGATATCCTCCGTGTCCGGGCACCCACCGAGCGGGGCGCTTGTACTGGATCGCTGACAAAGTTGGGTAAACCTTGAAAACATTTGATATTCATGCTTGCACTTGATTTCTTGCAAATTACAAGTGTTTTCCTCAAACATTCTAGCGTTTTTTAAATTATCGGCACCAGTTTAGACATTGTGATGGAGCAGACAGATAGGAGGTAAAGGTAATCCTGTATACAAAGATCAGCTAGGATCACCAGCAAAGTAAGCTGTCACGTTGGCTCGTTGTTGAAGGTAGGAAATATGCTGAAAATATACCAACATTGAAGGTAGTTTAAGTTTTGAAGTATTAAGAAAATATAGGTACTTGTGTTATAGAACATTACTATTTAGTTAGGGATTCTATATAATTTTTAATGTATATTTCGCCTGAATTTTTCAATTGATGTGTTTCATACGATGTGGGAGAACAACGCTTGATTGTGACTTGTCTGATTAAACTATAAATAATAAAATTATTAGTGAATGACCTGGAAACGAAATTGAAGTAGCTCAAACTCTGTCTTCATGCTCTTGATGTTAATGGTGATAGAATTTTATTTAATTTGAGATTTTTACACACAGTTATTTTCAATGGAGGATGCTATTGAATTTACTTTTATTTCATGTGTTGACAATGAATGTCAGCGGGTGAATGGAAATACTGTGTGTGTAGCGAAAAATTACAAAAAATGAAAGTTTAAAAGATAGCACTGATATCGAATTCCATTGGCAAGACAAACGGTCTGCGCATGGTGTTAATGAATGACATAGAGAGAATGGACATGAAAAAAGATTTGCACAAGTTTACAAAGAAGTTTACATAGAAGGAAATAGGAAAGTTTCGGCAAAGTAAAGTCGAATTTCCGTGTCTGTGCTGAGTAAACGTGGGTTATTTAAAATATTGGAATATTCTTCTCCCCCCCCTCCCCCCTCGACTTTCGTGGGTAGCCAGAAGTTCAAGCCCCAAAAGAATTTGATTCATTCTAAAGCTACACAATTTCATGTGATTATACTGCACAATTTTCATATGAGTGCTCGGAATACCTCGCGGTCGGGCGGGGGAACAAAACAGTGTTTCATGGCTGTAAACTTGTACGTACATCTCGTCTCCATGGTATTCAACTCTTCAGCTTCCGAATCAGAGGATGAAATTTCTGACTCTGACGAGGATGAAGAGTCGGAACCATCATCTTCGTTGTCGCCGTCTTCATTTGCAGCCGAGGTGAAGAAAATGAATCATTGAAATTGTCCACATATTCGTAGCTTCAGCAATAGCTTAATTTGTTTTGCAAGATATTTTCTACATCATCAACTTTCGTTTGCATGCAATAAAAATTCATCATACGTTTACATTTATTTGTAAACGCTTGATGGTTCAAAGTTGTGTATTCAAGTTGAACTAAGGTTCATCTTAAAACTATTAGCCGAACTTTTTTCAATTGGAAATTTTGATGGTGTCCACAAAATCTCAGATTAAAGGTTAAATTCCCATGCTAATTCTATATTACCACGAAAAATTAAATGTTTCGATGTTAAAATCGCTTTTTTAAACAAATTTTCAACTTATAGCACTCCATACTTCTGCATTTCATCTCAATCTACTTATTCAACAGCATTCTGGGTGTAGGGTTCCTTTAACATGTTAAGAGTTTTTCATGACATCAATTTCTTATATTCGTTCTGTTAGAATAACAACAGTTTCGTATGTGTTCAGATCCCCACGCACCGGGGAAGATCCAATCGCCTTCGGCCCCCCAGCCTGTGGAGAAGCCATAGTGCGACACGTGCAGCAGCCGCTCCGGATCCTTGTAGATCATGAAGGGGACCAGTTCTCCTTGGCGGCCCACCTGAACATGGCCGAAATTATTTGCGCTCTGCTCTTCATCGATTCTTTGAATCAATCTTTACACGAAGTATTTTTGATAAACTTTTCCAAGACCCTAAAAGTTCTCTTCATTCAGCATTGAAAAATAAAGATTGTCTTCGTTGTGACATATATTTGGCGCTACAGTTTTCAAGTCAGAAAAAATCCTTATTATTGCTCTAATTTAGGTAATGGTTTTATTTTTCCTCTTCTAATACGAAAGCAGGATGAAAACTGCACTGCTACTGTATGCTATTCTATTTAGGTTATGATGTCAAATCATTTCTTCGGTGAGAAGCCCCATCATTTAGTTTCGTCATTTTTAGTTGAGCTAATGTAAAATTATTCAAAAGTCTGTGAATATAAAAATAAATGTTTTTGCTAAATGCAGGTCAACTGGCCAACTGCCGAACCAGCCTTTTCTTTAAATGAACTTCGTGCTTTTGATATACTGAGGCACGATGTTACATTTTGCTACGAAGATGATAGAGCCAGTGTACCGCGGAGCAGCGAATGACGCACCCTGATGTTGCCGCGACGCATGGTGATCCAGAAGTGTCGGTACTCGTCCTCATCCAGGATGCCCGGGGTTTCAATTTTCACCACGTCGTCGTGTTTTGCTCTCCGAATGCCAGATTCATCGCCACCCCAACAGCCGATGAAGATCTGACGAAACATACGAGGTAGGCGAGTTAGGCACGTGGCATTGAGCGCCTAGGGAACAGAAGTCCCGTGCAATGGGTAATTTTCTTTAATTATTGCTTTTTGGAGTTATAGTTCGATTGAGTACTAGAAATATTCAATCTGGTAAGGTTCAAAGGATATTCAAATTATGGTGCCTGTTCTGATGTATAATCCTTTAGAAGCAAGTTATGTACCTAAACACTTACTGCTACTTGGAATTTAAGACAAAAACGGCTTGTGCGCCATACCTCGTACATGTCTTCAGGCTCTTCAGCGTCGTCAGGGCTGAGACACACCGCTGCATCTCTGCTGGCCTTCACGCTAAACTTGATTTTCGGATTCTTGATGCGCCGGAACTTGTACTTGCGAGTCTCCCCGCAGTCATCGCTGTGGTACTCTGTCATGTGGGTAAATCCAGCTCATCATTTCGTAACCTAGTTTCCCTTCTGCTGTGCAGGGAAGCCCAGTTTATAAACTTGTTACATGTTCTTCAATTTCCGTGATGGTTTCCCGTACAGATGAACTCCGCATATTATTTGGTTTGCAGGTTCTCAGAATATGGGTCAGAACTTGATATTTTTACTTCCTTCACTAAGTATGAAAAATTTGTAGTGTATCCACAATCGTTCTATCGATGTTCTGTGATGTAATAAAAGTTCCCCTGGTAATCATTTTGTATTACTGAAAACTTCACGAAAAATTAAATGGAAATCAAAATCTTATAGTTAATTATTTAATCCGAGTAATATTATTTGTCGGTATTTGAAAAAATAGAGGAAATTACGTTGCTCCGAAATTATCGCTCTAATTCATTTACTCGCAGTGTGCGTTGTATAGGCGGTATCAGGGAATGAAAACTTTGCAGAAAGACAAGTTTTAGTACTCAGCTCAGTTATTGCAACTATAAGATCCACCACAAGCGCTTATTAGTGATTACACAAGTTCGACCGGAATACACGACAGGAGGCACGAGCCTCAATCACTCGGCGCGGTGGCGCGACACGGGGGTGGTCGCAGCAATACAAGCAGGGCTCAGCAGTCTGGTCAATTCCGTGCTCGTTTTAGCGATCAGTGGCGCAGCTAGCCGAAAATTTCAGGAGGGGCCAGGATTCACGACAAGTAATTTCGAGGAGCCAGACATTAATTATCAGCAATCATTTTATTCTTCTACTTAAAACGACAACTGAATCTGGCCCCCAGCTCAACATTTCGGGCTGAGGCATGGCCCCCGTGGGGCCATGCGCTACTGACAGCGATCGCAAGTGAACGAACGTATGTATAAGTAATAATTTGGTACTTATCAGCTAGCTGCATTCGCGATCTGTGTGGGAATTTCGATGTTTTTCGTTTGCAAATATCGTGAAAAGCCGCCAGCGATTGTCACTGTCTGCTCAAGTTATTAGTCACGTGCCGCTTCTCATTATTTCTTCGTAGTTGAAAGAGGTCATCAACTAAAAACCTATTATCGACCATGAAAATCTTCGCTCGTGGGGTATAAAGCTATGATCGATAGTTTGGATCGAGTTTCACCTAAGGATGTATAGTCTAATTGTTTTTAGAATTGTACTTTATGTGTTTTCATTTCATTCTTTGCAAATACTTGATTGAAAAAAAATTGTGACAAGCAGATATTTAGAAAAAATTATATCATAAACTTCTGTTAAGGCTTCTTTTTAGGATTTTTCGGAACTAGAAGTATTTGAAAATTTCACTTTCGTACCCACTAGTGTTACAACTGGGTCTATCCCGAGTACTCTTGCGCGCTCGTATATTGCTTAAGCTTTAACCGCTTAGGTACTTCACTCCCTTGTTAATCGTAATTTTACTCGGATAATAATTTCAATTTAAGTCTTTGAATTTAGTTAACATTTTGAGTGAGCAACAACAACCATAATTAATGATATATTTACCTCAAAAGCATTGAACTGGCGTTAGTACTCGTCATTGGTTAATTCAAAATAGAGATTATATACGGTTCTTACGTTCCCAGATGCAAACTTTGTGGTAAATTGCAAATTCCTACGAATGATGCGACGCACCCTAAAATTTACTTAGTTTTTGATTCCCTCAGCAACTCTTGAAAATAACAAGGAAATACTTTGCCATTCATGTATTCTTGGGTATAAAATTCAATTATTATTTATTACATTCTTATAAGAGTATCACGCGTTTTTCAGAGCCTGCAACGTTACCCAGACTCACTGAAGGGAAATTACGGTTAAACTTCCGGTGCTATGTTAAAATTGCTAACGTAGAACCGATTAGTTTTCCCTATTTTACTCATTTGCCATCTTCCCACGCGTGCCGTCGTGGAATGGACCTTACCTAGTCGTATTTCCTAGAAGCGCAGGTGAGCGATATGGCACTGCTCGTGTGCGCCGGTGTGCTTGCATCATTTAATTCTGGGAACCCTAACGCTGAATTTGGTTTGCACTAAAGCCTCTGAAGTAGATTTTTTGCGGTGAGGAAAAATTTCAGAAGTCACCCAAATTTTTTTTACCAGTACCCTCAGTACAAAAAAAGGAGTTCACAAGAAGAAAAAGAATAAGACAAAGTCGAAAAAAATCGAATAATGCGGAAGGACGATGGTATATTAGAATAGTTTACATCGAAGTAGGAGACAAGCGAAGGAGGGAGAAAGCTTGTAGCGTGAATGGAAGTATAAAGCAGGATATGATACATATTGGGTTAGTAGGATGGAGCGAAGATTTATGTTAATGGAATGCATTATTTGTGACCCATAAAAATGAATTTATGCCTGACTAATTTTTAAGACTTGAATCAGATCTGATAACAGCAGTTGATCATCCAGTATTTAGTGATTTGTGTCGTCATCTTAACCTCTGGATGTCGCTCCGGACCATTCAAACAAGTGTTCTCTATGTTCAGCGAGGCTGCTCACTCCTAATTACAATTAGCATTAGATAATGTTTAATGAGAAAGGCCAGTGTCGATGACCAATAAATCGATAATGCTCCCTGTTTTGCGAGCAGGTCATGAGTGGGAGTGTGGGGTCGTGGCGCCTCGGATCGTAACTCTGCTCGTAAGTGTGTGGATGGCAAATGTAGGAGTGGCTTTTACTTACTGCTATTCTTTCCATGTATGACAAAAAAATGGAGTCTACTTCAAATATTTGTTTACTTTGACTTAAAATATACTCTGCACAAATAGATGAACGTATTATATTCAAGAAGGTACTCACCAGCCATTTTATGAGAGATGTGACGCAGAGCAAGTGATCACCTAGAAGCCCTGAGCGGTACTGAAGAATTAGCTTTTATTCATCAACCTTGATTAGTCAACTGCCGTGTCTGCCCACTTTTTATCTCATCCTGTGCGTTGATAAGCCGGCAACGCTCACAGCCTTATCTCTGTGCTGCGCACACATTACATTCAGCCCTTTCCGATATTCAACCCTTTCCGACATTCATTCATTGTTGCATATTGTACCTCTGAAACACATTTGCGCATAAACTTTTTGGCAATTATTTTCCTGGTAACGGGATTTGAAAGAGACCATTTTCGTGTTCGTATGAACAATTTTAATTTTTTCCCCTATACTAGGAGGGTAGCGGTAATGTTAAAGTACATTATCCACTGTTCACATAGCGTACTGATTAATTTTGACATTTTTGAAAATAAGCCTTACCTCTGCTGTGAGCAAAGTCGGCCCGCTGCTTATATAGTTAGTTACCGTCAGAACTTCCACTCCTGAGATTGCTAGCGCTCCCAGAGGACGATTGTTATATTTTGTTCTAAATATACAGTACCTGAGCCTTTGAAGATGGGAGGCGAGTGGTGGGTCGAAAGGTGGCGAGTTATTGATTTTGGCCTTGCGTAAAGATTTGCTTTGTTAGCAACTGGTCATTGATAGTAAAACTGACCAAGTGTATACAAAACATGTAAAACAAATTAATTTTTTCAATTGATTTCACATGTGTTTTACACAGGCTTTGGGTTCATTACAAAAGTGTTTCACAAATACTTGAAGGAAGATTTTTTTATCCGTTCACACCAGTATACGTACGCAAAGCGATTCACCGCTAGTCAGCACACAGGTCAGTTTAAACTTTAATATTTTTTAGGAAATGATGTAGTATCATTTGAAAGTGTACGAGAAAAGGTAAAGTAAAATTTGATACATTAGATGTTCGGGACTAAGGTGATGGAAAACTTACGAAAGGTTTGTCGGAAAGTTCCCTGGACAAATAAAAATAAACCGATCTAGGGTTAATCTTTCGCTTTAATGCCCCGACACCCCCGGTTGCGAAAGAGACGTTTAGACTAATTATGATGACTATCTTCCTGTATCTCCGTAGGAAGTGTTACGTTCCCAAATAGTTCTTAGGTGGAATTAATTAGTCCTTCAGCTTCTTCAACGTACTGAAAAGTTGTTCTTGAGTTCTCTCAGAGCTACTTGAATGAATGAAAAAATTAAAAATTTGTTTTAAGAGTGAAGAGTACGTATTTTTTTTTATAGGTTAGGGGATATTGGTTCAAGTAATTTTCAAGGAAAAATTATCTAATTCAGTATTTAGACATTGTGCTATGTTCAACTTCTAAATTTAAATAATTGGAGAAAAATCGAAACTAGAAGAGACGGAAACCTATTTAGGTGAATGAATAAATCTCACTGATAGGTATCTCTTTATATTTACACAACGGTAAACTTTTTAAAAGAAAACAACCTCATCACGCAACACTTCAGCTGCACATAGGACAGCGATTCAGCTATCCGATGCAACAGAAGATGAGGTCGACATCGAATCGACCGAGAGCTTCTTCCATGCGTCCAAAATTAAATAGATGCTTCTACTACAGGAAAAGGATACCATGTCAAACAAGGCTATTCTAAAAACTGTGTACATATTAACAAAAGCTCTGAAGATCAACCATAAAGTCAACAGTACTTAAAAGTGCGAAATACGTGCGTTCAACATGGGAAATGTGAATGTTCGTTTTCGTCGGGGTTAAGACCCACGCCCACTTTTGTCGCGTTATCGAACCAGAAGGCAGCCATTGTCATGAAACGATCCGTACAACTTTCAGAATATGAACGCTTTGAGGGGAATGATAATCCCCCGGTACCCATTCTAGTGAGTAACAAAAATAAATGGAGATACGCCTGATAGAAACAGACTAATCTAAAAGAGTTCGTTGCAAACTTTGAGAGAAAAAGACCGGCTAAACAGACAAACTAAAAATTCGAGCGCTTGTTCAATTTGATGAGCGCATTGAACACTTCGTCAAAAAACTAACGGCGCACAAACCAGGAATAAATCTGTCTGAACTCATCCAAAATTGACAGCTGATGATTACAATTGCGGCTGTCAAATGCAATGGGGGCAATGCTAACGCTTCTGAAAGTTACGTGATTTGAGGACGTTAGACGAGGAAGACATTACTAGTGAGCTCCTACGCATGAACCTCGGGTAATTTCCTGCTCAGGAGACGGAAGTGTTCAGTAACAATTCACCTGTTCAAACTCGTGTGCACTATCTATATCCGGATCCGGGAGATAATCAGAAACATTGCCAAAGTACACATTTGAACGAAGCTACATCTTCCTCCTGAACTTTGACTGAAAAGGAATTAATTATTAATGTTTCAGAATTAGGAAACGTCTTTACAGTACCACGTAGGACATTGGAACAATGGTAAATGAATTGGATGAAAACATAAGTTCAACAGCAATGCCATTAAAATTTCTTCTTGTCTCCAATGGAAAATCCTAAGCAGAGTTTACGAAAGGTGTTTGAATATTCAAAGCACAGTGTGAAACGCTTCATGACTTGAAAACGATGAGGAAACTGTTAAATATTGCATGACTTTTAAACAAACTGATGGGTTTGTCTAAATAACTGACATCGCTAACCACTAACTAGGGTGAAGGAATTTTTTTCTGCATGTCAGACCTGGGGCAGGATTTTAACCAAAATTATTTATTTTATTATCATTATTTGTTTCTTCTCTAACCAAAATTTGGTCATAAAGACCATACAGCACCTGACAATCCTGCAAGGCCAAATGTGGAGTTCTTTTAATTTTCAAATTTCACCGAAAAAATGGTAAATTAGACAATTTTGGCCTGAAAAAAACCGATACGACAGTTGTACTTGCATAGCAGGAGCAGCATTGCAGACTCCAGGACGCGGCTTATGCGAGCTGTCAATTAGCTGGAAATGCTCGCTTCAAAGTTACTTTCCCTTCGAGTCAACTGAGCATTTGTAGAGGGCTTCTTAGATTCCTCATCAATGTACATTCGAACTAGAAACGTTGGAAAAATCAGAATGAATTCCCACCTTCGCCACCTAAGAACCGCAATCTAATTACTGGACACTCAAACGAAAAAGTAAAGTCCACCGCTTTGAAGTATTTGGTCATATCAGAATTCATCTGAATTTAAGGAACTTATCTGCTTGAAGACTGCCAGAAAAAAGTAGTATAGTAGCTGAGAATATATTGCAATACGAAAATACTACATAAATGGATGAAGTCAGGAAGACACTGTCTGGTAGTGCGTTGCACGGATCGCCGGATTCTCTAGGAAGAAAAGCTAGCAGGGTAATACCTATCTAATTACAAAGTTACGCCCCCTTAAGTATCATGTGGAGTTTATGCTTGGTTATCACTGACGAGCACCGATTCCTCAAGCATAAACACTCGTAGTGTACTCTCCCATCTCGCAACGAATGTTGTTTAGTAATTCTATGTGTCCTCCGAGGTGCGCCGATTCTCCAAGATTCACAGAAGGATTAATTTATCTTAATTGCAACCTCTCGAGGCAATGAGCCTTCTCTTTAACATTGGTGGTGACAGTTCTGCGTTTGAAGCTTGCAAAATCTGGATTTTTTGAGTAAATAACCTAGAATAATATGGTGAAGTTTTTGATGAATAGAAGTAAAACTATAATATATTCAAGCTTATGTTAAGATAGTCAATTAACAAAATTTATAAGCTGTTTACTAGCTATCAACATGGGTGAAGGTAACTTTGAGTGCATAAATTCAAACTCGGCGTGCTCGGCGTGGTAATGTCACTTGAAAAAGAAGCAAACAGAAAGGTCTATCAGGCTCTCAAGACTTCAAGCAGTTGGATGTCGTCATCAGCTGTAACCAGAGAGTGCTGCAGGGCAGTCATGGGCTCTGAAGGCGCCGTGATGCTATCTAATCTTATCTAGGAAGTCGAGGCAAACTTTAACAAGCCTTAGCCACTCCAATGAGAGTCCGCGCTCTTAACGAAAGTCCAGCCGTCTCAGCGACAAAGCAAGAGAGGCTCTCTACACCATCAGGAAAATTGAAAAAATTCTTATACCATATGAAATTCTCCACTAAATTCAGTACAAAGGGCAAATATTTAAAATGGAACTATTTACTTTAGAATTTAACTCATAAAATCGTTATTAAATTCATTATGTCTATCCTATCCTTTTTATAGTTTTTCTAGTATTTTCCCCCAAACCAGTTTTATGCCTTTTTTCTGAACTTTATTTACCTCTTGAAGACTTCCCCTCAGTCTGTAATTTAGGCACATAATTGCCACATGTGGTACCGTGTTCATGCTGTTGAAATTAAGAGCCATTGATAAATAACGAACGACTTTTTTTCCTAGTCAACCAAAGGTTTATCAATTTCCGGACGAGCTCTTCAGAATGCGAGCGCAGAACCTACTCTTTACCCGAGTCATACGTCAACTTAAGACAAAGAGGTCATAATACCCCAAAATAGTTCTCTAATTCTCGTAAAAATTGGTTTCTCATTAGAAATGACGAAGTTACTTTCCCTAGAAACATACCACCTTGTAGAGCACTTTCAATTTTAATCCGTTGTCGGTGAAGCACATCGGGGTTGAACGTCACTTGTTTTGACTCACATAAGGACGAGGAATGCCAAAAATTCAGTGGGGGAAGGAAAGAACCGGCACTCGTTAGTATCATCATTAGCCACAGTTGTACACCTGTTAAGGATAAGCAGTAACTACCACCTGATAAACCAGGAATCGTATCGAACTATCAAAAAGTAACCAACCAAAGTTCTCAAGCTTATCGTTTTTAATAGAAAGATCAAAGCTGGAATGCAAAAATTTTCGAGTGCTAAAAGTTATAAACAAAGTTATCCGAAGTTGTAGGAACCTCCGAATTTCATTTGTTTTGGCTAGTTTGTTTCAAAGTTTAAAGTTTTTCGAATCCTGAATTTTTTTTTACGCTGATCATGTCTCATAAGAAACGGTCAACAATACCGAAGGATGTTGACGGTGTCTTCATGAAAGCATGAGGACGAGTCCTTCGCTGGACGTCCAATAAATACGGACTGAGGTGAAATGCATCGTGAAGCGAGGTCGTCAAATTTAGGCATAATTCTTGTATGACAAAATAGGCGTAAGGATTGCAATTTTAGCAAACGTTCTCCTTGTCAGCTAGTACTTAAGAAAGTTAATGATTATTCATGCTATAAGAGTTATATTATAATTTTTTCTGGATGTGACTCAAAAATACTGCATAGGTTCTTCTCTACTAAAGCTAACAAAGTTTCCCCAAAATACGGTCTTCAGAGTAACAACTTGTTACTTGCTCACTTGCACGGATAGACTTTCCCTAGATAAAGTCTTCTTAACTCGCATTCACTATCCCCAAGGTCATAACCGAAACATGCATGATGTTTTAACATTAGAGGCACGGTCACCTTACTTGCGTTCTCAGCAAGTGTCATGAATCTACGTCCTCAATTTAAAAATCCTTAGGACTTGTTATTATTAAACGACTTCATGTCGGCACAGACACACAAATTAAGTCACACATTTCTATGTTTTAAACATGATGTTCCATTTTTCACGCGTGCGGGAATTAAGTTCTCATTATTTATTATGGAGGCAAATACATAAAACAGAATTCAAAATTGTAGGAAAGGCTCTCGGCGTCGTTGAAACTCACACAAAATCTTCAAATTATCTGTGCCAGTGAATATCAATTTTGTTCGTTCGGCAGAGTCATTCAACCTCAGTGCATTTATGCATTATCAAAATTAGATTAACGCAACGAAGGGAATGCATTTTTTCGTGCTTTCCTCCCAATCATTTTGTTTCGATAATTGACATGGGTATTGTGATACACATGTGTGAATATCAACTAAGGATCTTCATGTTGTCATTATAAAACGTAATGTTATACATTTCATAGAACAACTTTATCGGAAATAGAAAGTTTTTCTTTCCTTTCGTTCGAATGCGATGGTCCTCAACTCTTCACCAGTGACACGAGTGAAAGCGAGACGCGGCCGAGGTGAAGCACTCCCAAAGAAACCTCACACAAACAAACTCATTAATGATAATCGCTCAGTACAATTTTTTTTTCTTTACGTGCCATTCTGCCAAGGAACGTTGATCCGTTTATACATATATAATCCATTCAATAGCGTAGTAACAAATAAAGAAAGTACAAAAATTCGTTACTAAGGGGATAATTTCTCCTAAGCGTTTCTTTCCGGAACATCAGAGATGCACTTCCATTCTGTTTTGTCTGCGGATGATGCGGATATGTCCTGGTGCCACGTCTGCGAGTCCCGTCGTGCGGAATGAGAACACCACCGTACTCTCTCCGAAGTTCGTCTCGAACCTTGGGTGAAAGCAGGAGAACATTGAGTTAGCAGTTAAATGAAATGAAGATTTGAAAGCCTGGAACATCTTTTAACAAAGCATAATTTGTCGAGAGAGCTGGTAAACTGAAAGATTTCTGGTCTTTCCAGTGTATTTAATTTCCGTGTAAATGTATTAGAAATCTCAAAATAACATCTGAAAACACTAAAACATGAACAGATGCACAGGTTTGACGCCTAGTCCTCACATTCTCTGGTGTTGATACAAATGCGTGAAGCTGAGCTGCCAGTCTGCTGTTAGACACCAAAACTTTGTCTTAGTCAGGAATTTTGCGCGGAAATGAATGAAGGGGAATTTTCCCTCTACAGTACGTGTAGAACGAAGTGTAAATTTTCGCAGCCAAAATTCTCATAAGAAGACGGAACACACGAGGTAGGCGAGTTAGACACGTGGCATTGAACGTCTGGTGGATAGGAGTGCTGTGGGTAATTTTATGTTTTTCATTTCAAATACAAAATTCTTACATCTCCATTCCTTCATTCTAATCCGGAGTGAATGCTGCTTCATATTATACAAGATGAATTATTTGTTAGTTTAAGCCTCCCTAACCGCTACAAAAATGAGCGTATCGAAGAGAGGAAGGAGAAAAACACCATTTAGTATGAAGATAAGGGAATGCTGAATCTATGCAGAAGGGGCATAGAAACAGTAGGTTGAGAAAGAAGTTCATGAAACAAGATAAAAATTGAAGAAGGAAGTAGAAGGTGCTGAAAAACTGGATAGCAGTGAGCCGAAAAAAGGTGGTCCTCAATATAACAAAAAAAAACATCTTATTTCAACAAAAAGAAGGCCTACCTAATTCTCAGCTCGGGCCCTCACACATTTTCCCCCTGGGAGCTCTAATTCCCATAGATACAACAGTTGTATCACCCTGAGAGGTCCCATTGTACAAGAATGCGTTGCTGAAGCCAACCAATTAAATGAAATTGATTTCAGTAATAAACGACAACTTTAGCAGGGCTCACCCATAAAATGTTTATAATAAATAGTGAGGCGACGAAAATCAATGAACGTGTGATCATTATGAAAAGATTTATGAAGTTGTCAATCAATAAAAAACGTTTCAGATCATCTGTCCAACTTCAGGAGCAATTCTTTAACAAAAAATTATAGTGAATTTATTACTACAGGAAACCAAAATTGTCTTAGACATAAAACTTTCCAAAAACGCTAGGTAAGAAAACAAAACAAGGAAAAAAACAGTACCATAGGAACTATATGTTAATGAGGAAGGCACTTCTGAGATCATTTACGATAGGTTTGACTTTAAAAATATTAAGGAATTCAATGATATATAGATCAGTTTTGTGTGAGGTAATAGTCAGAATTCTAAAACGGTTCACCGAGTCTGAGACGGTACAATTAAACGCGTGGGATCTTCGTATCTCTTCCTTCCCCTCCATCAGATCCCACACCACAACTGCACCGGTCTCCCTGGACGAAATGCGCTCGCACTCACTCCGTGGTGATGACGATCTCTGGAGGGTTTCCAGTTGCATTTTGGATGACGAGAAACAACTTTGTGACAACCTCGATGACGTGCCCCGTCTGCAGGACGATGTCGCCCTTGCGCTTCGCGACATCGGAGCCGAAGAGGCAGCCGCCCTGCGATGTGTTCAGCTGTTGTGACGAGCCGCTCGCGACGTCCGTCGTTGGAGACGAAGGCTTCACGTGCACCACAGCGATGTCGTCTAGCGGACGTTATAGAGATGATCAATATTACATATTGTGAAGTAAAGTCTGCTGAGATTTGTATTTAAGGTGTATGTTGAAATTATGGAGATTGAATTCAATCTGAAAAACGTGTTAGGAGGAGGGAATTCTCCTATTAGCTCTGAGGGGGAAATATTCAGTTCACTTGCCACTTTTCTGAGAAGTGCTGGCAAGTTATCTACTGTATATTGTACGTTAGGTATATGCTCTCAGCATGAATGCGCAATTTATCGTTTGTGTTGGAGAGTTACTCGCGTCTGCGTTTTAATGTTAGAGTGGCTGTACTAAATTATTGTACTTGTAATGTAGTCTTTTGTTGCTCTTTTCTGAAACCTCAACCAATCAAGAATGAAGAAACCTGCGGCTGAAGAACTCAAAAAATAAGCTCCCAGGTGCAACGGTTCTCTTCGCAAGACCAGTAACCTTACGAGGGATTGAAGCATATCTCAACTCGATAAAAAGATGATCAATGAAACACTTCGACGAATTTCCACGCAACGTTATAAATTTCACAGAAGCTCTGGGCGAGTTCATTTTGTATAAACGGAAGATAGAGCAAGACGATATATTATGCAGAAGCAAGATTAGGAACACTTAGTTGAAGGAAGTTTTTTGTTAGACAAGGTTTCTAATTGCTCTGCTATTGCAATTTAAAAAAAAACCGGGGGAGTACAAATCGAAAACTGCCTATTATAATTTCAAACTTTTCCAGAGGCGCTCTGAATTCAAAAGTTTCTACTGTATCAATTGACGTATCCTATTCAAAATTAATCACAGCGAACGAAATTGAGTGAAACTTTGCTTATAGGCTCTGAATTATAAAATCGTGAAAAAACTAATTGATAAAATATAACGTTCTTAATAAATTTTAAAATAACTTGGATTTTATTTTCCTTTCTCATAGTTTTGAGGCAAATGGTTAATATTTCTTTCTAAATAATCACTACCTATGAAGCGCGTCTATCACCATGCTTTCAAATTACAATGGCTTTACGACCATACTGATACGTTGAGGTTATCAGTTAAAAACATACGAATAGATTGCCTACACCATGACCCAGTCTAACTTTTTCGCCGCCTGCATGCATGTTTTTCGCCGCCCAAGTAATTAAATCACTTAGGTGGCGAAAAACATGCATACTCCGGCGAAAAAGTAAGACTAGGTGAAAGGCTGTGCTGTATGAAAAAATATTTTGAGTATAAAGTAGCATTGAAACCACGATGGACCACAAAGTACACCAAAAAAGGCTAATTTCCAACCAAAGTGTGTTTTGTACTTTTCTGACCATCTTTAAGGTAACCTCATTTGAGTTTTTTATGATCGATTTTTCTTACGATATTTTTCTAGTGAAGTTCTATGGTCGCGTAGATCTTCGCCCTTTTACTGTTTGGTGATTCCAGAAAAGTGGTCAAAGAACACAAATCCAGAACATATAATTGTTAATCAAAAGCCTATCGAGTTTAGAGCATACTCTAATAATTTGGAACAATGAATTAATTTTTTTTAACTCTGTGGAAATTAGCACCTAGTGAAAAAATAGAGTTAAAACCATACTGGCCTTACCCATGAAGGGCGAGAGAGAAATTCTGGCAATGTCGGAGGCAGGGATGCGATATTTGAGCTGCAACGTGCGCTGGTCCACTACGAGCAGAGCGTTCGTTGACACGGCCAGCAGTATGGGTACGAACTGCCAACACCACAATATATTGGTGTGAAAATTGTCCATTACAATGTAGATGAAGTTGGGTAATCACACGTATCACTGTATTAGATAAATTTATCACCGGATACTTTTAAGGTCCTAAGAAAAAACTGGGATACATGTCAGCATCAAGAATAGTAGCAGGCAAGCTATAGAAACACCATGATTGTAGACATTGGACTTGTGTCTACAAATAACGTTGTTTAAGTAGAGTTGATATTCAATTATTTACAATAGGTACTGGTTAGTGAGGCAATAAAAGTTGGATTTAATT
>JACJUY010000021.1:53201-86753 GCA_014220935.1 Platorchestia sp. MABIK
CCTATACCCAACAGAGAAAATCGCCAACAGCGCCGAGACTCGAACCCGGGTCTCCCCGCACGGAGTCAGGTCCGCTACACACACGGCTATGACGAGCACGAGCAAAAAGACTTGGCGCCTCCTTCACTCTTGCTATAAACCGATTAACGCTGATAAAAAAGAAATTAAACATGTTGTTCAAGATAATGGAGCATACCATGAGAAAAAAGAAATTGCTAATCTCATCAACGATTTTTTCGTAAACGTAGGAAAAACTATAGCTGATGGTTTTCCAAGTGAACCCACTGATCACTTGGAATACATGGATCATATTCGAGAACACAACTCCTTTTTCTTTACGCCTACCAACTCCTCCGATATAATTGCGTGCATAAACAACCTAAAAAATAAATCAAGTGGCTTGCAAACGTTTCCGACGAAAGTACTTAAAATTATTGCTGATATTTTAGCCCCGCTGAAATCCAATCTCATTAACCAGTCTCTCTTACTAGGCACTTTTCCGAACTCCCTCAAAGTTGCTAGAGTAACCCCTATCTTTAAAAATGGTGAAAAAACCTGTGTAAACAATTATCGACCCATCTCCGTACTACCAATTATTAGCAAGGTATTCGAAAAAATTGTGTATTAAAAAGTGCACTCTTATTTTGAACAAAAATCATTTCTTCACGGTAAACAATACGGCTTTCGCTCTAAAAAATCAACAACACAGGCTATATTAAATCATTTACAATTCTTCTATTCTAATACAGATGAAGGAATGCCTGTCTTCTCTGTATTTCTTGACTTTCGAAAAGCATTCGATTGTGTGGACCATAAAATTTTACTCTCGAAACTACACTGTTATGGTATTCGAGGGGTTACCCATGATTGGTTCAGATCATACCTAACAAATCGGAAGCAATACGTTGTCATTGACGACGCAAAATCGGACGTCGGACCCACTGAAACTTAGCCATGGAGTTCCACAAGGATCTGTTCTTGGGCCTCTCCTATTTCTGATTTTTATAAATGATATTATTAAATCTACATCATTCTTCAAATTCATAGTTTTTGCCGATGACAGTACGCTTTCTGCTGTCCTTCCGAACCAAAATCCCGCTATGATTGCGGAGAGTATAAATAATGAACTTAAGGTTTCATTGTGGCTTAAAGCTAATAAAATTAGCCTTAAAATCGATAAAACAATATATACTACATTCTCATACAAGAAAAATGTATCTCTCCCACGCATTAAAATTGGCGAAGGTGAAATCGAAGAAACCAACTCATGTAGATTTCTAGGCATCATAATAGATAGACATCTGACCTTCAAAGAGCTCATCGCTCATATTAGTTATAAATTATCAAAATCTTTCGGAATCCTAAAGAGAGTTAAAAATTTCCAGCCTGAAGAAGCTTTGAAAATGATCTACCGAACGCTCATTTCTCCATACTTGCAATACGGAATAGAAGCTTGGCACGGAAGTGATAAAAATGAAACCAATAAAATATTTACTCTGCCAAAAAAAGCTATCAGAGCGGTAAAGAACCTAGAATATAACGCTCGCACAAATGATTCATTAAAAAATTTACAAATACTTAAACTTTCGGATCTCTACAATATCTCCGTTTGCAATTTCATTTACAAAACACTAAGAAATGATGGCGACAATAGCCTACAACAATTATTAACTGCGCAAACCGCTCATCACGACCATTTAACGCGAAATAGAGGTAAATTCTTACTTCCTTATTATTCAAAGGCCCGATTGCAACACAGTATCCTCTTCGTTGGAACTAAAACTTGGAACTCAATACCTGCGGAGATCCGTGAAAGTAATTCTTACAAAGTATTCCAAAGACATCTCGAATCTCACTTCCTATCAAAATACTAGTCGTGTGAGACCATCAAGTCACATCATGCCTCATACATGTCTGGTCCAAATAATGTGATTTACCGTAGGTAACATAACCGATCTTCAGTCTGTTCACAACCGTTTTATCGAATATATTGCTTGTTAAATAAAGCCGATTTGACCTATATTGTAAAATACAGCATTAAATGTCAATTATCACAGTGATCAGTCTATTGCGAAACTAGGTTAAGTGAATTAGGTTAAACATTATTGTACACCTTAGAATAATGTGATGGTAGAATGCCCTAGAAGTCGCTGAACTTGTTCGGGCCCACAGGTAGCTATACTCTAGTTTGACCATTGTACTAGCCTTAAGAAACATTCTACCTCTGTATCACCTGTGGTAAATAAATTGATTAAAATTGTTTTAAATAATACGACTTGAAGCATGTAGAAAATCGAACTGGCATTCGTCAATTGAAGATGAATCAAAACGTTCACATGAGCGCTGAAATCTTCTAAATACATAGTTTGTGAGCGTTAGTGTAGTTAAAATCATGAAAAAACACACGAATGAAATCTGAATGCAAAAGTTGTAGTCATTTCGCAAAGAAGTGTTCTCAAATAAAAATTGCAATGCTAGTTAATAAAAGGTATCGCAGAAGCCAAAACGATGTGTTCTTATGAGAAACAGAACAACTACTTAAATTTAATACTCTACCTAGCGGAAGAATGCATGAAATGTTTTAACATAAGTTACCTTCCCTGCAGATCTCGTGATTTTGTTGACGATATCAGCAAACACGATGTAGTGGTCGTTGGTTTCGGACGCGACTTTCTTCCACTGAGCGTTCTGGCGCAGGCGCACGTAGTCACCGACGAACGGGTGCCCAATGCTGGTGAATGGCGAAAATTAAATGAAAAGGTAATTACTCATAAACGAAATGCTCAAATTTGTTTTGCAGAATCTGAATTCGAGGAACATTTATTCGCCCGAGTGCTATCACTTACACTTACTATCGCATAATTACCATCATATATTCACAAATATTTGCAAAGAGCGCACAAGTAAACGTGAGAGCCAACTGGGATGAATATAAATGTATAAATATTCACAGTGTATCACCCAAGTTGGATTCACTTATTCCTGGCTATCCCGGCATCTGACGCCGAAGCAAGAAGGCGATGAAAACTCCACTTTTGATTTCACGCTTCCTTACTTCTCGAGTCACGAGCAGAGTTTCACTGTACATCCGCATGGTCTTACTTTGAGCCACTGAGAAGGAAGAAAACCAACTGCATAATGCGGTATAAATGTCAATTTATGTGAGAAGCATACAAAGCTCTTCAAGTTCCGCTGTAGGCTCGCGTGTTGAACACAGATGGTCTCAAATGCTCTCAGAGGCCAACTTCCATTGAATATAAGAAAAAAACTCTTACCACTCCCTTAGCATCGTTCTTTTCTCTACTAGTGTAACGGCTGTCTCACCTTCTGTTGTAAGAAGCTTTTCTTTCCCTGAAAATGATGGACGCTGTCACCTTTTCTCTCATCCTGTTCCGTGCCGTCTGGTCGAACCTGAGACGATATCTGGTGCACTGGGAGCATAAACTCTCTTAGTACTGAGTTACAGAGGCAGTATCTCCTTAATTTAACTAACATAGAGCGATTAAGCAGGGGACGAAATGCATTAATTACACAGAAATTCCTTGCAGGATCACAAAAGCCACTATTCGTATACACCGTACACAGAAACAAACTCTGCACTTTGGCTGTTACGACGTAATTGTTGAATTGTATGAGCACTTGCAGTATTAAACACACAACCCCAACTCTTCTTTCCCAAATAATTAAATTCAAAAAATATTTATTAATGTCCGAACATACGATATTGTCCAATGAATTACTCTTCAAATAAATGTTGGTTAACTGCATGCAGCTGAATATCGTCTAGACAAGGCGTCTAACTTCTCAAATGACAAAGAATTCAGAGTTTAGGCACTGCTTTAATATAAGACGCCAAAATTGGCCACAAAGTAAATATTCATAACATTCATTGCTTCTCAAAATGGACGATTACGCGAACACTTGAACGCGAACAGAGTGCGAGGCACCCACAATGACTATCCCATGATACAAGTCAAGTTTTAATCGCCACAATGGAGCAGTAATTTCAATTGAACCAAATTTTATTGCCTTCAAGATAACAGAACAATTGAGAAGAATTTCTGTCTCTCCTATTTCAGCTCGTCGTCATGCAAAGGTTTGATGCTACTAGAAGAACTGAAGAGACAGACACACGTCACGGGCAGTGGTTCTTAACCTGGGTTCGATCGAACCCCAGGAGTTCAGTGAGTCGAACCCCTGGGTTCGGCATGGTACAGTTTGTGTACTAATACAGTAAATAGTTATATACGTATCTTTTGAATTTGAAGAAAAAACAAATTTTATTTTTCCAACTACGAAGGGATACTTTCCAACTTCTACACTGCTCTAACTCTTCCCGCTTATTGGTGAATAAAGAAGATTATTTTAACATAATGAATACATGTATGGAACTTGTGGAGTTCAGTACCTTCAACAAGGGTAAGAACCACTGGTCACGGGCACAAAGCAACAGCTCACTCTATTGAGGTGGTGCAGCCTCCTCAGCGCCACGCTCAGGGGCAGAATCAGCAGAGGAGCAGGCGGCCAATCGTCCGCGATGGGAGACTCGCTCGGGGGATCCGATATCAAGTTCATCAGGAACCGCCAGCGCTACCGAAAGAATTTAGTCCACTGTAGCTTAGATCTCAAACATGTGACTGAAAGCGTCATTTGTATCATTTACGACGCTCCGTACAGTGTTATCGGTATGGCAGATCTCAGGCTCTCGCTACACACTTACTCTCTCAGCATTAAATGCATTCCTTACCTGCTTGACACATCCAAGTCCTCTCCTTTTATTCATCGATGTATTGGAAAGAGCTCTTTGTTCATGACATTCAAAATAAAGGTATTATGACCTAATTGAATGAACAGACTAAAGATCCAAGAATCAGCCTGATGTACCTGTCTAGGTTTTCCGTGACAAAGATTGAAGCGCATATTTTCCTTCTTCCTTTTATGCAAGCTGTAGTCACACGATGCAGAAATATTATTTTTTAGCTAATCCGCAGACCACGTAAAAATCAGCCTATCCGATACACTTTGCGAACATAATACAGTACAATGTTCTAATGCGCTTAGACGGTGTGATTTGAAAAATATCTTCTCAAATATTAATGCTGTTACTAATACCATTTCATCTCTAGCGCTTCACACCCCGCTTCTACGTACGCGTTAAAAGAATGTTGTAGGCCCTCGTTCTCCCCACCCACCAAGAACCTGACGTAGGCGTTCTGCACCACAGCCGCTGCCCAATCCTCCCTCCGGAAGCGCAACATGTTCTTCTCCAATATCTGCGCCTGTCGTAGGTAAAAGAGCGAGAAGTTAAGATGAACACTGTTTGTAATTTAAACGAAGTTTTTTCAGATTCTCAGTGTAAGTGTGAAATTCGTTATAATTTCAAATTGAAAAGTGAAACAATCTTCAGGTTACACCACTACCATAGCTTAAACATTAAATTAGTCGTTGGCATTTAAGATAACTTGTGCTCTACGGAAAAATGATGTTAAATTGACGTCGAAGTTTATAAATCGATTAACAGTAAAGATAAAAGGAATGGTCGGAAAAATTTCCTTTCATTATATACGAATACCAGAATCCTTCTAAGGTGATGTATTTACCGATTGTCACACAAACTAAGAAACGACCAAGTGACGTGATGCTTCGATAGTAAGTAGAATGTATTTTTTCACACCAAAAAACTCGTAGAACTCATCACTAAACACCTAAGACATTTTCAAGCGATATTAATTTTCAATTAAACTGACAGATAAATACAAACAAATGTAAAGTACCATTGAACTTCCATCAACAGGTTAAATCAAACGAGTTACATTTTGGCATGAGTAATGGAACCAAACGTTTTATACTTAGCGCACAACGCTGGAGAAAACCAACATTAAAATATGTACTCCAAATTCAGCAGCGAAATTAAGACACTCATTGTTACGGCAGTGCACAAACAGACATAGAAAGGTATCTCATAGTTACCGCTACGGACGAGAATCCACACGCAAGTACGGATATCATCAAGCACTACACACTAGAGCAGACCCGTGATAGCTGCTACTTCACCACAACAGGTAAATTCAAAAAAGCGCAATTTATCGCTAAGCACTGCAGTTAAATCCTTACATGTCCTAGTCACCAAAACCTACCGACAGCCCAAGGTTTTCTTGGGAACGTCGCCACCGCAGTTTCTCCAAAACTTCTTCCTCGACTCGCCGCCTCTCCTATAGCGCCATTACAATCAACAAAAAGTCGCATGCAAATCTCACGAAAATGCATGCAAAGAAACAACATTAATTGTATAAAAGTGAACATGACAGTTATAGATAAAATAAGAGTAGCTGCCGAGGAAAACAGTTACAACATTCAGGAGAATAAACAGATACAAAAAGAAATCAGTAACCAAGTTTCTAAGTACAGTCAAATGGATGAGCATCAGATGATTGACGACGACGTGAAAGCTCAACAAATGTAAGGAAAAATTACCCGAAAAAAGTGAATGAAACTTCAAATAAAACCAGGTATTAGAAACCTAAAATTAATACCAAGCGCAACGAGCTAGTTAGAACAGAACATCACACGATGGTATTATACAGTAACGAAAATTGACCAACAATGACAGTACGATAGCTGTGAAACTGACTTTCGTCAGGCGTGCAACTTTTAAATCCCTTGATTTACTCGTTTAGCGTCACTTCAACCATTTACTAAGTCATTCAATTCTACATTCAGTTCCAATACCAAGGAAATCTATTTTCATTTTCGCTTCTTAATCTGACGTAATGAGAGATCATTGTTGTCGCAAGAAGACAGTTCTCTCATGACTCACTCGGTGCCGCCTCCAGGCGGTGGATATGACAAGTTGGGCACGCTTGATGTCGCAGAAGCGTCTTCTTTGGACATGACAACGCCACACCGCTTGGATCACCACCGCCAGCGCTTCTAACCGCTCTCTTCTGCACTGCTCTAACTCTTCCGCCTTATTAGTGAATAAAGAAGATTGTTTTTAAATAGAATGAAGGAATTCTGCTTTGTGAAATTTCACTGCACGGCGCACAAAGTACGAGTCCCTACAAAAGTGCATTTAAAGATAGGAAAACATACACATGAGACTTTTCAAACTTGAAAAGTTAAAGACATTTAGGTCGTAGCAGTTTTATTAAAGATTTTCATAACTTTCCTTTACATAAAGTCAAGAAATTTAAAACTCTTGGATCACGAGATAAAGCATCAGGTAGAGACCTCTAAGCATGACGATCGCTATGAAACAATTTGACAAATAATGGGCTAATAATAACGATCAAAAGTGGCCTTCTTCTGTCACCTTTGCCTGAACTCAACACCACCGAAGCCAATTTAAGGTTAGATAACATGAAACATTGAATAGGTCGACCACGCCAATTTTCAGCAACTGATTTCGATGGCGCCTCACTTAGAATTGTAATGTATATTACAATGCTTAGCCATTTTTTAAATAGGTTTTCCCCGACAAGATGCTTCAATGAACTTCACAGCCTCAAAACGGCATGTTTTTTACTCTACAGAACTCTTCCTTGTTTTTAGAAAGGAAAGTTGGAAATTACCGTCTTCTGGCTCTTGATGTAGACCCGAGTCCGGCCGAAGGTGTACTGCGAGGGCGTGAGGGAGAGATCAGCAAGCAGCATAGCGCTACCCTCCAGGCTCGAGCCCCTCCATTGGGGCCACGTGTGCTCGGACAACAGACGGTACCTGTCGGGCACATCGCTTTCGCTTATGTCACTCAGTCCGCATTCAGCAAAATAGCCCAATTTTGCAGCAATGCGTAATTTGTGCTATACTATTTGAAAGAAGTTACTTTGAAGAGTTTTAAAAGCACTCATTGAAATAAATAGTACACAAAAATTATACATCTGTTGCAAATTACCCCCCTCAGGGGATAAAAACTATTGTATCTATGAGAACTTGCGCTTCAAGGAGGAATATGCGTGCGAGGTCCCGTGCTAAAGGTTAGATATGACTTTTGTTGAACTAGAATAGGTTTTTTGTTTTGTGACGGGCCATCTTTTTTTCGGTTCAGCGCAGTCCTGTTTTTCAGCACCAACTACTTTCTTCGTCAACTTTCATCTTGTTTCATAAACTTCTTTCTCAACTTACTGTTTAGGAACGCCTTTTTGCCGTAATGTTAGGCTTAAACTAATATTTAATCTCTGATCCTGTTGGAAATTTCGATTGTTAACTTGAATTTACTTATGATGCTTTAATGTAGATAGCTGCTTTAGATCCGTAATTAAATTTTTGTAGTACGCAATGTGCATCGTAAATCAAATTACTATTCTCTTCAGAGTCAAATTCATACCTCTGCAGGAACTGCTGATGTGGAGTGCCTACCACCCAGCCTTCTTGACTGACTCTGCAGATTTCCACCAAACTGAAACAAAATCAAAATTAAAATTTCAAAAACTTTTTGAATTTCATAAAATTCGAAACCAAGCCGAAAATTATGCAAAAAACTTTAAAATATAGCAACACTGAACACCGAAAAATTGTTGCTAACTTTTCCCATTTTTTCACAAACTATAAATATGTCAATTCCGAAAACGGGACCTCGTAATGCTGTACGAAGAATTTGAAAGGACCAAGAGTAAATTGAACTGTACTGTAAAATGTAAGTGTCAGTATATGAAGAAACCAAAATAAAATGACTTAAAGGGAACATAATTTTGCTGACATAGGAATGAAAACTAGCATATCCAATTAAATTAACAACTCAAGAATAAAGAGAGTTCGCTAGTGGTACTTAACTCCTTGTGTCAACCGGCTCCAATCTTATAAACATGTGAAATGAACCGAACATGTACTCTCGGTGTAGATGTAAGGATGCTTTGCTGAAAGAAAACATGTCGGATTTTCCAGTACCTCACAATAAACAACGAAATCGGCCTGGGTTCAGACTCACGACCTCCCTTGCGAAAGGTGATCGCTTTTTCCACTACGTCACACTGTCCATAGGAAGAAAGAATCTCACCCGTCATATCTGACTTCGAAAAATAACTGGCTACAATCGACTGACAAGCACGTTAACTGAGCTAACTTTGCATTCTCAGCGTAAAGGAAGCTCACCAGTGATATCTGATTTGGTGGGTCAAAAGCGCGGCGTCCAGCTCACGCGGCAGCTTCGAGTCGTTGGGCTTGAGGCAGTGCACCACATGAAGCTTCTTGCCTGCGATGTGGCGCAATAGTGACGCCACCGAGATCTGAGCTTGTGATACCACGCTGGCAGGCCGCTTGTGCGACCCTCTCCTCGGATTGCCTGGACACGATAAGACGATCATCTTTAAATTTTAATTCATTGAAAAAAGTTCTTCCACTTTCTTGACCTGTTACCTACTTGAAGACTCAAACTCTGTGTTTCCCAGTTAACTTTTTGATTTATCTTTGCTTCGGTCGGCTTACAGCCTGACCAAAACGAAGGTACCGAGCAATTCTTTCTTTACAATATTGATCATTACAGAATGACTACCCACTTCCGCTTTCGACCAAAGCATATGTGTGTGATCGTACAATAAGCTTTTTCTATAATTAAAATTGAATCTAGTAAAGAACCGTCACTTCATTTCAATGTTGTTTTAACCAACTGGTGTGATCTAAAGCCTATTTCAGAGTGCCTAACTTTCCTAAATGAGATATTTAGCGGAGACTGTAGGATTGTCGGACACTACATAAGCATTACGACCAAATTTAATTGAGAAATTTAAAGTCTTCAAATTTCCACCAGCAAATGGTTAAATCTAGTAACTTTGCTACTGATGACGGTCATCATCGAAGTGGAAAAGGTAAAGTTCAAACTCCCTGAGCAGTTAGCTGGAGCATAAGAGAACAAATTTAGTCTTTCCTGACGAGGAGAATACATGTTCGGAAATCATCTTCATATTTCTCGCTCATTTTACAGGAAGCTAAGGCAGAGAAAATGACCACGAATGGCTCTATCGCAATATTTCCATAAAATTCAAGAGAAATGCCTGCGTTTAACTGCCTGATAGAAAAACATATCGACAAGCGGAGCAAGAAAATACCCCACACTGAAACACAGCATCTGGAAAAGCGACACGTCACACTGTCCTGGCACTATATTTCCTGACCTTCAGGAAAGATGCTCCTGAGGAAGGGATGCTCGCAGCTGAACATGGCGGCGCTCAGGTCACGGGACAGCTCGTCCTTGTTCTTCGCGAGGAAGCCGCGCGCGCTGTACGTCACCGAGCCCGCGTAATGGCGTATCCTTTGTATAAAAAATAAAGCATATAAGTTTTTAGATGTTGCCGATTGATTACCTATCTTGTGAGCGCAACTCTCACATTCATTGATGCTAAATTGAACATGCGCGACAACATGAATGATTCGTTGACAAATTTCGCCTTGTCTCATATCTTTGATATCTTGTGTTTCTTGGATTAGAAATACAGAGTATTAACCTCAGTGGCAGGTCTTAGTATCTCTTTTTCAGTTCATTCTTGCCATATCATTTGATTCGATCTCTTTACACTCTTCCAATCTCGAAAGAGCTCTGTTAATCTCCACAACCACACCCCTACAACTCGTGACCTTCATTGCATAGCTCTTCCTTCTGTCGACCTCACATTTGAAATTTCTAACTTTTTTCTGTCATACTCAAATCATTGACTAGCGCAAGAAAAAATGAACCTAATTAATTTATCAATCCATCAGTTTTTGGTGTGATTGTTTGAAAATTTAATTTGAATTAAATCAAGATATTATAACTCTCCATGTGAAACACACTTAATTATGCCATTCGTAACACTTTATATTAAAAATACTGTTCAAAGTTTAGATTCATGAACTTACAATCATTCCTTGCGTTATTGAGGTCTGTGTATTAACTTCACAATTTGACTCATTCATCCAACATGATTTTTCTCATTAAGCATAAAATTTTAAAAAGCTAATAATGTATTCATAAATTAAATAATGTTGGAAACCAAAAACGGTCAGGCATGTTTGATGAAGGATGCCCCACCACTTGATGTCCTGACTGCATCTCCTCGCACAGCACTCACAATTTTCGGTGAAAAATGATGTTTCAGTCGCCACAATCTTTTACTAGTCTTAAAAAGCGAGGATATTGAAAGCATTGAGAAATCATTTGTAGATCTACACAAATCGGTGCCTACACATGTCAAAGACTACCACAGATCATGTGAAGGAATGTGACACCCTAGTTAACGAACGCTCAAAGAAAACAACTGCTGAAAATTAGTTTTTGAATTTTACATGTGCATCACGGGGAACGAGAAAACAACACTTTTCGCACTTCCTGCTTTTCGTAAGATGTTATGATGAAATATACTCTAAATTATGATACATGCAACTGAGATCAGTGATTCTGTTCTATTTCAAGACTTATTCGTATATGCTGCGATGCAGCTTGTTTTAATAGAAAATTAGAAGCGCAAGTGTTGACTCTTTTGTGTAATGCCAGAGAGTGCACCGACGGTAACTTTGTTGTTACCAGCGCAGAGAATCAATGTTTCTCTCTCAAACAATTAGCGGTTCACAATATATGATATATAGGGAGAAAAGCCGTAAATATTCTGAGTATGTTGTGCGAAGTTCATTCAAAAATTTTTTAGTTGGGTATTAAGAAAAATTCACATCCAGTATAGAACTACAGCAAACGCCGTCAGCAATCGAGGATTTCCGACAGGACGTCGGAACTTCGATCATTAAACTTTTATTAATAAGTGCTTCCAAGATTAATTTCGCGCTAACGTGGCTCTTTAATTTAACCACCCTAGGCACTGAGGTAGAAGTAGAACCAAGCTCCATGTAAGTGGTGCATGCATCATTTAAAGCAGGCAGCTACCCACCTGAAAGCGTCGACAGGCAAGTTGTTATCGGCGTGATGGTGCCTGCCTGCCGTGCTCCCTCCCGCCGCGCTCGTCTTGACGTCCAGGCAGGGATGCCCGACGCAGCTTTTGGCGACGTGTTTGAGGAGGTCTTCCTCCATGACGGAAGATGCAGCGTCGCTGTGGAGGCTGGAGGCCGTCGGAGGCTGAGGAGGCCGCTTCGACAGAAACGGCTCCTGGTCCCCTCCACAGCTGCGGCTCGTCAGGTCCTCCACCAGGGCCAGGATGCCGCTTTTGCTCTGAGACAAAGTGATTGTCAATAACAGAAAAAAATGCTAATGCAAGGCAAAGTTTACTCTTGGCGTTGTGGTAAGCGCTTACGGGAGGGTGGCTCTTAAACTTAAACGTCCATACAAAGAGAACGCTCTTAAACTACCTATACTTAATTGTTACATTTTTAGATTAGTGCAGAAAAATTATCGCGTCATTATCAGCATAAACTTGTTATTTCCCGATAGTGTAAAAAATAGTTCTACTGTTCCCTCACGTGAAATTTCGGTTCGTAAATCAGAGCCGTTCACACCGATACCTTTCAATTAACACGTTCCCTGCAAATTGGTACATAGGTTAACTTGTTAACCAATAGGAAAATTGCTCATTTGTGTACCAGTATTAATGAATAGCATTTCAGTTATTTCACTGCCTTTATTTAAATAAGACTATGGCATACAAGTCAAAATATTATCGTTCAATTATATTTTTCCCGCTTTATAGAAAGGATAAAAATATAATCAGGCAATAAAGACGGCTCTTAAATTCTGCTACTTCCAGCCGAACTAAACCGACCGTAGCGACCGCGCAAACGCATTTGACGTGTCAAGATTTTAAAACAATTTTTAACGGCTAGATAATCTAGATGTAGACTCGCGAATTTTACGCATTTTAATGTTTCAAAAATTACTTTCTCCTTTATTGGCAAAAATCTGGAAGTACGAAGGATCATACCTGTGTAACAGCATAATTCCGAAACTAAAGATGAAAGTTACTCAAACAGCAAAATTATGCACAGAACGAACTATTTTGCTTCTCCATGTAACCTGCAGTTGTATATAAAACGGGAAGTTTGCTCTCCAAGATTTATATCTGGTGAATAACATGTGTTTCGGCAAGCACTGCGCTGCTACAGCAATAAATAGCTTGAAGCGCACACCTGTGCCACCATAAGTGGCCGCGTAAAATAATAAACGTTCGTGAGTAATGAGAAAGCCAATTATATTTAGAAAAGTATTTCAAAAGTATTTAGAAAAGTATTTACTTTGGGAAAGTAATTCTCAATAAAACCACTTAATCATCGTAGGAGTAGCATTCAAGACAAGAATATTTTTACAAAATAAAATGCTAGGATTTTTAATGAATTATTTCACAGGTGAGAGTATCACTTATTTCAATGTTAGGGCTTTTAAATCTTTTATTCGTCTCTGAAGAGAGTGTTGCGTTCGCACACCTGCTGCAGGAGATGCAAGCTGGGCATCTCCACCGCCGGGTCCGTGAACGTCCACTCGAGGCCCTCCCTCACGTACTCCTCCTGGCGATCCTTCAGCGTCATCTGCCGGACCACCTGTACCAAAAATATTCGTGCAGGACAAATTATTTAAAAAAACTGGATGTTTCGATACAATAAAAGTGGAAACTTTCTTTCAGCTTTCTGTCGAAAAAGCCCCATTATCTAAAAGTTTATTGATACGGAAAAAACTAAACTCCTGAGACTTGTTTACGACAATTGTATCGACACAAGTATTTCCTATTCATGTAGAGAACAGTAGCAACTAAATAGTATTGAGCAGCTCAATCGTAAGAATTAAACTTCTGTATAACTTTTCTATAATTTTTCTTTCACTTTAAGGTTGAAAGCTCTCGATATTTAATGGTTGCATACACAAAAAATTATTATAAGGAAAGTTGGAGAAGCCAACATGGATTTTATGGAAATTCTCAGAATAACACGTTTAATCTTTCAGATGTTTTATTACTTCTATGTAAATTGCACTAACTTATGCCATGCTTGAGCACTCCGTCTTATCATTGGAGGAAAAAATATAACTGTGCTGAACAATAAGCAGAGATAACACAGCATATTGAGCACACGCTACCTGTGTGAGTCTCTCGTTCGTGTAGTTGATGATGAGCTGCGAGAAACCGTTTCTTTCCAAAATTTCAAAGCCGAAAACATCAACGATGCTTAAGACTTTCCGTCTAGCTGGCTCTCCAACCTGAAAATTGAACACTGCATTTGAAGATGAATATTGATCTATTCATCTGCAAGACAGATATTACAAACTATATTTTATTTTTGGGATATGCATTCGTCAACAGATTATCAAGAAAATGAGATATGAGACTTCCTTGGTACACGAAGGGCTGTCAAGCGCGTTCTACCTCAGTTATTTAGATAACTGTAAGATTTTAATTTTTGTTTTGACTCAGTTTTTGTAGACGTGTTTCAATGGGATGAAGTTTGGCGGGTGTTGGGTAGAAATTTGAACATTTTTTAGCTGTAATATCATGGTAACCATATCGACACGATTTAATAATTGGCAGACCAAAAACTTCCCATTTTTACCACTCATCATTCAACAGGTTTCTTATGAGCGAATAAGCTTAAGTTCGCCAATAAAGATACGAAAGTTTCACCTGCAAGTAAATTAAAAAATTGAAACTAAATCTCAGCTCCAGTTAGAAAGACCATCTATACATTTGTTCAGTGTTGTGATAAATTACCTGACTTAAATGGCGGAAAAATATTTCGCTAACTTTGATAATCTCGTTGACCCTGTTGAGGACGGATAAATTACCATAAAATTAAAACTAAACCATGGCCTTACATAGAGCGATCATCCTTACGTTCAGTCCTGCGATAAATTCCCTGACTTTTAATGCTGAGAAGAACATTTCGTGCTTACTTTCATGGCCTCTCTAACCCTGCTGTGGGTGGGTAAACTTAGAAAATTCAAGCTAAACTACAGCTTTATTTGAAAAAAATCGTCTCTATATTCAGTCCTGCGATAAACCCTCTGACTCTAAAATGCTGAAAAAAACACGCCTTGCTTACTTTGATGACGTTGTTGACCTGGTGAGAGAGGGAAAATTTAGAAATTTAAACTAAAACACGGCTTCACATAAAAAGACTACCTCAACGTTCAGTCCTGCGATGAGTCCCCTGAATTTAATGCTGAAAAGAACAGGTCGTGCTCACTTTGATGGCCTCGTTAACCCTGCTGAGGAGCCAGGAGAAGAGCCTGGCGTAGAGCGCCTGGGAGAGCAGGTCCCTGGTAGTGCTGGCCTGCGCCGCCGTCAGCTCCGTGCTCACACACTCGCCTGTGCCGGCAGCCACGGAGGTGCGCGTGCGCAGGGCAGACAGCAGCAGTCTGGGGCTGCACTGCAGCAGCTCGCAAGCCTCTCTTGCTTCTGTACAACATTAATGAATGTGACAGCTGCAATTCAAAATTTCTTCATGAAAAATTGGACTAGGAAACCCATTTAGGAACAAGAAGGACGTCATTAGCCGAACAAATTCGTTTTCCAAACATTGATTATTTTTCATTGTCTTCCGAAATTCTGGCTTGAGGGAATGAAAAGATGAAGCAAGACTTGCAAGAAAACTGTAGCAAATTTGCGTAGAGTTTAATAATGAAAATCGAATTAACTTTACTAGGAACAGAGTTTTCAGAACATCTGCAGCTTTGAATGAATTATCATGTATTTTGACTCTAAACATTTTACACTGCGATTTCATTTTCGATCTGTGACTTTGGACATTTTGCTGCAAATCCTCTAAGTGTTACGGTTTTAAAACTGCAAGCCTCGTGCATTATGAGAAAAAGGATAGGGTATAAGTTTGCTTTAACTCATTCAATTCTAACGATGAGCTTCAAAGTTAAACGCAGTCATATGCTTCAAGAAAATATTTTACCATGCTCAGTCGCAACAGCTTCAAAGTGATCAAATACACGATGCCGTACTGACACCTCCTCATCACGCATTTAACACGGAACTTATAATCTCAGTTGCGCTGTTACAAGCTGAAAATTTTATTCACTCCCTCACTACTGAGTGACAAATCGAGTTAATCCCTTACTGGACTGGCAAAAATGGCGACAAATATATTTTATAAATTAAACATTTATTTAAAAAAAGCAAGCGTTGAGTTCCGTGAATTTTGCTTAGAAAGAGAACCATAAAGGTTAATTTTTCAATTTTCCTGGGAGTAAATTTCACGATGTAAGTTCTGTTATGGAATGTAGTATTAATTATAGAACTGTAAAAATTATAGTGATCGAAAGATGATAGCTTTAAGGAAGACAATGTCTGTCAATATTACTGGGACGAAGCGCATACGATCAGCAGTAGAGACAAGAGAACAAAAGACGTTATGCATGCGCACATTTGCGTCACACGAGGAGTGTGCTCGCACTTACCGTACTCGTTCTGCACAGCACAACCCTCGGTGCCGTCTATGTTGTTGACGGGCGAGAAAACGAGGTTGGAGAGCTTCAGCACGGCAGCCACGATGCACAGCACGTCGTGCTGCTCCGCTGCACTCAGCCCCAGTGTGTCCAGGGCGCGCTGAACATCAGAAACAAGTGAGTGACGAGGAGAACTCCTAACGTATATTTAATTGCCTCACGTTATTAGTTTACCTTCAATTAGAAATGTAGAATTCGACCTATTTTCTTTATCCTTGCTTTGCATAATGATAATAATAATAAAAATTAACCAGGAATGTTTACAATTTTTTTGGAGCTCAATAGTTTCAAGGTATCTTTTCAGTTCTACTTCGTTTACTTCCGACGTTTGCTCCAGTCCTGAAAATAAGCATAACTTGTCTAAATCTTGAGCAAACTCATACGTCTATGCAACAGTATTTGACCCAATTTTCTTGAAAATAAACAAGATTGTGTCTCGTGCAACAGACCTTGGTGGCGGCGTAATGCAGCTTGTCCACATCAGCGTCTGAGGGAGCTGGGCGGCAGGAGGAGAGAGCTTTGTACTGGTCAGCACTGCGCTGCAGGCGCAAGCTTTCTGTGCCAGAAATTAGAACATGACCATGAATACAGAGCTGTAGAGCTTTGAAATAACAATCAGCAGTACGAGTACGAAATGAGTCTTCTTTTTCAAGGCTAGGTGTATTCTTTGCGTATTCTTTTACGAATCTTCTTTGCTGCTCTGAACTCGAGAATTTTCATCAGACTTTTTGAAATATCTTTTTCGATTTTCAAGTATCTCAAAAAGCGAACCAGCTCTCGATACGGTCTAATTAAGTGTATGGTATTGACATAGTTTTTTTCAGTTACTTTCACTCATAATTTACTCCTCTGAAAAACTCTAAAAACTTATTTTGTTGAAGATTGGTTGTTCGCATCAGGAATCCATCACAACAATTGTTTGTCAGTATTGCAGCACCAATATGCACATGTGGCTAGAAGGTAACGGTGATACAGTGTGTAGATAAAAACCTTGGACTGAATAAATAGTAAACATGTTTATGTTTTAAAAAATAACTGTTGCAACCTTTATTATTCAGGGCCTTTATCTAAGCCATAAACAATTATTGTTCATCGCTCTAGCCGGATTCTCGAGCCTGAGATCGTGTGGAGAACTCTGCCGCACAACGTACGTAGTATGTCATGACAATTTTTTTCATGCCATTTTGAAGTAGCTCTACACAGCTTCAGAGGTTGGGTGGGAGCAAAGCCCAAACTTCAGACTCTAGAATGAACCAGACAGAAAAATCCATTCCGGTTGAGATCAAGCAATAAGAGGTACCACTTTTCCTTGTTAAAAAAACGGGGAAAATAGCCCCGACACCCTTATTATGTTGTGTTTGCTTTACGAGATGTGCCATGCAATTGACAGTGGAAGCTTATTTCAACATGCTTTTTAACTTCCTTTAGTGTAGAACTAAAAATTTACCCGGCTTAAAAATTTGCATTCATCTACAAACATTGTTGAATAAGATCGGGAGAAGATTTCCATATCTTAGAAATAAAAACCTACATCCAGACCAACGTTGGTTTTTGACGTCCAAAAACTGTGTTGTATGAGCCTGAAATGTGGATGGGACTGTGCAAGCACTTGTTTTTTTCACGGAAGAACTTCTCGTCAACGAGTGAAAAAGTTTCCCGTTTGAAAATATGGTGTCAGCTGACAGCGCAACTCTCCTTGAACGTTCAGAAAAAATCTTTCCCTTAGCCATTCGTTTTTTGGAGGTCGGCGAGTTGTTAACGCTTTTGCGCCTGAAAGTGTGACACGTCTTTTGTGACGATGTTCCTAAATTTGGTGCAAGAAGTTCGAGGACGATCTTAGGTAGCTTCAATTTCGTCGAATCGAAACAGATTAAATTGTGAATTAATTTAAGCCACCCTAGCCGTAACAAAGATATTTTCAATAGAGGACGAGGAAGTTACCATTTCAAGTGATATTTAGGGAACAGGGAACTAATGCACAAAAAGGCCTCTTACCTTACGCATATATGGAAATAGCAAGATTAAAAAAGAAGTTTGTGACACCATGTAAAAGTTGAGGATGAACGTTATGGGTGCTGAAAATAAAGGCAGACGTGAACCTAAAAAAGATTGTTGATTGTTAACACAAAAAATCGATTCTGGTTTAACAAGAAAAAGGTCTACCTAAGCTTCAGGTTGGGACCTCACATCTTTCCCTGTGGAGCGCTAATACGATGGTTGCATCCTCCAAAATAGAACCAAAATGGAAGATGTGCCCCAGGAGACTCACTGAGCGTGTGGGGATGTGCGCCGGTAACAAGCTGGTAGAAGATATGATAGTTTCTCTCGCTCGGGTTCTGGTGACACACTCTGCTCTGAAATATTAATAATATTTGAAATGTGACGTCCTCATGAGTGTGATCACAACTCCATTCAGCTCATAGTACATTCATCATTCAAGCTTCCATCAACATCCAAAAATTCGCTACTTAGATTAATCAATACAAATAAATATAATAATTATAATAGCAAAATCAGAGTAAATTTTGTCAGCAGACATTTATTTCAATACCATTTCTGTCGCAAATTTTTCATGTAACTGAAATTTTTGTCTCGCATGTAGAATGACTTTTTCAGGATATTCACATGGCTTTTACAACACATTCCTAAGAAAAATTATGCGTCTGCTTCACGATATTTGCGAAATATTCATAAGAGCGTGACATTGTTAACTAAAATTCCTAAATAAATCTATAACACAATTAGTGCTCGATAATTTGTTAGGTAAGGCTTTTGTTGAAATTATAATTATGACGTCATATGGCAACTTCGCCACAACAGGAGGTGGCCCCTCGTACCTTCACGCCGTGGACCCCAAAATGATATTTGAGAAGATTTGAATAGGTACCAAAATGATACTTGAGAAGATTTGAATAGGCACCAAAATGATATTGAAGAAAATTTGAATAGGCACCAAAATGATATTTGAGAAGATTTGAATAGGTACCAAAATGATACTTGAGAAGATTTGAATAGGCACCAAAATGATATTTCAGTGTCCAATTTTGAGGCACATTTCTCTCCACAAAAGCGATAACACATTGCGATCATCGTCACTTAATCTCAATGAAATGAATATAAGATTCAAATGAAAGACTGCTTTTTAACTGACTAGTAGCTGAACAAAGTATCCTAATTATTGAGGAACAAATGCCAAATAATTTTTAATCAAAATTCAGCAGAGACACAATAGATGATGGCCGCACTTTATAAACTTTAATTCAATAGTATTCATAGCGACTGAAGCTAAGGAACCAAAATGCCTTATTTTTATGAAGAGGAAAACATTTGAACGCATTGCCGGCCACCAGCCCCAAATTTACCACCCATCTAGAGCAAGGAGAGTGCGAGGCGCGCATGCGTACTGCCAATATCGCAGTATACCAGAAGCCTTCACTTCTGGACTTACCTTCTCCAACAAATCTTCGGTAGAGCATGGAAGTTACAGAAATCCAATCATTAAAATAACCCAAAAACTAAATTATCAAAAGAAGAAATGTTATTTACCATAGTTTGCCGTCTTTTTTAAACGCACATCTTAACGCACATAATTTTTTTGAAGCGCTTGTGACTAACAAGATATTGATCAGCTTGTTAGCATCTCAGCTGCTTCATATTACCGGGCAGTTCTGATGATGCACACGTTGCTATGCACTAAATGAACATTCATTATGTCATGATGTGTACCCGAAATTTGTAAGGAAACTAATTGACGCAAGTAGCATCAAATACGTTCAGTATCTCATACATGTTTATATTTCAAGTTGCTCTTTGCTAAGAGATCAAAATAGCTAGAAAATTTTCACACACAAAATTCGATTGTTGAATTAAAGCTGCATCACGCAGAAAATTCCAGAAATTAGAGTTGCGATGAATTACATCGATTAAAATATTTATAAATCAATATAATAAAATTGTGTGTATTGGTTTAAAATTGGCCATAGTAACAATAGGTGAAACTTATTTATAACATTGCAGTGAACAATGAGTTTACCAATTTACCAATGACATTAATGGACACTGGCGTAACTTATTGAAGGCACAGCAGAGAACATTGATTACACCCATTTAGACTGACATTATTGTTCGCTGGTGGACCTTATTTACGGCACAGCATTAGATTTTGATTAAACCAATTTACAAATGACAAGAAAGAACACCGAACAGAACTACAGTGAAGACTGGCAGAACTCACAGGTAGTGAAGGCGCCTCCCACAGCCTCCCCTCTGTGGTCCAGCTCGAGCTCCACGTGCTTCGCCTGAAAATGATGTTATGAGTATACAGATTAACCTCGATACCAGGATCCAATTAAGAAAGAAGAGATACTGCTTTACAAAATTGTGCACATTACATACGTAAAAAAATTGTATTAGGATGAAAAGAGCAAAAATAAATCTTAAACATCCACGAAATGAAGATCATGAGTTAAACTGAAATTCGCTTGATCACTGAGGAGACCAATAATTATTGAAGCATTGCACTAATGCGCTGTCTCCTTTAAATGCATATTATATTAGGATCAGATTAGTACAGAAGCGTCAAACTGCGCAGATTTTAGTGTAGTTCTGTCACAGCGTACCAGCTCAGCAACAGACCACAAATTTAACAACTACCGGTCTACACACCACACTCAGAAGTACGAGTACAAATGGTGGCGCAGTTACGGTATCGGAACCACAACAGGATCCCATGACAATACTTTCATATTTCCAGGTATCGCTGGATGAGATTTACAGACGCGAATACTAGGGAATTGAATCATGTTTTTGTATGTAGTAGAACGCAATTGAAATAATTTTCCCTCTGTGCTGAGTAATAACTCCTGTTGGAAAATTTAGCAGCTGCGAGAATGCGGGCTGCTGGCATAGTTGAGTCCAAATGGATGTTCACCTCTGCTTAGCTGACCTAAAACTTGAATTCATTGCAATTAAGTCAGAAAATCGTTCAGGTAATACCGACAGCTAGAACTCGGGACTGGGAAGTCACTCTGATGTGGACGGACCACGTGTTTCTCAAACAATGGCTGTCATCATTATGGTTGTGGAATAAAATTTCTAGGCACCACCTCTCCAAGATAAATGATTTTAACAATTGCATATTTTTCAAAGCATATTTCTTGACCAAAACAAAGAATCATTTTACCATTGTAAAAATAAACTACAACACGAGGCGATCGCAGCACGAAGCAACTAGACTATAACTAGAGTACGTGAAAACTCAGCGTTTATTTTGGGTAAAATATTTCAACATTTCTAATAGCACACTTGAAGTGTAAAGATTCTAAAAACACTTTTTAGCATTGAGAGCGCATTATACTCAAATACATGAGCCAACAATGTTAATTTCAGTAACTCATGCGAAAGGTCCAACCTGGGTCAATTAGAAAAAGCAGCTCAAAAAATTGCCGCAAAAATAGAAGCCATTTTCTCGGCCCCTCCTAACATTATCACCTCAGTTGCACTGCAAAACACAATATACAGTATATATAGCTTCAACGAAATAACAAATATATATTTCTGGGTACGCACGTCTTTTACGCATCTAAGAAATTATCGATATTTTTGTTCATCATTGCAGATTTCAAGAAACTAAGAGAATTTTTTCGGTATAGAATTAAACTTCGAGTGTATTGCAATTTTCTCATTATCAATTCATGATTCACACAAAATCCTACTGATTTCTCTACTCTGAACAGCACCAGAGCTCACACATTAGAGTGACGGCACACTTGATGGTTAGGAGCGTGTTGGATGTGTGGTTTATTTCAGTAAAAAATAAAACTTTGGGAAATCTTTGCGTTTCATCTCATTTTTACAGAAAAAGAGGGTAAATATAACTCAGAGTTAGCACTAAATACTCACAAAGCGAGAAGCATTATCGTTCCGTCGCGTTCGGGCGTTGCCGAAAGCTGTGGAGAAAAGAAAGCACTTCAAGTAAATGGAGCGTTTTCAGTGTAAATATCTTTAAAAAAATAGGATATTTCTGTAACAGCATGTGAGTGAAACATTCATCACTTACACGCTAGGTATAAAATTAACATACCAGGATTAATCACTGACACTCAAGGGGGAATGATTGTCGTAAAAAACATTTTGTCAGTGTACAAGCATAAATAATAAGACAATATTCCAGGTTGAACCCAAGGCTAACGTTTTCAAACAGTACTATTGCAGCGCATTATTTTACCCCCAAGGAGGAATTCTGTTTCTTCTTAATAAATTGATATCTAATTGCAAAGATCAAAATGAAGTTAAGAAGGACCTTCTAAGACGGTATGAGCTGCATGGAGCCTAGCGGCAGAAGGAGACTCTTCCTCAGGGCAGAGGAACTGCAGCAGCAACCTCCCCGCCTCCGTCTTCCCCGCACCGCTCTCCCCAGCGAGCACAACCACCTGGTCCTCACGCTGCTCGTACACCCCCCGCCGTGCGCATTCCCCAGTTGCAAACCTGCAAAGCAGGAAAAGTGAGGTGGAGTGTTAGCGTGCGTATGGAGTGATAATAATGAGAGGTATGATTAATTTTAACTTAGTTTTAGCCTCCTTTACAACAACGAAAATGTTCAAAGAGAGGAAGGATGATGGCACCATTTAGTAGGAGTTAAGGAAACGCTGCATCTATGAACAAAGTGTGTTCCCACATTAGATTTCTCGCGCATAGAAATTGTTAATTTGAGAAGGAAGGTTAGGAAACAGAATAAAAGTTGAAGAAGAAAATCAGAGGGGCTGAAAAACCGGCCAGCAGAGAACCGAAAAAAGATGGTCCTTAACAAAACCAAAAAGATATTTATTCTAACATAAACAAGGCCTACCAAACTTTCAGCTCGGGACCTTACATTTCACCGTGGGATTGGTAATTCTCGCAGATACAATAGTTGTATCCCCCTGACGAGATTATTACAGGAATGCATCACTTAATTAGCGTAACTATGAATTGGAATTGGTTAAAGTGCAGAAGTATAAACTTAGGATAATCAGAAAGACGCAGTGTACGTGATTTCTCCTCTCACCCAGTTGAGAATGCAAACTCAAATAGGAATGTGACACCAAGATGGTCGAGTTGACTGCTGCATCTTGGGGCACTCTATTCTTCAGGGAAACGAAGTTAAAAAATTGAGTGGAACAGAGATCATTCCTTCCTTGGGCTTATAAACATTTCTATCTAGCTCCTTGTGATCTAAATAGAACCACAGCAACAAAGCACTGTCCATACAGATACATGAATATTCTACTGGCGGTATGGTGAATCAAGACATTACACCGTAACCACGCTGGTTCAGCCACTTGTCCCTAAACACTAAGCCCCCATTTCAGATTGGGGCATTTTCATACGGAAGCCATAAAATTCCCATACAAGAACATATCACCATAAATCGTTAAAATCATATTTAAGATAACCATCTATGAGCCTATACGATCACACTTGACTAGGCGAGTAAGGCAAATAAAATCTGCCAAAGTGCTCATTCATGCATAAAATTTGCAGAAGTTTAGGATATTTGGAAATATTATTCCTGGAAATTCGCCCTATTCTCATATTGTGTAGCTTTGATAGAGGTCGAGAGCAGATGAAACTAGTTAGAGCTCAATAATTTTACACTTTCTTAAAATTTGAAACATCTTCTGGAGAACAATTTAATTCAATTTGAGGCCTCCTGGAACAATATACCTAGGCTGTATTGTGTGTTTGATCCATCATGCGTAGTTCACACTAATTTTTTCCTTACTACATTGCTTTCGGTAATACATTCCTCCTTCCACTACCCTCCCTCGCATCTATGCCTGAGAATTTTACGACTGTGTAAGCAAGAGTAGAGGGCCGCCTGGTGAGAGCCAATGAGATCCCGGGAAAGTACCGAGAAGAAGACGTGTCAGAGGCATGCAAGGGTTTGACCAATCAGCGAACGATACATCAGGACAACGAAGAAGGTTTGCGAAGCTTCTGGAACAAAGCAAGAGAGGAGAATAAAAGCGGAGTTCAAGAACATAACGAGGGATTTTGCTGGTAACACGAACGAGGAGACAAGTGACATTTGCGTGGTCTACGGTGCGGCGGCAAGGCCCGCCTGCCGCCGATACTTGATCAGGCACCAGCTCTCAAGAACATTGAGTTGCCAGAACAAAAGTGCTTGAAGCCGCAAAAAAAAAACAGAACAAAGTGGCAAGTTGTAATGACGAAGAAATACGAGCAAGTTGAAGACTCGTGAGTTGGATCTGCCGGACTGGTAAAATCACCCCGGGATGCCTCTACGCAACAATGTGATGGGATGCCTCTACGCAACAGAAGAAAAACTACCTCCAGATTACGCTGACGAGCACACCTGAAGTTTACCAATCCTTCTGTGGAATCATCTCCTACACCGATGGAGCCTGCAAAAGTTCATGGTCTTCACGAGCGACAAGCATCCGCACAGTGGCTCGAGCGAGTCGCGCTCGATAAGCCTCAGCGCAGGAAGCGTTTAAAATAGACCGGTAGACATCGACACCGGGCTAGCGCCAGTAAAATGGCGCAGAAGAAATGGACAAGATGCTCGCAACGCTCGCTGGAATGGTACTGTGAAGAGAGTAAATTAGGCGGTTCTGTGCAAGTTAATTTGCGAAGGGTGGAAAACAGGTATTTCAACGAATGTACGTGGAAAAGTACACCATATTTGACAGTGTTCAACATGCGTCCTTTTCTAGTGCTCGCTGCAATAACTGCAGTGTCTCTTTATGCAAGTAATTATAGTGGCGGATGCAATCTTCAGATTTTGTTTGAACACGCTATATCCATCGGAATTCCCTTGGGGTGAGTTAAAGGCAGTGTTTTATTTCGTCTAACCTTATGTCATGCTTTAAATTAGCCTGTTATAAAATAATGTTCCTTTGATTTATTGCAATGTGTGTTCCCCTTTTTGTGTCATAATTGCTTCAATATTCTTTGATGTCGTCAATCGATAATTCATGTGTTCATTCGTAAACTTAAATTAATTTAATACAAAATGTGCTGCTTGTAGTTATCATTATACCGTGTTGATCATATGTGTACTGCTGTTAGCGCGTATGGAACAGAAACTCACTTTTTCTACTTTCATCTGTTTTCTATTCCCTTCTTCTATGTCTTTCATCTCTGTTATACGCCTTAGTCAGTATGCGCTACGTTTACTGATAACAAAACGGTAAGGGTTTCCCCTAATAAAAAAATGAACTTCCAATTGTGTTCCAGCCAGCTCAAATAAAAAAGTCACGGCAGCAGAGTATAGTTAAAGGCACAATATTGCGTCTCTGTGTGAGACTAGAACGTTTGGCCTTATCGAGACGACTGAATGGTCACTTCTTAAAAGAAGACACATCATGTTGAGTCAACGTCTGAAGTTCAACAGACCACTGAGCGTAAGTCATTTCAGAACGCAAGAGAACATCGTAGCTCAACTGCACCCACACTACAAATTTGGAGCCGTGTTGGCACTGCCCCTTAATTTGGCAGCGCTGGTCGAGTTCACGACTTCCTGTTGGCGACATCATCAGCAGCAGCGGTCCCCATCAGATACCGTATAATTGCAAAAGAATAAATGTCAAGTTCCTTTCTCATATTTCCAGCCCGTGCTAACCAAGTTTAAAAACGAATTTTAAAATCTCGGCGTTAATTTATCGAATCCGCTGCGTTCGGAATTGATTTTAGTTTAGTATATTTGTTCATTATCTACACGAGCACTGGATCATGAAGAGCAACGGTTTATTTATGGTACCTCAAGATTGATTGCCTGACTCTCAGAGCCATAGAATGATATATCGATCGGAGCTCATGGTGGTGGTCAACACATTGACTGCGAAGTGAGCTCCCGGTAGTCATGGAAGGGATTTTTATAAAGCTGCTGACCGACCTGAGGTTACAAACTAAATTTTCATAAATACTTAAATCAAAACGAAATGATCGCATGATCCAGTTAGTGTTTGCTATTTTCAAAATGACCTACTAAAATTGCTGTTAAATATGAGTTGAATATTGAACTTCCGTTTTACACATCGAGGTCAACGGGTCAAATTTTCATTCACTGAGTTCCTACGTTAAAATTGAGTTTGCATCCCCAACTACAAATATTTTTTCTCAAAGCAACCATCTCAGCATAATTTTTAAGGGTCGTCCAAAATATAATGGGAATAACGAAATCGATTAAAATCAAAACTTAAGGCACTGTGTGATGTATTTGATAATTCAGGGCTACTGAATTGCCAGTGTCAATGGAAGTCAACCAGATAAAAAACAGAAAATTAAAGTCAAGCATAGCTTTTGCCTAACGTACAACCGTCGCCATGAAACAACTGCTCTTTGGTTTCACATTGAGTATATATTTTTAATTATAAGGCATCCGATTGTTGCAAAACAAATAGTATTGGCAAAATGCGTGGTATTTTAGCTGAAATGTCTTTAATCATGGCAACCGAACCCTGACCTTTTGAATACTCATCATCAGATTTAATTGGAGAGAAAACCCCGAATTTCACGGAGGAGTACTGACGAAAAATTTTAGGAGCAGCAAGCTTTGTGGAAGAAAAAGATGGCACGCGTTTAATTTTGCAACAATCAAGATAGGTACTCAGTATAATTTCCAACAATTGTAGCACTTTTCTACGCCAGTAAAGTTTTAGAGCTCTTCAAAAATACTGGTAATATCTCACATTGCAAATGCAAAATTTTAAATTAATGTTTGGATCCCATAACAGTAAAAAATTAAATAAAAAAATTACCAAAATTATTTTGCACTCTTGTTTCTTATTTTAATTCTCACAAAACAGAAGTTGAACCAATATTTCATATCCCTCTACAGTTTAACACACTTCCATTTCAATGCTCATGCTGCAGTGGTTCACAAGCGTAGAGCATTACATCCAAAAATGATTTTCAACTACCCAGGTTCACTTTTCCAGCAGTTCTTCATCCGAAAGAGAACCACTGTTTCGTTTGGCATTGCTACACGGCTCAAAGAAAAGGCGAGTGAGAGGTTTGGGCGTGAGATCTAGTAACAATAGAACGGTTTAGTACCTAAAAACCCAATTAGTAAACTGCTTCATTAGTTTGGCTGGCCACATCTAGACGCACGTTGTCATGTGATTACGATAACATACTCTAGACGCTGAACGATAGATGGAAATTATCGGCTAAGCAAGAGCCTCTTATTCTAATACAACGTGACAAGAGAAATCGGATCAATGTTTGTACTCCTCTATAGTGTATATCACTCGTTAATCGACAATCTTTTACTGTGACAGCAGCAAGAAAATTAGGTAGAAGTTCAGAGTTAGAACAAGTGACACAGCGTGCCAATGGCACGCATCAGGGAGCAGAAAGCAGCAAGAAAAATCTAATCTATAAATCTTTACTGATTTTTCTGAACAGTTTTATAGACGCTTATGAATATGCATATTATAGTTCACACCAGAACGCATATTTATAGTTTAATCGATAATAATGCACATGGTCGGAGCAGCAAGTGGTTTCGACACTAAATAAAGAACAAAAATAGAAAATATCTCCTATGCACTGTAATTTTTAGAGTTTTTAGTATTCCTAACTTCTCTTAGACTTATTTTAAATAATACCATTGGGTAGCAAGCATTAGCAAACACGTACGAAGAAGAGTTTTGCGTCACCAGCGAGCCAGACCAGTAATTGATGTAATATTTCTGTGAGGCCTCGCTTCACGCCATGGAGGTGCCAGCAAACAACAGTAATGAGGTCGAGCATCAATTTCCGCCGCTGTGGAAACACCCCCGACTCTCGTGCGCCACTTTTGGGAGCTGTGTCCCCGACTGAAGTCATTGACCAGGAACGCCAGTTCACCCCTGCGTTATTACCACGCAAAGGCGCAGGAGTGAACCGCACTTCAGAGCCCTTCTGTGCTGATGCATCGTAATGGTAAAGACTGCCTTGCTCTTCTAGACTAACGAAATACTGTTGATTTAAAGCAGGATAATGCAATTTATCATTGGTAAGGATGCATGAAAAAATGAAAAATGCAATTACAATCTTTCGTTATGTATGAGTAAAAGGGATGACAAAATAAATATATTTGTGAAATTAAAACTGTACAGAGGTTCCACAATTCATGGAATTATTCGTCTGATCAAGGTAAAATGAAAGTATCAATAAACAAATCAGAAATATAAGCAAGAAATAGCGTAAATATATTCAGTTTTGCTAAAAATCCACCCATTCTTGCCTTTGATTGGAGTTTCGCAAAGAGTATAATAAACTAATATTCAAGAGAAAACAAATGAGAAAGAAATGAAGAAAATTCATCTTCCCCCCGGAAATGCAAATGATTCTTGACCCAAATGCTGAGCGTTGGGTTACAAATACGATTTGAATCGTTCTGAAAACTTGAACCATTCGTTAAATTTAACAAAGAGAAAATGAAGAAGCAAAATCTGACTCTTGTTCATCACTTCCAATGTGAGAATAAATATTCGATTTTTAGAAAAAATTTGTAAGCTTCCAACTCAGCCTTTATATACTATTTCACAAAGTATTCTTTGCGATTCTTTGTATACTTTGTTACATCACACACAATTAGAAAAGTGATGAAATGAAAGTTTTTCTGATAATAAGCTTAATGTAAAATTTAAAGCACGTTTCATCATGAACGAAGATCCATGAGTAAGTAATGAGTAAGTTTCGCTGAAAGGTATTTTAAAATTATTATACAGAAGAAATGCCTCGCCCTTCAAAAAATTCTACTCAGCATTCTCCATGAAACAGAAATTCTGAAATCGCACATCCACACAACTTAAAAACGAAGGCATTGCACGTTGAATTGAATTTACACACTAGGCACGGGATTTGCCTGATGACAACCACCAGCACCACATGCAATTACCAGCAGGATTACTAATACCAGCGTTTTTTCCACCATTTCTCCAATTACCTACTCAGAAAGATCGTTAGCAAAATAGTGCGCGTATGCGTTCTGCACCAGGCAGGACGTGAACTAACAACCAATACTTCCACAAATCGACAAAAAACAAGCACTAGCGGGTAATATTTCCAGTGAGTGAATAGCAGGATTTTAATAGAGCTGATATACCCAGCAAGTGGTCAGTAGGGTGAATATGCAGCTGATATACTCAGCAAGTGATCAGTACGGTCACTATGCAGCTGATGTACCCAGCAAGTGGTCAGTAGGGTCACTATGCAGCTGATATACTCAGCAAGTGATCAGTAGGGTCACCATGCAGCTGATATACCCAGCGAGCGGTCAGTAGGGTGAATATGCAGCTGATATACCCAGCAAGTGGTCAGTAGGGTCACTATGCAGCTGATATACCCAACAAGTGGTCAGTAGGGTGAATATGCAGCTGATATACCCAGCAAGTGATCAGTAGGGTCACTATGCAGCTGATATACCCAGCAAGTGGTCGGTAGGGTGAATATGCAGTTGATAGACCCAGCAAGTGGTCAGTAGGGTCACTATGCAGCTGATGTACCCAGTGACGGTCAGGAGCATCTTTACGCAGCAGCGCAAGGCGACCCTGGCCCAACAGAAGCATTCGAGTTGCTGGTGGCGTGCCGTGCAGCTGACGCAAATGGGCGTAAACAGGACGCGTCGCTCCGCACAGGCCGCGCAGAGCTCCGACGTGCGGACTCCAGCGGTCTCACGAGACATGACAGAGCACTCGTCATTTTGCGTCTCGAATTTGAAAACCACATGTCCGTGGTTCTAAATGTATTTTAAATCATTGTACTTCGCGGTCGTACTTTTCACACTACCTGGTGGGACTGGGAGAAGGGTGGAGGTCGGGGGTGGAAAACTGCGTGAGAAATTCCTTGATGATCGTCACATGCTTGAACGTTCTTTCTTAAACTACACGTTTCATAAATTATTAAGTAGTTTTCGAATCATTATCAGAAAACGGACGACGATTTTTAAATGTTAATCCATGTAATTCAATATATTAAAATTAAAATAAAAAACTCGCTGAAATACTTGAACCATGAAGTAGTGTAATTTTTTTTTCTGCGTAAAAATGTCAGCAGTTTCCATGTGATGACCCACATCTCATTCTATCATGCCGTCACCACACCCACAGCACCACCCACACCCACGCTGGTCACAGCTCCACCACCCACGTGACCATTCATGCAGTTCACCCTCACCCAGGCTCACTGCTGTCGACAGCTCCAGAAAGAACGAGACAGAAGCAGCCAACGACGGCACTCTTAATTGCTGGTGTTCTCGTTGGGCTGTCTCGTGTCTCTCCAGTCTCGTGTCTCTCCAGTCTCGTCTCGCTCCAGTCCCGAGTTGATCCAGTCTCGTGTTGCTCCAGTCTCGAGTTGATCCAGTCTCGTGTTGCTCCAGTCTCGTCTTGCTCCAGTCTCGAGTTAATTCAGTCTCGTATTGCTCCAGTCTCGAGTTGATCCAGTCTCGTGTTGCTCCAGTCTCGTCTTGCTCCAGTCTCGTGTTGCTCCAGTCTCGTCTTGCTCCAGTCTCGAGTTGATCCAGTCTCGAGTTGATCCAGTCTCGTGTTGCTCCAGTCTCGAGTTTATTCAGTCTCGTGTCTCTCCAGTCTCGAGTTTATTCAGTCTCGTGTTGCTCCAGTCTCGAGTTGATTCAGTCTCGTGTTGCTCCAGTCTCGTCTTGCTCCAGTCTCGAGTTGATTCAGTCTCGTCTTGCTCCAGTCTCGAGTTGATCCTGTTTCGTGTTGCTCCAGTCTCGAGTTTATTCAGCCTCAGAAGACATTAAGACGCAAAGCCACATAGAAGCGCCGACAAGTATTGTGTGTATAAGATGTGCACAAACAATCGTTTGCACAAAACTAAAAACTGATCAAATCTACATCGTTCAAACGCACGTGACCATCCTCAATCACTACAGCTAAACCACCGTCAACAAGCCACACAACACCGGGCATCCAACCTCAAGGACAGCAGCACAGGGAGGTGCACGATGGCACGGCAATGGCGCTGCGTTTGCGCTTCTGTGCCCGACCGGCACACCTGAGAATGTTTTCTTGGAATTCATCATGTAGCCTGGTTTTGTATTTCACTGTAGTCTAGAGTGATTCCAAAAGTACTAATGGTTACTTTACCTATCTTAGAGAAACCTTTTGAATGTATATCCTTTCAAGTACTCAGGGAAACGAAAGTATATTCTGTACTACGAAATCTTTTTTGTTTCATAAATTTCCTGAAAAAACAGCACTGCATTTTGTAAAGAGCACTGACTAAAATACTCAGCACATTTTCCATACATTAAAAATTCAGCCATAGATGAAAATCTCACCAAAAATACTCATAATTCCTCCATTATTTGGAAGCGAATTACGTAGCACTCTTTCAATAGCAGGAAAAGTAATTATTAGGATTTATTTCCTGTTCGGAATAAAGAAACTGATCCTGTGCGAGTCAAAATAGCGCAGAGCACTGAGCCACGGAGCGGTTCGCTCTAGCACCTAAAGCGTGGTGGTCACTACTCGTAAAACAAACATCGGCATCTACGGATGCTTTATTTCCAATTGAAGCATGATACATATCACCTTTTACNCCAGCGCCGAGACTCGAACCCGGGTCTCCCCGCACGGAGTCAGGTCCGCTACACACACGGCTATGGCGAGTGGTGCCCAAGTATTTTGGTTGACGAGGTTGAGGTAGGCTAGAACCATCTTGAGATTCAGAAACTCAGATTCCATACAGTGGTTTACTTACAATTCTATTCCTACACCAACAGATCTCAGCAGGAGCGTTACGAAGAGGTTCTCATGCCGTGAACTGTTGAGGTTACAATCAGGCACTGAGCAGAGGGGCCCTCACCACCACACGCTACTCACAAGTGAGGGGGCAGGGCACTGAGCAGAGGGGCCCTCACCGTCACACGCTACTCACAAGAGAGGGGGCAGGGCACTGAGCAGATGGGCCCTCACCACCACACGCTACTCACAAGTGAGGGGGCAGGGCACTGAGCAGAGGGGCCCTCACCACCACACGCTACTCACAAGAGAGGGGGCAGGGCACTGAGCAGAGGGGCCCTCACCACCACACGCTACTCACAAGTGAGGGGGCAGGGCGCTGAGCAGAGGGGCGCGGTATGCCCTCATGAGCTCCAGCGTGTACAGCTCCAAACGTTGATAAGGGTTCACGCTCACCAGATCACAGCCCACTTTACTCTGTTGTGAACAGAAACCACACAAATGACTTCTTTTCTGAAAAATAGTTCGACAAATGTTCAATATACCAATAACTTTTTTGAATATACGGGATGGTGCAAGACTTCGGAAGGGCTAGTTGGCAAGAACACAGCATATGAATGAGAATGAAGTCTTAGCATATCGATATGAGTTTCTTAAAAAATGAAGTACGAAAAACAGTTCGTTGAAAAGCGCTACGAAATCACATATCCATAACACTACTATGGAAAATTTTAGTCAACGGGCATTTTTGTATTTCAAATAATACTTACCTTCGACATTATTCATCATACCCAAAACGTATTTGATTATTGCTACCATTTTTTCACTTTGCACTCCCCCGAGAATATCATGCGTATTTGCAGCAATCGAGCAAGACAAGAGAAGACATCAGCGGTCTACTCTCATGAAAATGCCCTCAATATCTTCAGCACTCACATATATGATATCACTGTCGTATCTTGCGCTAAGGTTACGGACGATAGACTCCTCATTGGCGGGACTCAGAAAACTACAATCGGCCACACCGACGTCCATGTCCGCGCCCATTATCGACCATGCGCCGCCTCTGGCCCGGCCATCCTGAGAACTGGATCTCGAGCCCAGCCTGGACACAGCCAGGTTGCTGTTGGAGGCGCTGCTGTCACCGAAAAAACGAGGATATTTTACTCCAATTGAGTGGATACATACTGACATGATACAGGGGTTCTCAAGTGTCATCGAAAGTGATGCCATTACACAATGTATCGGTCGTGCCGGCACCGATTTCATACACCTGGGTTGAGTTCGGAATTGTGGATAATTCCTTCCATTTTCCAACTAGAAAAGTAAGTGATTTAACACGCGGGGTCTCGAGCCCATCTACAGTCTACAGGCACGACAACAGCCAAGCAACCGTGCACAGGCACTATAACAGCCAAGCAACCGTCCACATGCACCATAACAGCCAAGCAGCCGTCCACAGGCACTATAACAGCCAAGCAACCGTCCACAGGCACTATAACA
>JACJUY010000021.1:87716-117795 GCA_014220935.1 Platorchestia sp. MABIK
GCCAAGCAACCGTCCACATGCACCATAACAGCCAAGAAACCGTCCACAGGCACCAAAACAGCCAAGCAACCGTCCACAGGCACTATAACAGCCAAGAAACCGTCCACAGGCACCAAAACAGCCAAGCAACCGTCCACAGGCACTATAACAGCCAGGCAACCGTCCACAGGCATCACAACAGTTAAGCAATCGTCCACAAGCACCATTACAACTAGGCAACCGTACACAAGCACCATAGCAACCAGGCATCCAATCACGAGCACCACAACAACCAGGCATTCATCCACAAGCACCACAACAACCAGGCAACCGTCCACAGGCACATAGGCCCACATCTCGAAAGGCAAGTGTTTTGACTGCCAGAACACGATAATCACAAAACTCTCCATTTATGTATCATTCATCGATTTCTCGTTAATCTACAAGGCAATTTACACAGCACACTAGGCTTAGGAACAGAAGAATGATGAGAGTGTCATAGAAGTGTCAACTTTGAGATTGTTTTTTCTACTTCGGAAAAGTTGACGTGCTTTTGATTCTCTCATAAACATGGAGAAGTCATCCTCCCAAAGTATCAGAAGTCTACCACGCGAATTAGTTATTCATGGAAAAGGAAATCCATTACACAAATACATAAAGTATCCACTTAACATCTAATGAACGCATTGACAGAAAAAATTTTCAAACGAAAAAATCTAGGATCATGATTAATTGAGGTCTTCAGAAGGACTTCCGGTCGAATTGCTTTCACTTTTTCTATCGTTGCTGCTCTCATTAACAGTTGCTATGTGAGATACCACAGAATAACAGCCAAGTCAGAGACATTGAATTAAGCTTAATACCGAATAGAGAAAGAAAAATTGTGCTAGGAAAAGCGTGAGAAAACCGCAGAACATTGAAGAGCTTCCAAAAATTTCAAAAGGATGTAATGATAAAAATCAGATCTCATAGATCATTGATTGATGTACTCACGTGATTGACGTCCTCTTGTAAAGTTGTACAACTACACGAGTACGGAACGTCACTACGTCACGACACATGAGGCATTTGTTAAGGGCCACAGCCACCTGACGTTAGGTTGTGCACTAGTGGGTGCTCACTAACCTCGGCATAGAGAAGCCTCTCGACACCTGGGCGCCGCGCCCCAGCACCCCTCGGACGGAGTGGGCACGCAGCCCCCTGGAGGCGAGTCTGGCAGACGACGGCGTGGACGAAGAGGAGGAAGAAGGCGACGGCGTCGCCGCACTGGAAGACGACAGTTGCTGTAGGGTGGAGAATGGGGGACCCGTAGTCGAGCTGCTTCCCCCGCTGGCATAAAACGTCTGCTGGCGGTGGTGGTGGTGGAGGGTGTGTGGGTACTGGTGCTGATACCTGGATGTGGTGGCATCTCCTCCACCCACGTTCTGTAGGTCGCCTGAACTCCCACAGCCTCCAGGCTCCTCAGGAGGTCTTCTCCAGCCCCCCGGCATGCCGCTTCCCTCCGTCAGGGCTGTAAAAATACAAGTAATTAAAGTTTGTTTATTCGTGCTATTTTTGTTTCCAAGCTTCATTGATATGCTTTATTTTTATAGAAAAAAAAAAACAGTATTCAAATTCTCTTCATAAATGGCACCTTTTTATTTGTCCAAGTGAAAGTATTAGCAGAAATGAATGCAAATGTATCTGTGCTTGTATCTCATTTATTCTTGGTAGCTTCTTCCGGACATGTGATCCATGTACGTTGAACTCGCTTAGTTTGAAAATTACTTTTGCACATGGTCACTACCGCGTAATTTAATGCATATTTTCCAAATATTTTCTGATTCAAATCATAATATACTGGTAATTCTATTTTTTCAATCAGTGTTTTTACTCCAAGTGCAACAGAAATGTTGAAATTTATCCCATCAAATGCATCGATTGCTTGACTTAAATATAAGTTGACTCTAATCTTAGCAAAGATGATCGTAACGCAGAATTTTCGTTGAAAGTAGTTTAGTCTTCACCATCACTGAAGGAACTGCGGCTTAATTGCATTTGTTTATTTATAAATGCCATTTCATATGAAATAGTTTTGAAGGACGGCTCTGGAAATCTTTAGCCTTGGAATACAATTCTGGCCTGATATTGAGACTCAACTTTTTGAACTAAATGATTTTCTTAATATCCACCAGTGTGTGAACGAAATACGTTAATGAAACGAGCTGCCTCAAACTATAAGATACCTCTTCTTGTCTACATTTCTCAGTGTGCGCATTTCTAGTTAATTGGCTATACATTTGGAGCTACTTTAGGACTATTCCTGTATAGCGTTTTTTTACATGTTTCAAGATAAAAATAAATCGAAAAAGTACAACAAAAATCATATTTTGATAAACATTTAGATTAGCGCAGGGAGATTGTGGCGGGTCTATTGACCGAATGGTGTGCGGCTGTTGCTGAGTTCCGTATTCCTACAGCCATCCGGAACAGGAAGTACGAGCGGGATGGTTTCAAACATTGAATCTTTACATAAAAAAAGAAAATGCAGACAGACTGAATGCGATTTTCTGCAGCTCAATTCTTACGTGGAATGACAACTAATCGAGTTAATCCTACTACTGAAAAAACATTGATATCGCAATTCTTGTAAGGACAAGAAGTTCTGAGCGTACGGAAAGTTACGAACGCACAAAAAGCTTTGAATGCGCAAGAAGCTTGATTTGAATGTCCGTCGATCAGAAAACAATTCATAGAGTCGGGGGAATTATTATCACTCACCAGCGCAGCAGCGCACGTCATCGGTTGTATACTGGGGTGTCAACAATTAGCGTCATAAGTTTTTTCGATAATTACCGCCATGTTTTCATGCGTTCTTAACTGAATGTTAAGAAAGGATGCACAATTGCAACATCAATAAATTAATAAAAGATCAAGTTATTATTCAATATTTCCGAAATTTTATTTGATATTTGCAACACGCTGGAGACGCTTGGAAAACTATCGACACGAATCGCCAATAAGATTTTTCAGTGAATCTAGCCTGCTCTGTGGCGATTTTTATTTTCAGAGCATCTAAATTTAGGGATTGAGTTTCTGACTCATTGCTCCCTAAAAGTTACTAGATTCTGCAATCGAGTGAATTAAGATCTGGTAAATAAGAAGGCCATTTTTCCTTTCAAAAGTAGCGGGGAACATTGGATGCCAGCCACTCTTGTGTTTTCTCTGCTCCATCAGAGGTTGCCGAGTCTTGTTGAAATGGATAATCTCGTTTTTTGAAATAGTCTTCAACCCTAGGCAATAATGGTTTCCCTAGAAAAAAGTTTCTGTTAATTTCTTGCCTGATATTGATCAACAATTCTTCTTGCTTCAGTCACAGTTCCTCACGCCATTGTTTACAAGTGATCACTCTGATCGCCAGAATTTGGTCGAAATCGACCATTTTTAGTGTTGAATTTTTTATGTACGTCAAAGTTCTTTTCATCGCTGAAGACGATGCGAGAAAGCTAAGTTTCAGCCCTTACCAGGCGTTTGTTCGCTGTGCTCGAAGACAGGAGCTGTTGAATTGATGTTTGTATGGGATTGTTTTCAAGTCCTTATGAAGTATTGAGAACATCATTCTAATAGACCCATTAGCCCCTTTATATCTATAGCCTTATATCTGACAGATCTTTCGTCGTCCCTCCCAAGCATCTCTTTGGCTAATTTCAGCAGTTTTGACGATTTACTTGTGCTAGGACGACCTTGTTCCTGGCTATCCGTTAGTTTTCCGGTCTCTTTGAATATCTATAATGTTCTCTAAACAAGTATTGTGTTTACTTTTAATGATGTTTGAATATCCAATGGAGACTTGCCTGGCTGACGTTACTTTGCCATGGTAATTCATTTAATCACATCTTTTACCATTTTAAAAATTTGATGCGTAAAAAATATCAAAATTCGACAATCAATAAGATAAATGAAATAATGGATGGTAGCAAAGATTTATTCCAATTTAAAAAGAGTGTAACGGTGAGAACTGAAAATGCCCATACACATAACTAACAATTTAGTAACACCAGCACAGGCACAGCATCGAAACTTAAAACGCTGTTATCAGTTCTATTCATACTTCATGGACCATAAAAAAGTAAACTCTACTTTAAATGTTGATAACTTTACAGTGAATGAAGATAAGTTAATTTTTTTTGTACTAGGTAAAGAAAAATATTTTCCCTAGAAATGTTGTCACATTAAAGTTGGTTGTATCAGTAATGAGGTTAATAATAGTTGTAAAATGTGAGTTACACATGACAATTTAATGAGGTCATAAATGATACAAAAGATAGAGGGTCATTGTAATATTCCAAAAACGAGGGCTTCTTTCAGGAAATCTTTGTTCGAATTTATTTCGATCTTCCTTTTAACTTTTTGTTCCCGCGTAGACGGGAACTTCTTTGTTAGTTGCATAACGATGGGTTAAGTCACTTAAAAATTTACATTTAAAGGGAAATTTTCAGACGAATTGAACCTTATTTACACTCAGACATAAAGCTTTATAGTCAGGATATATATCTCTGTGTGCAATGCAACAAATGAAACTGAAATATCTTAATCCAAAGTTATTAACATTTAAAGTGGCATTTAATTTCGTACGGTCCATACGGTATAGTCTCCGCCGTCGGCTGCAGAAAACTGCACGGTTCAGAATGCACAAATTCGTTTGTTTACTACAGTCTCAGAGACGTTTCTCATAAACAAGAATCTAGCGAAACTAATGCCAGCACAAAATGCAATTCTCGTTGCAAATGTATCAGTTTTGATCGACGCATAATTCCCTAATTTATGCATCTAATACGATTCTATACCGTAGCTAACTTCAGAGGTTTATTCTGATAATTAAGCATGGAACAAGCAAAGTTTTCCCTAGATTCTTAATGTTGTACTGCATTTATTTGATATTTACTATAGTTTATTTTGATCGCAGTTCCTATATAACATTCCTTTTATTACAAAATGTGACATTCTTTCAACTCTGACTGCAATACTTTTCAAGTATTGTATTTATTGTCACTCCCGAGCACATTTTGAATATTATTATTAAAATAAAATTAAAGGAAGCAGTGATGACCAAAAGCAGAGTCAAGCGATGAGTAAGTTAATGAGGAAATGAGTAAAAAAGGAACATTCATTCTCCAAAGAGTACTTACCAAAGAGCAATACCAGAGTTTGAAAAAAATTGATTCATACGAAACACCCAATCTTGAACTTAAGTAGAAAATATTCACTCCCATTCAAGACTCGAAAGCTCACAGAGAATAATAACGGAATTCCTAAAACATTAGAAAGAATTTTAAAAAGTTTTAAATTGAATTTAGAAAATGAGGTCATTCTTCCTTTCAGAGAACTTCGTAAAATTTAAAATAGAAAAAGCTAGAATTTCGATAGAACGTGCATTTCGAGCTTACGTCATGCAAATGTGAGATTTAAACCATTGACAAATGTATAAACATAAATACTCCCACGTTTTGAATAGTATTACTAATCGCTGAGAATTTAAATACATTGGAGACTGAGGTTGTTTAGAAGGCTCCATTTTTTAATCTATAAGGCTATAATAGAAGGCTACCACGATGGCTTCCTTTTTCATCGCATGTTTGCGTCTCAAATCTTACGAAGTTTCAGCTTAGAACCGAGAGGAGGAAGTTTAATTTGAAATGAACGCCTCAGCAAGCAAGACTCCGGCGCAAGTAGCATTTTCATTTTCATTTGGATGTTCATAATATTGAAAGGTATGAGGGCACTGCGTAGTCCGGGGACGCTGCAGTTGTTCAATAAAAATTTGGATTTATAGTGGAAAATCGGAATGAAAATTTGAAAATATTCAAGTTATTAGTCTGACTGCTGGGAAACTTATCTTAGCAAACACAAACGTTTATGGTAAGTGACATGTTTTATTGGTAAATAACAATATGCTCGAATAGAAATTTAAAAGTAACGACAAGTTATCGTGATATGAATTCAAAAAAATTGCGCATTAGTATAAATTCTTCATCGAATTTTGATTTATGTCGACTATTTATGTTTGATTTATGTCGTCTGTTCACTCGAAGAACTTACTGGGAGCAGAATTCCTCCTAATTGAGTGCAAGGATCTCAGAAAGCCAGGGCAGTTTTCAGTGTGTGAGAGGTAGCCTCGTTTGCTTCTTGTCATGACGTCTTCAATGCGCATTTCTATTTTCTGTCTCTCGAGCTTCCACGACCTGTAGTCTTCTTCAGAAATTTCGATGCAACTGTCGGGGATTTCGTATCTACCTTTTATCGGTGACAGTGAGTGTTCATAAGGCGGATAAAATCCCAGGGATGAGTGCGAAGATTCTTTAGGAATTTGGAATTTCCTATGAGAAGATGATTCTGACGAGAGCAGAATTTCTCCTGAAGAGGGAGAAATCTCACGAGAAGGAGGAGATGAAGCAATAAATTCATCAGCGTCAGTGAAGTGCTCTACGATAGGCTCAACCATGAATGTGACTTTCCTTGGGATCCGCATCCCGTTTTTAGGAGACGGAGATCGTTCTTTCATTACACTTTTGAGGCGTTTAGACTCGCCATAGTTGCCATGTGATTTTGAACTGCTCCTCCTGCTCGCAGCAAACAAAGTTTTAAGGTTTCCAATTTCATTTTGTGTTCTCGTTTCCAAAGTTTGTCCATTAACACGGTCAATCTCAAGATTAAAATTTGTAACAAGTTCTTGCTCGCCGTCTTCAGCTTGCGAAGTGTGATTTTTTGCTTTACTTCTGACCATCTTTTCACTACCGGGAGAGTCGTAAACAACTCGAGAGAGTTCCATTTGGTCACGGCAAGCACTAGGCTTTTCTGAGCATTGCCGGTCGCCATTTTGCCCGCCCCCGCAACCCGACGCTTGAGAGAGACTGGCGGGCACCGAGACCGTGAACTTTCTACAATTATGTGCCGGCACGGAGAGCGTTGATTTCAAGTCCTCACTAGCCGATGCGATGGAGCTGAAAGACGAAGAACTCGAGTCACTGACGAGGCGAGCAGCGCCATTCGTTAGGGGTATCGGTGCTGTTGTCTTGTTCGTAGGAGATACGCTGCTTCCCTGAGGTGCCCTTGTAGGGGAAATGGATTCCATCAGCCCTATTTTTACTTCAGTGGAATCGAAAACACTGTCCGATTTGAAGTGTTTTCTAGACATGGTAGGAAAGTTCATTTCCAGTTGCCATTTGCCTGAGTTTCATGTGATGTCAATGTCTCTTTGAAATTCGCCTATGACTATCAATATTCGAAAATCCGATGTCCACAGCGTGGGTCATACAGAGATTAATTGAATTCTGTGTAATGGATTGATTCAATCAATAACATGTTTTGGCTGTTTCAGAAATCTCATGCAAATTAAAAAGTCTTGTTTTATTTCCCAAGCAATTACTTCGTGTAATCATGTAACTACTTGCATTTGTCTTACTCTCTTCTTAATAAGTTTGCTCAATAAGTATGACCTCAACTCAGTTGATGTTTCCTGTTGGCAACGATGTCGTTCTGTCTGCTTTTTTACTGTCGCCCTACTTCTCAGAATTATCATCGTGTTGTTTGCTTGTATGTACCGTCAGTCAATAGTTTTATATTCGTTATTCATTTTTGTCTTATCGCATTCATCATTCTTTTTCAACATTCTTTTTACATTATTCCTCTCTCAAATTTCCCTATCTTAACCGAAACCACCTCCAGTAAGTTAGCTCGCTACTGAATGCTCTTGCTTGTTCCTGTGGGTGACTTTTTTTGGCAACTTTTGCTCTGATGCTCCAGTGATTAGCTCACTTCCTCCGAAACCTTGTTGCCTTCCTGTCCCAAGTTTGACCACTTTTATTTACCTTCTAACGGTACTCTTCTTTTCTCTCGAGTCTCCGACCTCTGCTAAGATTTCCTTGGATTATTTGTAGACTTTCGTCTGAATAAGGAAAAAACTGGGCAATTTTATGTTACTCCATTCTAAGTGGTTTCACGTCTCATTCACGTCTCAATTCTACTTCTAAGCAACTTCTCACTCGGACGTGGCTAGAAAGACACGCAAATAGAAAAACAAAAACTCTCGGATCGCCAGCGTCGCCTTTCAGGGATGAAAAGCTCGGCGTGCGCTGAAGAAAGAGTGAGAGCAGAGGCGGGAGGGATCGTTGGCCGCTCCACAATGCCGTGACCGCTGATTGTGTCGCGCCTCGCGAGTGTCCGCGTGCAATTGCTGGCACCTAAAACCTCAAGAGACTTGGCACCGAGGTGAGATTGGATGGAAACGCTTTACGCAATATTTTGCCCCTAGTATTTTACTGTGAGGGTTGTGCTAGAAAGAGATGCGGAAGTTCAAGGTGAACGGGATGGAGGTAAAAAGAAATGTACTATGCTGAAACAATGGAGACTAATGGACCGACTGATGGTTCCAAGACTCGGAGAACTGAATGCGAGATGCATAATGAGATGCAATGCGCACGCATAAAAGTGTGAGGAAATTATTTTTACTCAATTTTCAATTTTTGTGTTTGGAATTTTTAAAGACGGTGTACGATTCTAGAACAATACCAGAACCGAAACTGGAAATTGGGTTGATGCAAACTTTTGTAACATAAACGAATTTAATATTTTTCACCGCAGACGTTCGCCTGGCACCGCTGATGATTCAAAAGAGCTCTACACAGTGCAGACAATCCAAAACCCAGCCGCTTCATAGGATGCGTAAGACTCATGAGTTAGGGCTCTATATTTTTGAAAATAATATTACTCGTCAACTTAGCGACAGTCAGGATACAAATTGCATTAAGTCATCAGTCATTTAATTCAGTGTGAATATTTGCAGATACTTTCACAAGTTTAAATTAATTTTAGTGTTATTTGGACACTAATTCTCTGGACACTATAGATACTTGAGAAAAAATGTTTAATCGCATATTAAAATGCAGCCTTGGTGTTTCACACATGTGATTGAATGAATCAAAGTAACCCAAAAATAGAAACACATAACAAAGTTTAAATCGGCAATGCTTGTTTTCTACTCACATATGACTTTATCATAATTAATGTACGATGTGAGAGTGCAAATAAATTTAGTTAGCAAAATACAGTGCAGGCTACAACTCGCAACTTTTAAATGTGCGAAAGCTCATCAAGCGCGTAGCTCGACAGCCCAACATTAACTGTCAAAAAAAAACTCATAAACCTAAAACTAATCACTCCCGGTATCGATCGCACTGCTTCACGTTCAGAACTATCAAGAATCACTAGATGTAGCCGCCTCTGTTATGGGTGAGTTTCTTGTCAAGATGTCGGACGTCACTTCGAATTGTGTGACACCCGAACTTGCACACTTTAATTGCACTCAAAGAACATCGAATTGAACGACGCAGGGCGCGTGTACGCAGCAGTAGCTCAGATTTGATACTAAGCCTGAGTTACAAACAGCAGAATAGGAGCAGCTGCTGGAACAAGAGTTCAGCACAACATGGTGAAGTCTCGCGGGCTTGTAAGGCTTCTTCTTAGACGTACAGGAACGCAAGCGCACGCACACAGCCTGACAAATTGATCACAAACTAGGAAATGATGCGGAAAATGGGAGAAATTACTGAGAGTACTCTGTTAGCGGCGCAAAGCTAAGGAGGATATCCCACAAAAATTAAAAAATCTAAAAAGATTAGTGTTGTTCATTAGGCCCAAGAAAGATAGAAGCAAAAACCTGTTAAAGAGAGAAACTTGCAAAAAATTTCAGTGCATCAAAAATTGAGGTTTGAATGGAATTGAATAGAATGTGCTAAGAACGTAATTAATGAAGAAGATTAATTAAAAAAAAAACGCTTGAGAGAGAAACTGGGAAGAGTAGCGATTGACCGCTCGAGTAACTATTTGGATTTTTTTAAGACAGGCGGTAATTTAAGGTACAAATGTTGCGCCAAATATGCAGGATAAAAGCAGATGAAATGTCGAGAAAAATATTCCAAGTTCCAAAGATTTTTCTGAGAGCATGGAACAATCGTTTTCTTTCTTTTGAATTCTTCTTGTATTGTCCTTTTTTGTAATGAAACTTTTCATTTTTCTAAAATTAATAGTTTTTCCATACTGATAAATCGGGGGTATAATGAAAATTTAAATACAGCACTTTCGGCAAGTTTTCGATTGTTCACAGCAGAACCTAAGATCTATACCACAAAGGTTGAGGAACAGCGCAGCGGGTTGTGGGGCAGACAACACTGCAGCAAGCACATCTCAAAGCGTGAATTATTAGCACAATTTTTATCAGGACAATTGAAGACTTTGAAACGTAAATGATCCAAAATTTCACTGCAATGCTAGCATGCTATTAACACATTTGGGAGCTTTTGACTGAGTATAATGTAATTCTGAATTTACGCATGGCCTGTAATTCTAAGATTATCTAAACTGGTATCTTTGCTTGTAAAAATAAACGCAACAATGCTGCACGGTTTTCTTGTTCGCAAATTTTATGATTTTCGATTCTTTTACTCTGTTCAGCTGCGCTAGGACGAATTTAAAAATCATTATTATACCTAATTAATTCCATTTTAATTGTATCATTCTACAAAATTTTCATTTTCATCAGGCAAGAAAACGATAATATGAAAACATGTATGTTCCGTTCATGAATTTTTACGTTGAAAAACTATTGATGGTTTGCCTTTCTTTATATTCGTATAAATGTAGCTAAAAACTGTACGCTCTTAAGTCTGTTTCTTTAGTCGACCACTAACAGATACGCTGTTGACCACGAGTGTCACCAAACCTAAAGCGGCCGCAGCGATCCTGATTCTTTAATCTCGTTGTTCAAATGAAAGTAATTGTCCAATACAGTGTACTCTATTCTGAGCAAGGTATTTGAAATCATGACTTTTTATTAAAATAAATTGTCTAAACTTGAGAAATTACGCTCAGGGTAAAATCAAACTTCAGACACTTCAGAAAACAATCTTTGATGGCTGAGAAAAAAATTGTATTTTTCAATTTACACTATCGAAAGGTGTCTCTGTGCTCAACCAATTCTAAATTCCGCCATGAATAGCTGTTGATGATATATTCGATGATATCATAGTGTGTATCTATTCAAATCGAAGTGAAAAGGAATATTGATCAAATTATTTTTGTCATCGAACACGCGCGCCTCAAAACTGGCGCCAAAGTATTTCGTTGCACCATGATCCCCAATAGATGTCAATGGCCTATTGTTGAAATAAATATCGAAACTGAACACCTGAACGTTCACATTTTTCTAACTCGACTCATAATAATCTCACAGAATTTAAAATATACAATTGCATTTTAGGTTTCAGCCTTGTAACTTTTGTCTTGATTGTTGGATCCTGCTGCGTTTAGGTAAGTAATACAAGTGAGCATTTTATTACAATCCTCGTAGAAATCGAAACACACGACATTAAAAGTGAATAGTTATTTTAGTTACTTACTGATGAAAATATCATATAATTTCTTCTAATCATTTTTTCGTCCACCAGAAAATTAAACTGACGACATTAGATGTGAATAAAAATCTTCGACTTGCTCATTGAGGAAAATTTTCAAGTATTTTTTCAAATACATTTTTTTTATCAGTTTTTCAAAATATGCAGCACCTTAATTACTATCAAAGTGTGCTTCATTGAGCCACCATGCCCAACACGAGAATGTGAAACAAAATTTACAGTGCTAGATTGAAAAAAGTTAGGTGGTGTAGTGAAGTCATATGAAGCTTAAATATGCCATACATTGAGACTTTTCCTAATGAAAGCAGTTTCTATCTTACTGTGAAGCTTACACGGTAGTTATTAGCGGCATTGGTTATACTGAACATGCAATCGCACATCTTCTTGTGTGTGTGGTGTGTTTGCCCACTTCTCAGACGTAATTCTTAGATGGAAAGGTAGAAATATGGTAAACGTTAAATATTTTTTATGAGGAAACCCTCCTTCTGAAAGTTCTTTAAACATTCAGGTTCATTTATTGATGTAAAACGTTTCCATTGCCTCAGACCTGGATGTAGGATCATAGCACAAGGTAATCAATTCAATGAGTGTCACGGAATATTTATGCGAGTCAAATCTTTCAAAAAGTTACTCGCCTTCAATGGCACTCATTTGTGGAGCTTTGGAAAATCAGGCTGTACCCCACTAAAAATACCTACTAAAATTACCTGATAAAGTGGTTCCAGTTCATGCATTAACTTTTGCATTATCCTGCAGAAATTGGGGGAATGGAAAATTTATTTTTTGACTGTCTCAAATCAAATCTTAAGTTCCACTCATAAACTCTCGATAAATTTCGAGTTCATCCCAAGCAGTACCTCTAACTTTTCCACTTACTGCAAAAGTTGAGTTTTTAAAATTGTTTCGCACGTAGTATGGTTCACCATCAACATGGCGAGTTTGTAAATCTAGACTTCTACCCAAACAAAATTAAACAGCCCATCTGACACCGTTTTGAGGAACACCAACGGCCCGAGATGATTATTCCTCAAGTACAACAGCTGAGATAACATTTGCGGACTGTGCTTCACGCTTCAGAATTGTGCCAGTCCGAAGTGCAGTTTTTTAAGTGCTCCCGACACCTTCTTCCTCAGGAGGTCTAAACGACCGGTGTCGGATGAGAGTAACGCCCGTGTTCGCTTGGGATGACGATAACGTGTATGGATGACGTGTTTTCAGACGATATTTGCTACTGAGATCAGAATTCTAAGACCAAGTAGTTTTAAGGTTGATTTTTTGTCTTTATCCTTCGGTTATTTTCAAGTACTGCTGGAGTTATTAGGAGCAAAAAATCAGCCAAGCGAGCGAAAAAATGCCTCACTAGCTTGAGTAATACTCCCGTCTCTCCCAACTCATGAAACACAGCCGTACGCAAGCCGAGGTTTTAAAAAAGCCATAAAAAATTTTATCGTCAGTACTTCTCCCTCGTACTGCAGCTTTAATACGTTTCTTGCGAAGAGATACACCAGTGGTCCTTGAGAGGATTTTCATAATGCTGCTGACCGACCTGCTGTCACAAACTCAATTTTTATAAATATTTAATGAAAACTAAATGAAGGCTCGATGTATTTTAATGCTCGCTATTTTGATAATTGATATCTAAAATGAACCCTAATTTGAATTGAATATCAAACTTCAGCTTAACCCGCCGCAGGTAACGTGCTAAATAGGCACTCAAAGAGTGGAGTACTTCAGCGAATTAATTCGAACATTTTCTCCATCGTAAATTGATGAATCCACCAGTTGAAAAAAAATTCATGGAGTTGAGATTAATCGAATTTTGTACGATCAAGATTTGCCAGACTGAAGTGCCAGAAATAACGTGGGTTCAAGTGCCCCCGTGTAGTTGAGCTCCGCCCCAGGAAGTTATGAGCGCAATATCTCCTTTGCGCCAGGCAAGACCTGGCGGCGATGCTCGAGGCTGAGCTCCAGCCGAACGGAGATCGATGCAACCAAACCTCCGCTTCTGTAGCACGGAAGCAGTGTTGCTAGCTGCTACACTTACACAGTGTTGCTAGCTGCTACACTGACACAGTGATGTTAGCTGCTACACTGACACAGTGATGCTAGCTGCCACACTGACACAGTGATGTTAGCTGCTACACTGACACAGTGATGCTAGCTGCTACACTGACACAGTGTTGCTAGCTGCTACACTTACACAGTGTTGCTAGCTGCTACACTGACACAGTGATGTTAGCTGCTACACTGACACAGTGATGCTAGCTGCCACACTGACACAGTGTTGCTAGCTGCTCTGACACAGTGATGTTAGCTGCTCCACTGACACAGTGATGCTAGCTGCCACACTGACACAGTGTTGCTAGCTGCTACACTGACACAGGGATGTTAGCTGCTACACTGACACAGTGATGCTGGCTGCCACACTGACACAGTGTTGCTAGCTGCTACACTGACACAGTGATGTTAGCTGCTACACTGACACAGTGATGCTAGCTGCCACACTGACACAGTGATGCTAGCTGCCACACTGACACAGTGATGCTAGCTGCTACACTGACACAGTGATGTTAGCTGCTACACTGACACAGTGATGCTAGCTGCTACAGTAACACAGTGATGCTAGCTGCTACACTGACACAGGGATGCTAGCTGCTACACTGACACAGTGATGCTAGCTGCCACACTGACACAGTGATGCTAGCTGCTACACTGACACAGTGATGTTAGCTGCTACACTGACACAGTGATGCTAGCTGCCACACTGACACAGTGATGCTAGCTGCTACAGTAACACAGTGATGCTAGCTGCCACACTGACACAGTGATGCTAGCTGCTACAGTAACACAGTGATGCTAGCTGCCACACTGACACAGTGATGTTAGCTGCTACACTGACACAGTGATGCTAGCTGCCACACTGACACAGTGATGCTAGCTGCTACAGTAACACAGTGATGCTAGCTGCTACAGTAACACAGTGATGATAGCTGCTACACTGACACAGTGATGATAGCTGCTACACTGACACAGTGATGCTAGCTGCTACACTGACACAGTGATGTTAGCTGCTACACTGACACAGTGATGCTAGCTGCCACACTGACACAGTGATGCTAGCTGCTACAGTAACAGTGTCGTAGCCGGTTCCCTGATTTTATATTTTTGCTGTTGTAATCACGCAACAAATTTTCACTGCAGCTACACAAGCTGCCAGTTTTTACGCTCAAATAGTCTCACACGTGAGCTATCACGAAGTTAAACCTTAGAGGGAAGGTACTCCTGAGAGACTGGGCCATTCTCATTTTTAAGGAGCTTGAAAATTTGTTTGTGATTTGAGCAAATTTCAATCAAACCAATCGCTTCCCAAGAATGAGTCCTGAATATTGGTATTTTGTATGCCCGATCACCGCCACCTCTTCTGTCTGAGCAGCTGCTATCAATACTGCTTGTGTCTCGAGCCTCGCATCGTTTGGGATGCTCTGCCTTCATCACCATCTGAAATAGCGGCCATGGCACCTATCTTAAATGAGAATTCGGCCAACAACTCCCGTTTGTTTCAAAAGCCCCAGAAAAGGGATGTTTCTGCAGAGTTTCTAGGACGTCAATCGAATGAAATAAAACTCCGTCAAATCGAAACAATATTTGAGGAACATGTTATGAGCGAGTTTCTGAGCGAGAAGTGAAGAAAATGGGAAATTATGTACAAAGCTAAATCTGAACTAATAACTTTTTTCCAAGTTCCCTAATTTGGGACATCTTACAAATCCATAATCGTAATACATGGAACTTTACTTCATGTTTGTTAAATCTGTAGTTATTTTCAATTTTGCAGCGTATACTTTTGGTGACAAACGTACATCAGTTGACAGCAAGCCTGATCCGTGAATAAATTTGCATTTTCTTAGGTAGACACACAGCTTCAATGTTTGAAAAATATCGTACAACTCATCACATGTTAAAAGGATAGCAGGGCAAGTGGGATATCAAAGGAGAAATATGTACATTTCGAGACTGCTTAAGTTTGAGCTTCAGACACTTGAGGCCAAATTTCCAAGCAATTTACGTCGTCATAATGGTGCAGTCAGTAGTGTGTGTTCTTTTATCAGTCGATTTGTCTACGTACGTTATGTGTAGTTTTTTGAGTCGAATGTTTAGTTTTTTGAGGTGAATATCGACAAGTTTGAACATTTCCAAATAAAAGAGCGTTCAGCACTGACACTCTATCAGCAGGGAGGCCAGATGTAGCATTGCGGGGTTCTTACATTACGATAGTCCATACCACGCGGAGCAGACGTCAGCGTGTTTTATTAGTAACTATATAGTGTGCACGACCCATCAAAAATGACGGGATTCAATACCTTTCTTGAGCAAATTTTCAGATGTGAATGACAAACAAATAAATCCATCCTAACAGTACTCGTGATAAAAATATTCTTGTACTTGTGCACTGGTGAAACTCGTTATAACTATCCTTATGAGCGTGACAGAGAAATAGAAGAAGTGGACTCCAAACAAATAAACCAAGGGTATTATTAGGCAGGACTTTAGCATGACTCGTGGAAGCTCCACGGGCAATGTCATCGTTAAGTTACGTGGACCCGTGAAAAAATTCCGTCAACATTACCTAACTTATGCTAACCAAACATATCCTCACCTTTCCTATCCTAACCTAAACCTTTTCTAATCGAACCAATCCTGATAAAATGTCAAACATATCAATGCATGTAAGGGTCATCTTCTAATGTTACCCTGAGATATTCGTTATCCATGATACCGCACACTTAGACATCCTATGTTTCTTAAGAAGCGGACACCAAACAAAAATATAAAGAAATATATAAATAAACACAAAACGGGAATTATTAAGTTAGATGCTATAACAAATCAAATTCAACATTAACTATTAATGGGAACTTAAAATATGCAACACAGGGGGAATAAAAAAAACAGACTAATGTTGATTTATACAAAATAAAATAGATAATCCGTACCTGTGGTCCTCGTCCATTTCCTCTTGCCTATTTGCATTGATAAATTTTATTTCTTTGAAGCGTCTTTTTCAAGATATCAAATAAATGATAGAATCATATTGATACTCGGAAAACAACTATTTCAGTTTCACAAAATGATTATTTTTTTTCAATGTTTGCCAACAGTGTAATATTTCAAATGTGTTCTTTAGAGCATTCACGTGTCAAGCTAAATATTTGAAAGGTTTAAACCTTTTTTTAACATTCCAAGGTATATGTTGATATTTTATTACACATGTGCGTTGTAGGAATAGAATTCTCTTCAAATGAAGCAATTACACTGTACAAAAATAAAAAATAAAATTAAGATTTGTCTTAGAGCTATCCGACGTTAGTTCAGGGGCTGATGAACTTTTAATACAAGAAATATCTTAAATGATAAAGTTTTGAAATCTCTTGAAAGATGAAAGCAAAAAAGTTTTCGAGTTATTTCATATCTATTTGTAAACGGAAATAAAAGAACAATTGGTTAAAATTTAATGGTAATAATAATCTAAAAGATGTAAGTGGGTTAGCGAAAAATTTAAATTTCTATATGTGCACTATCAAAATTCAGCTAATGGTGATATTCATGCACTAGGGACGCTTGTGCAATTGCTTACTACTGTACCTATTAGTGTCCCTTTCGCCGCTCGAACGTCTGACGGTTTGACTGTAGTGTTCAGTCTACCAGAAAGCGCATGATGAGATTGCCAGGGGTGTTCAACGGTATTTTTCAATCAAAACAATACTCTACGATAGTTGTCAGATTCGAGAAAGGAAAGTAATCAGCGAGCGGCTTTAAAAGGACTACAGTAGATCAAAAAATAAATTTTTCCAGTAATTAAAGATCATTTGCACATTTGACTCCTAACGAAACACTGAAGTGTCTGCACTTCATGCACATATTGGGTTAATAGAAAGGAATTTATTAGAAATTAAAATCGTGGAACAATACATCACCAAAGAGTTAACATAAATTATTCCTGTCGGCGAGCAATTGAGTTACTCTTCAAGTTATGAGGTGAAGTGATCAAACATTTCCGATTAAATTAATTTAGTGATCGAAGAACACACAACAAAATCCTTTGTATGATTAATTATTTCAATTAGGATTGATTTTAAGTAACAATATTGGGAAACTCATATTTGAAATAAGTAAAAGAGAAAAGATTCAAGTTTAAGTTAACTGACAACCGTTAATTCTTCTATTGTTGACATTTGGTCGTTAAAATAGTAAACAGTGTAGGTAACTAAATGTTTCACATTTGAATTATCAAGTCTTTTCAATGTGATTTGTTACTTTGTTACTTAAGTTAATTCTACGAGAAATCTGGAGAAGTACGAATGTGCTAAACGCATCGACTGTTTACTGCACCGAAGTTCAAGTTAGTGTTTACAGTGAGGAATTTGAGGTCATTATTGCCTCCGCTTTACAGTGTGGCAAGTTATTAAAACAATTCACCGTTTAAATTAATACGCTTCGAAAATCAGAAAATAAATGATGAAAAGTTATTGAGTAAATGAATAATTTTATCTATAGCTTCACAAAAAATTAATATGTTTTTAACAAATATGAATAACTTTTTAACATATATGAATAACTTTTAACATATTTGAAAAACTTCTTAGCATACATGAATCGTCATTTAAGTTAAATGAATAAATTGAGAAATAAATGAATGAGCAATAAATTAATTAATTTATGTTTGGGAGAAATTACCTCCAAGTGCATTGTTCTGAAGTCACCGCTTCTGACGCAAAACATCCTATACACAAGACTTGAGTGAGGTGTAATTTCTCGTTGAGGGTTTCGAAACCAACAACAGTGATGTTAATAAATTCCTCCCGCTGCACACCAGAAATTAGTCTCCCGAGTGTGTGGAAACACAACATTTGCAGCAAACATGGCTGGAGGACAAGTAAGTGCTAAGCAGTGAAGTATTATTAGGCCTGCTATTAACGAAGTACCTACAGATTATCGAATGAGTTTTAAGAAACACATTTAATTTTCAATCACATTACTCATGGCAAACGCGCCAGTTACCCATAAGTCAGTGGTACACCACTCTATTTTGCTGTTAATAATGAAGGGAAAAAATTCATTCCCCTTTAAAAATTAAACTTTTGAAAAAGGTTTTTCTGAATTTCTTATGATACGTAGTGCCCTCACTCCATCCCTATAATTGACTCTGAATAACTTGCCATTATTTATACCACGTGGACAGAGCATAAGAACCATATCATGTCACAGCATTTGTCTGCTGAGCCAGAACGCACACCTGCATAATTTAGGCTACGCTCACGCTTCCTTGAAAACCCTCTCAATGCATCGATCAAGCTTTCACACCTGAAACACACATTACACTTATTTCAATTTCTTTAACCAGAAGAATACAGTGCATTCATTCCTTTTTTCTGCTAGATTGTATTTGTCAATTTTCACGTTCGTTCATGTTCTTGAGGTCATGTTTTATATGTGCGATAGTGTTCTGACTATATGCTACAAGTAGTCGGTTGAATTTGGAATAATTCATGTGTATGGTGTCACTCTGAGCTCAATCACCTTACGCTCAACTTGGTTTCGCTTCATGTTTTCTTACCAAGAACTCCGAGAGTTTCCGTAAGCTTCTCCTTGCTTTTACCACAATATTGAGTTCACTGAGACCTCCCCTATAGCACAAATGCTCCAGACGATGAGCAGCGCCATGCTCTGTTCCCACTAAAACAGATGATAACATTTCCATTTAGCGGTTCTTTCCTCGGATGCTCTCGTATTTTTTGCGGCTGGGTCCTAATTGGTCAGGCGGCTCACTAATTTACGGCTCAATAAAAGAAGCTCAGCCGCGCAGATCAGCCAGAGTCTCGACCCAGACTGAGCGAGACCTGCGGCAGCGCATTTCGAGTAATTTGCTCACGTTCCTGCCTTCTTATTTCACAGAACCAAATTAGATTGGGGCTCCGAGTTTGACGCAGAAACACAAAGACATAATGGTCATGCTTCCGAAAGAAAAAACAAGGAGCTCAAGTGTTCGTAATACAGTGGAGTACTCTGATGTTCATATTTATGCCTCAATGAGTTCAGTTCTTGAGATACAAATTAGCTTCAAAGTGGAAAGCTTAGGGTACCATAAGCTCTGATTCAACATGAATTATTAAAGAAATATATTTCTACCTTAGGAAATTTTAAAGCTAAAGTAAAATTCATTTTTCAAACTGACAACTGTGGTCACAGCCTACTGAGATTCACGAATATTTGAATACATAAGTAAATAGAGTAAACCATTAAAAATACATGGGCCTACTAACAGCTTGAATTTTGAAAAAGTGTTTATTTAAGTTATTTTTCTTTTATGTTTTATTAAATAAGTCAATATAGGCTCAATTAATACTTAAGATGGCCGTATGAGACAAGGAACATGTGGGCGCACATACTACTGGGCTCTGGAGCTGGTGCATCAGTGCGAATGTATGGAAACATCCCGAGTGTTCGTCCTGTCGTGTCAATAAATCAAGAAAATAACTGTGGTAAAAAATTCTGCGACATTAAGGAGAATTTTCCAGTTTTGCAGTACCAAGTAGCCGCTCAATCACACTACGCAAACGCTCAAGCACTTTCAATTTCCGTAGAGCATGTAGATGCTCATATTTTCTGCCTTATTAAGAGAGAGCCCGCCTTTAAATTTGCGTAGTTAGGTGGCAACCTGCGTCTGTAGAGTGACCACCTCTCAGACGAGGGCTAAGTCAGCGCCTGTTGACAGGCTTGAGGCAACACTGGAGCTCAGGGGGCAGCGGAGTAAGTGATACACTGCGCTGCTTCGGATCATCGCTGCACTGCGGGACCTACTCGGAGCAATGGTCAAGATGTCTTCAGCTCAACAGGATCTACACACTCGTACACAATTGGCATATATCGACATCGGTTTATATAATCTATGTTAATTAAGTGCATTAAATATTTCTTTCGGACTTTCATAATGAATTTTTCCCCAAACACACCTATAAAATGCATAAAGATTTTCCACTGATACTTAAATCCTGGTTTCAATATCCGTGGATTTTACGCAGTTGCTCAGTCCCTCGAAGAGAAAATAAAATGGCCTCTAATTCTTCTCAACTGCCAAACAATTATAATTCATTCTACTGAAAGTAACATACTACAAATGACTCGAACATTCCTCTAAAATATTCTACTTACCATTTATAACTTTTTCCACATTGAAATTAGAAAATTCGTAATAAAGTAGACTTCGGATTACTCTGTATTCGACCTCGATAAATGTAATGAATAAAGTTAAAAATTTTTAACTTCTAAATTTCAGGGACCCCTCGTAAATTCTACCGATCTCTATCAAGCAATCATTGTTGAGACCAACAAAATGGCCTATTAAGAAAGAACTATTTTCTCGACGTACCAGGCGATGCTGCAGGGCTGTGATCAGATAAAGAAGAGATGGCAGAGCTGAAGCTCACCAGCCGTCTTGCTTCTTGCTCGTTGTTTTAGAAGCACATTATTAGAGACAGCCCTGCACAGGCTGCTACTGGCAGTTCTAGGGTACACAATTATCGGCCTGCAGAGGCCTTAGCATTTAAACTTGATCTCTCGGATATTTTGAGAAAAACTTAACTCTTAAATGCTGCTGAATAATTTTACCAAAATAAATTCCGTTATTAAAGAAATATAAACGTCACGTTCTTACACACGTTCAAGTATCCTTACAGGCTGATTAATTGGAAATGACGAATGTTCTAATTCAACACTATAATAACGCGTGTGCGGTACTTCTTGGAGGTAACACTTTCTTCTCACTTCAACTTCTTTCTTACTTTGTAAAATCTGTTTAATTATAGACAGCAGTCAAAATGGTCGAGGATCTCGTGGATGGGACGAGCGTTTACGCAGACATCCCGTCTATGCATCATCGGATCCAGTTGAAGTTCACGCTTTTAGACGTCGGCACTTTGTCTCGTTACTTGTGAGGTGAAAAGACTTAGGGTTTGTTGAGCCATTCAAAGACACTTCATACGTACGATTTAGAAATCAATGTTCTAACAATTTCATAAGCATTTCTTTCATTCTGGCAATTCTGGAACCATAATTTATTATATTTAGCAATTTACAGAATTATTAAAAGCGACCCTGAGCATGTAGAGTCTATGAAAGTCACACGAAAAGACATTCATATCAACGAAATTTTCTGACGCAAGTTTGGTGATGAATGCTCAGTAAACTTGAATGATAACATCAAACTTCTACGTCGGTTGTCAGAGTAATTTAAAAAGGCGATATCTGTGTCTGAATATGATGGCCTATCTGGAACATTTGTTCATAAATCTTTCACCCTGAGTACGTAGAGTCTTTCATAGTCACACGAAAATACATTCAAATCTACGGCTCATTTTGCTCTGTCATCCCAGTATTCTGCATTTCCGTAGCTTCAATCTTGCATCAATATTAAGTTAAATTACTGCCCTGGTGCGGCCATCAGAAGGACGTGCCCTTTTGAAGCACCTCCTCGTAAACTGACTACCAAACACAGGAACAAAGTATGGCTTAAATGTTTCGGTCTTACCCAACACTTTGCGGAAAAAGCCGATGGTGTCAAGCATTCCAGTTTCTCAATTTCAATAATATCAAAGGTCTACTCATGAGGAAATCAGAAGAAGAGGAGAACAAAGTCACATATTCCTCTCCGTACACGAATGTCATCGCAGATGAAAAAATTATCTGTTTTTGACACAAAGCAAGTCAACAAACGAGGAGGTGGTAGTGTCCTCTGTGAACTCTATCTGAATTTCCACACTATGTACATAGCAAAAAAAGAATTTACTCCGATATCCGTGGGTATGTCCGAATTATAAACAGTGGCCGAACTCTGCAGATGCTGACTGAGAAAAGCACTGTTTTTTCTCAGAATTGTACCGCGCTACTCATGTACGTATGCTGATAAATTATTTAGTTGCGTGCATAAACGTTTATAGTTTTTAAAAGATCTATGATATATGATATGCGTACACCAAATTTAGCTGTGGTAAAGGCATGCATTATCGATTCAATCAACTTATTAAAACGACGAACGAAACAGCAGGCATCATATATACTAAACGTATTTGAGAAAAACAGTATTTTTCGCCTAAGCATTTATAATTTTAGCCGACTCATGCAAAAACTACTCTTGAGAGGCTAAAATTATAAATGTGCTGACCAAATTTGCTGACTGAGAAGTACTGAGAGAAATTTACGTGGGTCAACTGAACAACAATTGAAAATATTTTGAATTTTTCAAAGAACATAATTATTTTTGAGTTCCCCTTGCGTCGAGCAAACAAGTTAAATTATTTGTTGATTTTGAGTGTGTGATTTTAAAATTTTTTGTCCGATATAGAATTTAAGAGTGAAAGATAACATTGCACATTTGTTAAGTTACATTTCAGAAAAAATTTTCAACATCCTCGAGAATATCAAAATTGTGTTGACTCTTTTCGAGCACCAGAGGTCATCCGTCCTTTTGAATAATAATTTCAAACACGTTTCCTCTCTAGTAAAGGGACTATATTAGCTATAAAAGTTACAGCATCTCTTTGAACTACATTTTTCGACTCAATATTTGCGAGAAATGTCTAGACCTCCGATATTTGGCTCAAATGACAATACTACCATCAAAACCATAAAATGAATTCTCATATCATACTGTCACAGCACTAAAAAGGAAACACTGACTACCGATTTTTCCAAAGAGAATACATGAATAATTACACGAGCGGCGTCTGGAATATTGGCCAAGTCTCTCTACAACGTTCACGCAGCATTGGAAGAATTTTTCGCAATACCAAAACGCTGATAATTTTGATTAAATGTTTCATCAACGCGTTCTGAGGTAAAGACATTACGTTTTGACAGTCTATTTTGCATAATAAGGCTTCACACTGCATCAGTTGTTGATGCGATTGGCGCACTCACTACTCCCCGATTCGTGGACAGTAACTGACGAGTTGGAAGCTGCGCGCGCATCTTCCCAGGCGAAAGCTCCCAAAATTTGGGATGGAGATGCTCACCAACGAGCGAACACACTCATGTTCCGTTGCCACGCAACACGAGAGGCTGCTTCTTCTAAGCTGACACACGTGTTCATGGCCCTCACTTAATTTCCTGCTACTTATTCACGCTCTCCGTTGGTTGATGGTCGTAGTTACGAGCTGACAAAAATTCAGGGTGTTGGAATTTGGAAAAATCTCGAAAGTTGACAATTCAAAAATACTCTCTGTAACAGGATTTAAATGAAAAAAATTTAGGCTATTGCACATAAAATTCAATTTTATTTTACGATTTAGAGTTTTTATGAGATAGAACGTGGTAAAGAATAATTTGCATTATCGATTAAATTTATTCGCGTGGTAGCAGAGACTAATTAGTTTGGTCGATAATCAGTACACTGCTTAGTAAATCTTTTAACAGACGGAATAGCGGCATGCAGGAGAGTGTATTGGCTCAGCCTCAATGTTTGTTGCAGGCGTACATGTTAAAAAAAGCTAATAAATCGGAAAACGTTCATTTTGAAACCATTGTTGACAAGTCATGTGGTAAATATGCTTATTTAATTAAGCTTAGGTTATCTAATTTTTATTTATTTATATGCCCCCCAGCTAAGGCCAAAAATTTTATATAGTTTTGTGGTCGGTTTTGTTTTCGATGTGGTACCAACAGATTTCAAACAAAGGATCAGATATTAATGGAAAATAAAAGTGGTCTGTAAAAAAATTCGTGTCTCTCAATATATTCTCTGAATACTACATTTTAATGCCCGTTTCTCGAAACATACTGCATTCATCAGCAATGTTGCACCTCTCGTGGCTGACAGATGAATGGCTTCCAACTCGTCGTGGCTTCCAAATTCTCGTGGCTTCGAACTCGTCAGTTACCGTCCACGAATCGGGGAGTAGTGAGTGCGCCACTCAATTTTTATTTGTAGGTGAACATGTTTATGCTCGTGACTGTTAATTGCGCTGATCAAATGTACCCCATGTTTATTTTTAATATATTTGTTCGGAACGAACTTTTTATGCATTAAACTTTGCCTTTTGTACTTTTTAGTATTTTAAACGGCTATTTTTGAACCATTCGTCTGCATTTTCCTGAGTTTTATCACTCAATTGTTGATAATCAATTGTTTTACCTATTTATTTGAAACCATATTTTTACAGCTGGGATTCAAATAGTTGTGCACCATGTATTAGAAGTCTTGTCAATGGGAAATTCCTACAATGAGCCGTGTAAAATTTATTTTTATACATATTGCCAATCACCATTCAGAGTAACTTGTTTTTCATTACATTCTCATACTTGATTTCTGAACCACTGCCGATTATAAGAGGGATTCATCAACAGACGACTGGAAGAGAGGAAAAAACGAAAGGAAGATGCTTGAAAATAAGAGCTACAAGCACTTTATACGTAACCTTTGTCCTTGCCCAGCATACTCTTCGTGAGCTAATTTCCTTACTTTAGATGTCTTCGAGGCGCGAGAGGTCAAGCATCGCACGTTGGACAAGGTAGACTTTTGTTCGATCGAGTCTGGTAACCGCGGTATTTTCACTGCAGAATGTGCTACTCCTTTTGCGAGAACAGTATTATAAAGAGCAGACGGGCAGAATAGCGTCTCGTCGCTGTCAGACACCAATCACGCACAAGCACAAATGAAACACAATACACCAACACCAGAATTTTTATTTCAAGATCGTATCCCTCCAAAGTGTGGGCCCATAATTGTCAAAATCCATTTGTCCTTTACGCCACAGTAACGCTACCATTCGATCGAGCAAATACCGTTGGGATGGTAAATGTATGGCATGAAGGTAATTATGATAACACCAACTGAATTAAACGTGTTTTTCTTTTGTAATTCTTCTCGAATTCCGGTTAACCATCTCACTTTAGAAATAATGGGGATTGCCAACCCAGTATTGGTCAGGACGTTTTTTGATCGTATTCACCGTGCTAGCAGAGGGAACCATTTCCAGAAGCTGCCACCAGATTATAACTATTTTAAATTGAAGATAGGAAAGGCCTGGGCTGTCTTAAAACTTTGTATTACTAATGTCCAGCCGTTATATCTATTTCAGAGATTTTTCTATGCGTCGGAAAGACCTAACGGCAAAACATGGATTTAATCATTGAAATATTTGATGGTCTCTATTAATTGAGCGCATAAACATTTTAGTTGAAGGATTGAGCTTAGTCATGTGGATGAAGTCACGAAAATGATTCGAGTCGTTCTCGAATCATTTGTGTCGTTTTACATTAAATTTTCTCCATTTTGAAGATATCTCATCTTAGGGTAAAGGACTAGAGTCGTACTGCGTGTTCTGCTGTGATTGGACTGGTCCAGAGGAGTAGTTTATTGTTGTCTTTGTATTGCATTGAAAATTGCCATGAAACCAAGAATTTTGTCCGCATTTTTAACGTTTGTACCGACTTGTTTGTCTTGCTTTAGATCTTTAGTGATAGTGAAGCCAAGATCTCTTTGTTGATCTACAGCTTCAATTGGAGTAGCATTGATGATATTCAGGAAGAGCCAGTTATTTTTCCTAATGTGCATTACAAAGCATTTGTAATTGTTACATACTTGTTTGCTTGGTTTCGGTCTTTTGGAGAAGACGGTTATGGTCTGCTGGCAGAGTAAAAGGCTCATACGCTCGGTAAAAGCTCTGTGACAAAATGTGGTATCATCCGTGAATTTGTTTAGGAGTTGATACGCATTGGTTCAAAAGCTACCTATCAAATCGATCTCATGCGGTCCTCTTAGATAACAAGTTGTCCCCATTCCTTTAAAATAACTTTGGTGTTCCTCAGGATCCATTCTGGGTCCGCTATTGTTTTCTATTTTCATCAACGATTTCCCTCCAATGACTTCTAACACTCGAATCTCTATGTATGCTGATGATGTCCAAATTGCAATGACAAGCTCTGTAGCAGAAATACCACAGACGAAAAATGGAGCTGAAGCCCTATTGATCAGCCTCAAGTCATGGTATGACCAAAATGGTCTCAAGCTAAAGGTGAGTAAAACACAATTCATTGTTTTTGGATCAAAATATACAATAAAAAATATTCGAAATCTGGATCTAACTCTTACGGGTGGAAATGATAAAATTTTACCATCAGAAAAAGTAAAAAATTTGGGCATTTGGTTCGATAGAGACACGTCTTTCAAATCCCACGTTGACAAAACCTGCAACACAATTCACGGGACTTTAATGTTTTTTAATCGTATAAAAAGTATGCTTGACGAAGAATCTAGATTATTGGCCATCCAATCCTTGGCCTTATCACGTATTGCAGCCTGGTATGGGGAGATATACCGAAATATCTCCAAAAAAATCTACAAAAATGTATGAATTTTGCAGCTAAGGTTGTATGCAAAGGTAAATTCAAAAAGAATGATCACGTGACACCTCTCCTGAATAAGCTCGGCTGGGCTCCTATTCAGGAGAGGTTTCTGGCGCACAAAGCCAAATACGAATTCTCCTCTTTATATCTTCCTCATAGCAATGCTGAAGTAGTGAAATTTCATTCCCCTACCGTCACCAACCTAAAGCCGAATAGGAGACGTGATCTCTTAATCAAATACCGCTCATCTAACATCGGGCAGAAAGCTCTGTTAGTATCAGGCGCCTTACTGTGGAATAACTTCCCCTGAGCATCAAAACCCCTCAAACACTTAGAGAATTTAAAAGTAAAATAGCTCTCTATCTTGCGTCTACACAATAAGTGTAAACTGCAGTACGTACTGAAAAAATACAGAAATTTTTAGCGCCAATTATCTTATCTTTTCATTATATCATACAGCAATCAAGACATATCTGTATTATGCACATGCAATATGATTACTTGTGCGCGAATATTAAGTACATGTATGTACTCACATATGACGCTCCTATGTATGTATATGTGTATATATATGTGTAGGGATATATTTATGTATGTGTGTGTGTGTATATTTATATGTAGAACTTGTTCCCTTCCTAAAATGCTCGAGTAAATATTGCGTGACAATGTGCCGTCCCTTACACTCTTTGAGTATACTTTGGCCACACTATTTTAGGTTGGTTTGACTTTCTCGTTTTGTCCCAGGAGTGTTGCAAATGTTATGGCTGATATTGTACAACGATCCTTCTCATTTGAATCCAGCTTACTTTTTTGTGCCAATGCTGGTAGCATATGAAATTTAATTTTTGTGTTATTGTAAAATATTTCATTTTATCCGAGCTAGTTATTTAGCTGACTAGTTGATACGAAACAATGTAAAGTCACCTCTAACGTCAACCTCACAGTCTACGACGAAAAACAATTTGGATCTACCGTTTTACTTTCAACCATAATCCCTCATCTCACTAGTTCCCATATTAGTAAGCTCAAATTTCAATATGGGAGTGCACTTAAAAAAGTGTCTTCAACAATCCATCACACTCACAATGTTTTCTGGAACACTTGTAATAAAATGCATTATCAAAATCAGACCAACGCACCGAAAGGAAATGCATTTTAAACGTGCTTTTCTCCCAACCATTTGTTTGTTTATAAATTAACCTGTATAAGTATTCCAGCCCCCATGTGTAGATATCATGTCATGGTCTAAATTTCAAGATATTTGAAAGCATTTTTCGCTCATATTAAAACATTTGAATGTGCGACGTAATTCATCGGCAATTTATACTTTCCTACGCCCGTGAGTGCATTAAGACGAAATCATTTTCGGTAGCTAACTTTCCGTGTTGCTCCAACTATGCTGTAAATGTTATGGACTGTTAACCCAATATACGCGCACACTAACAAGAGTGTTGTAAACTATGTGTCACAGGAATTTTTTTCTTAGTTACTTATATTTATTAGCATTTTCAACACTAAATTAATTACCGCAAAGAAAGAATGTTAATGTGAGGGTACTTCAGCATCTTTTTTCTCTTTTTTCGTTTCATTAAAACTTAAAAAAAATGGGCCAAGTTTTCGAGGAATGTCATAACTTTAAAGAACATCATTCTTTAATCTTCTTATTCTGATCTTAAATTGATCTTCTTACTTTCTTACTCTCGTGAAAACATGATGACAACACTATTTTGGCTAGTTAACTTTTTGTACGGCTCCACCTATGTTGAAAATGTCACGGCTAGCATTGTACAACAATCCTTTTCATGTCTTTGACTCCGAGGAACTCATTACGTCAGCACTATTAGCGTTAGAAATTTCACAATTTTTGTTTCGTTAGAGTGAATATTATGTTCTTTCCGAAGCACACCACATGGCACAATAGATGATGCGTCCGTGTGAAAAATTGTCTCAAATCCCGACTGTCTATTTCATAGTTCTAGACGCAAAATAAATCCAATTTGCTCATTTTCCTTCTAACATCAATCCCTCACACTCGTATCACTAGTTTCTATGTTCTTATGCTCATAATTCAATACGAGTACTCACTAACGAGAACGTTTTCAGCAATGCGCCACATGAATTTTGTACTCAGTCGCCTGTATTTTAAATGCATTACCAGAATCCGACTACCGTGACAAACAGGAACTAATTTTTTCGTGCTTTTCTCCGAATCATATTTTCGACAACTATCATGGGTATTACGATAACCATGTATAAATAGCAATTAAGGATCTAAATCATTTGTCTCAACACTTAGTTAACATGGGTATTACGATACCCATGTATGAATAGCAATTAAGGGTCTCTGTGTTAAGGTATTTAAACGCAATTTTTGCTTTTATTCCAATTTAAATGCGGGCAAACGAATACATTTTTCAACTAAGCGTTACGAGGATTGTGTTCTCTTAGTGACTTATATTAAAATGCACTGTCTAAATCAGATTAGGCAAAGGAAAGGAACTCATTTTTTATGTGCTTTTCTATCAATCATTTTTTGATTTACATTTGACACGAGTATTACGATACCAATGTGTTATTATCAGATAAGGATGTTTAATGTTAAGGTGTTTTAAAAACCAATGTATCAACGTCTCATGTTATACTTTATTGGAAATGAAATGTTTTTCTTTTTTTTTCTTTTCTATTCTACTCTTGATTCCGAGGTCAAAGGCTTTGATTTGAATGATGAAGAGGAACGCACCTAAAACGTACCTTTGAAGAACTCCTGAGGCTACTTGCGTCCAGTCACTAAATTGCTCGTGATTCGCTACTCTTTGAGTGCGACCTGTGATCCAGTTTCGTCCCCATCGAAAGTAGTTAATAATTGTAATTAAATTCTTCTATTTCGTTACAAGAGGTTAAATAGCTATTGCAACGGCTAAATAGGACCTTTTAAAAGCGAAGAAAATGCTAATAAAACTAGTCATATTTACTCAAATTGAGAAAAAACAAAATCGAAAACGTTTCGGAGTCCAGCTCCATCTTCAGTTCTGTAAAATACAATGAATTCAAAAAAGTGCAAAAAGTACAAACATTACGAAGAAGACAAGCAATACAAAAAAGTAAAAACTAAAACGAACATAATTGTAACAACAAAAAGATAACTAAATGTCAGACTATGCCTAAAGACTAGCAAGAAAGTATCGAAAAAACGAAAAAATACACACTATGAATTCACTATTTGAAGGGGGTAGGAACTAAGCATATTATTTAGG